>CM053026.1:71773511-71841011 GCA_028564925.1 Lithobates sylvaticus
TTTCCATGCTTTGTCAGTAAAAATGCTGCGGGAGTTTGGCAGCACTGCCTCTGACACTGATATTTATTGTAGCAATACACAACCATTCAAAAACCAATGAATGGAAAATGGCAATAAACACGTCAAGTATGTGAAACAGCTGTAAATTAACATATATAATTGGTATTAAACAAATGGACCAGTGAATGACCCCTAGTCCCTATACTGGGGAAAGTCCTGTCTAGGGGACAATGCAATAACAATAGTCCAACAGTCTTTGTCAAACCCCATCCTACTGATCAGTATGTTGGGGCTCATCCACGTGACCCAGGTTCTGGCAAGTGTGGGCAAAGTATTAACAACGCTGTCTGCATGCAGTGTCTTTGTTTCCTGCAAATCGGTAGGTGCCCTCTCAACAATCCTGCGATCAACTCCCAAACTAAATGTCCTGGAACAGGCAGTCTCTTCAGGTAGCCAGACTGGCTACTTCACAACTGGACGCCTTATGCTGTCAGTGCAGGTGTGCCTGGATATGCCCCTGGGATCCCCCTTTTAGGCAGGATGTCCCCCGAATGGGCGTGGATGCCTGGCAGGAATGGTACGCCAACCCAGGAGGCAACACCTCTCCCCAGGTCTGGTATTCTCCTCTGCCTTGTCGTGTCTGATTCCCCCAGGCAGACAATATGGTGTCCTTGCTTCTCTCCTGGCCAGAGAAAGCTGGGGTGTGCAGTCCTGTCCCCACAGGAAACCACTGGGCCAATTATGTTAAGATTACATGTTCCACAATGCTTTGCTGCAGTGCAGGTGGCTGTTTATTTGCTCCCTTCTTCCTGCCAAAGAGGAAGCAGGTGCGTGTGTAACGGCTGGAGGGAACTGCTTTATTAAAACTTTATTTTATCATACCAAAATTTTGTGGATTTTAGCTGTGCGCACCTAGATGTCCAGTAATATTCAATATTCCCATCACACACGTTCCTGGATATGCTCTCAAAAGTTTGGGTGCTGCAGCAACAACCAGCTGGAAACTGGTTCAGAAAGTCACAAGGGAGATATTTGCCAGCACACCATGGATCAACATAGTAGCATCCAAACGGATTGTTTATTGCATGATCACTTCACAAGAACAGTACAATATTTCAGAGTCATGCAGGACCCCTTCGTCAGGCATGTAATAAATGTGGAGTAACAGTGTGAAGTATTTAAATAGCCTCACTAGTGACAGTCAGAACAGACCTGATGATCAGGCATGTCAGTATCCAGCACTCAATCTGTATACAGATCGGCGTCAGTGCAGGGATCCGTTGTTGCTCAGCAGCAGGTCGGATCCAATCAAAACAGCTATCGCCAGCCACGCATGCATGCTGTGGCCGGGGATAACTAAGCAACGGAGGACGCTGCTGGGCTGGGGCCGCCGATGTCATGGAAACGTATAACGTCAGGGCACCCCGCCCATCAAAGAGAAGTGAAATGAAAAAAAAAATTAGGAGGGGTAGGAAGAAAAAAAAAATTAGGAGGGGTGGGAAGAAAAAAAAAAGATATATAAAAGGGCAAAGGAAAAGGTATAAGTGCAACAAATCAAAAATAAGAAGGATAGAGATGAAAAAATGAGAATAGGAAAAGAAGAAGCAATGAGAGGGAGAAAAAAAAATACATTAATCAAGAGAAGAAGTAATAGGAATAAAAATAAAAGCAAAAATAAAAGTAATAGAAATAAAATAGATAACATTTAATTAAATTAAATAAAAGATAAAAAATAACAAGAGAATGAAAAAAAGTAAGTCAGAAAGAAATGGAGGAGAGGAAACTAGAGGGAAGTAGATGCAAAAACCAAAAGTAGTAGAAACAGAAAATTAGAAAAATAAAAGAATAAATAAAGAACAAAAAGGAAGAGGAAAAAAAAAGGCAGAAGAAAAAGGGAGGGAGGGGGAAAGAAAGAACCAAGAAATAGGGGGGGGGGGGGAGGAAGAAAGGGGGGGACGAAGAAGGAGGAGGGAGGAAGGAGGGCAAAGTTTGGGTACAAAAGGAACTAATTTACTGCATTCAGTGTAATGTTTAAAGTTCAGTATTAGCAGGGGAAGATGTCAACACTAAGGGACCAACCACCTTATTACCAGGGACCACAGTGAGTAACCGAAGCAAGTACAGGAGCAGTATTCTCACCGAACGGGCATGGTGGAGAATCGGGAAACTTCAGGCAATGATCATGTCAGGGACCCAGCCAGCGGAGGTGACGCTTGCAGAGCAGCCTTGTGTGTCAAGCCAGGGACCGAGCAGGCCAGTGGGGGGTGAAGCTTGAGAGGTATCTAGAGGCCAAGCTAGGGACCCAGTAGAGAAGCAGGGGTGATGCTTGAGGAAGATACCACCGTGAAGATTGTAGGAACTTAAGGGATTCAGTGGCAGTGAATCAGAAGGTCTAGTGAGAGACCGGGAGCTCAGTGGGCTGAAGAACTACAAAGATAAGTTGTAGTGAAGGTGAAAGAACTGTTACGCTTTGTGTTAGGAATTGTTAAAGACTGTTGCCATAGGAGATAGCTTTCCTGCACGTGCAGATGTGGCTTCTTGCTCGAGGCCTTTCCCTGCACGGATGTCCTCCTATTGAAGTCTCGAAGTCTGCTAGGACTTGCAACTACTCAAGGGTGTTCTGGCCATAACCCTCTTTCCCCCATAAAAATTTGTAAGAGAAATAAACGTCTCTTTTGCATTCAAAAAGTGTATGGCGCCCAATAAATTTATCCACCTTGCACCCACAACCCACCCCATACAGAATGATGTCAGCTATATCTGGCCCTGGAGGTTCTCATCAGACTGTTACACTAGTTTGATCACAATTCAAGACAAAAATACAGATCAGATCTAGGAAGCATGTGAATGATAGGTTACGTTGAGCCCTCAAGGATATGAATCCAGTAGGCTTCACGTTGAAGCAGGAGACGGTTATGGTCACCACCTATAATGTGCTGTTGGACATGTTTGATGACCATACCCCTCAAATCGTGTATTTGATGTTTGTACTTGACAAAATACACTGCCAATGGTTCGTTAGGATCTGTCTGTGTGTCCTCCTGTTTTAGACAGGGCGAGTCTAATGTTATTCCTGTGCGTTTTTAAACCTCCCTTTGAAAGGACCAGTTGTTTTGCCCACATAAAGCAAGTTTGTATGGGTATTTGAGAACGTAGACACAGTAGTCAGTGTTCCAGTTCAGGTACTCCTTAATACAATAGCAGTTACCCTTATGTGGGTGCGTGAAGTGTTCACCACATAAGGGAATTAAACACGTTGCAATTATGGCATTTGTAACAGCCAGTCTTCTGGGAAATTCTGGGTGTAGCCCTAGCGTATTTGTGTCTGGGGGGCAAGTCCAGTCAAGTGGCCCATTGAACCACCGAATCAGCCCACCATCCATCTACACCACATTCCCTGTACAGAGAGAGAGGGAGGCTGCTCCACATTGCCCCAGAGAGAGACTGCTTGACATTGCCTGCAGAGAGAGAGACCGATTTATACTGCCTGCACAGAGAGAGAGAGACCGCTTCACACTGCCTGCACAAAAAGAGACCGATTTACACTGCCTGCACAAAGAGAGAGAGACCGCTTCACACTGCCTGCACAAAAAGAGACCGCTTCACACTGCCTGCGCAAAAAGAGACCGCTTCACACTGCCTGCACAAAAAGAGACCACTTCACACTGCCTGCACAAAAAGAGACCGCTTCACACTGCCTGCGCAGAGAAAGAGACCGCTTCACACTGCCTGCACAGAGAAAGAGACCGCTTCACACTGCCTGCACACAAAGAGAGACCGCTTCACACTGCCTGCAGAGAGAGAGACCGCTTCACACTGCCTGCAGAGAGAGAGAGACCGCTTCACAGAGAGAGAGACCGCTTCACACTGCCTGCAGAGAGAGAGAGAGACCGCTTCACACTGCCTGCACAGAGAAGGAGAGACCGCTTCACACTGCCTGCACAGAGAATGAGAGACCGCTTCACACTGCCTGCATAGAGAAGGAGAGACCGCTTCACACTGCCTGCAGAGAGAGAGACCGCTTCACACTGCCTGCAGAGAGAGAGACCGCTTCACACTGCCTGCAGAGAGAGAGAGACCGCTTCACACTGCCTGCAGAGAGAGAGAGACCGCTTCACACTGCCTGCAGAGAGAGAGAGACCGCTTCACACTGCCTGCACAGAGAAGGAGAGACCGCTTCACACTGCCTGCAGAGAGAGAGAGACCGCTTCACACTGCCTGCAGAGAGAGAGAGAGACCGCTTCACACTGCCTGCAGAGAGAGAGAGAGACCGCTTCACACTGCCTGCAGAGAGAGAGACTGCTTCACACTGCCTGCAGAGAGAGAGACCGCTTCACACTGCCTGCAGAGAGAGAGACCGCTTCACACTGCCTGCAGAGAGAGAGGCCGCTTCACACTGCCTGCAGAGAGAGAGACCGCTTCACACTGCCTGCAGAGAGAGAGACCGCTTCACACTGCCTGCAGAGAGAGAGACCGCTTCACACTACCTGCAGAGAGAGAGACCGCTTCTCACTGCCTGCAGAGAGAGAGACCGCTTCTCACTGCCTGCAGAGAGAGAGAGACCACTTCACACTGCCCACACAGAGAGAGACAGACAGCTTCACATTGCCTGCACAGAGAGAGAGAGAGACCGCTTCACACTGCCTGCACAGAGAGAGAGAGAGAGACCACTTCATACTGCCCGCACAGAGAGAGACAGACAGCTTCACATTGCCTTCACAGAGAGAGAGAGAGACCGCTTCACACTGCCTGCACAGAGAGAGAGAGAGAGACCACTTCATACTGCCTGTACAGAGAGAGAGACCACTTCAAACTGCCTGCACAGAAAGAGACCGCTTCACACTGCCTGCACAGAGAGAGACCGCTTCACACTGCCTGCAGAGAGAGAGACCGCTTCACACTGCCTGCAGAGAGAGAGACCGCTTCACACTGCCTGCACAGAGAGAGAGAGACCGCTTCACACTGCCTGCACACAGAGAGAGAGACCGCTTCACACTGCCTACACACAGAGAGAGAGACCGCTTCACACTGCCTGCAGAGAGAGAGACCACTTCACACTGCCTGCAGAGAGAGAGACCACTTCACACTGCCTGCAGAGAGAGAGACCACTTCACACTGCCTGCAGAGAGAGAGACCGCTCACACTGCCTGCAGAGAGAGACCGCTTCACACTGCCTGCAGAGAGAGAGACCGCTTCACACTGCCTGCAGAGAGAGAGAGAGAGAGACTAATTCACAGTGCCTGCACAGAGAGAGACCGCCACTAAAACGAGCAGCACTTTACCACTACCCGCCCCAGTGTGAAAGTACCCTTAGGTATTAGATGTGCGAACAAAAAGGTGAGAGCACATCTAATACCTACAGAGAGTAATGGAAATAAGGTGGAGTTCAAAGTGAACCACCGTGCCATTACCTGCAGGGACTGGCATTTCGGGGGTTAAAACAGGCAGGGATTAAATGTGATATCAACTCCTCACTGCCTGTCAAATGCCTCTGAAAAGTAACCTGAGCATGGATCACTTTTCAGAGGAGTGTCAGTGCCTGCTGCAAGTGAATACAAGCCTTTGGGCTCACACTGATGTGCTGCAGTTTGGCTGCAGTGCGGGTGTACTGGCGGGTTTCACAGTCCCTCAGACTTCTTTTAGGTTACACATTTTTGCTGCATTTTCTGAAAGTGCACCAAAGATGCAGCATGCAGGACGTTTTGTGCACTTTCAGAACATGCAGTAAATGTGCAAACTCTATGGGGCCAGGGGCAACATGCAGGAAGACTGCCAGTACATCAGCACTGCAGCCAAACTGCAGCATGCCAGTGTGAGCCCACATCATACCAGCTAGGAGGGCAAGGTACTGCACAGACTGCTAAAAAAAAAACTAAACTCTTTGGCTGCAGAGAGGGGGAGGGAGGAGGAGCTCACTTACTTGGATGGTCCCAGACTCCCAGGAGACTCACTGTATTCCAGCCGACTGCTCAGAGAGCAGGTCCAGCCTCTGCCAGCCATTCATGTGGAGGAGGGAGGGGCTGCTCGCACAATGCAGTGAGAGCAGCCATCAGCATCTAGCTAGCCAATCGGCGGCCGGACTACAACTCCCACAATGCAGCAGCCAGCAGCATCAAGCTAGCCAATCGGCGGCCGGCCAGACAGTACTACATCTCCCACAAGGCATTGCAGCATCAAGCTAGCCAATCGGCGGCCGGCCAGACAGTACTACATCTCCCACAAGGCATTGCAGCATCCAGCTAGCCAATCGGCGGCTGGCCAGACAGTACTACATCTCCCACAAGGCATTGCAGCATCCAGCTAGCCAATCGGCGGCCGCCAAGGCCGACATCCATTAAAAAAAAAAAAAAAAAAAAATGACAAACACCCAGCGGCCGTTTTAAATAATGTAGGCACCGGCCTGGGGGGAAATTTCCACCCTGCCCCCCGGCCCAGCCCGCCCCTGCATATGTCAGTACCTTGTCAGCTTGTAAGATTTGTAGATTTTGTGTCATGAACTGAGATATAGGCAGGCTATTGAGAAGATGTTTGGGGTGTGCAAGAGTGTGTTTCTGTCAGTGGGTTTTGTAAAGAGAGATGTAACCAGGGAGCTATGCGAGTTAGTAATCATTACATCCAGAAAGGAAAGGTTATATGGTGAGATTTCCGGCATAAACACAACTCCGGTGAAGATACTGTTCAGAAAGTCAACCAAGTCGAAGAATCAGGCGTCCTTGCCCATTCAGATAAGAAAAATATCATCGATGTACCGAAACCAACATTTGATATGGTTAGTGAAGGCATCAGAGGGATAAATATAAAATTCTTCAAGTAAACCTATAAAGAGGTTTGCAAAAGATGGGGCCGCAGAGCTCCCCATGGCTGTGCCTCGAATCTGTGCGTACTTGGTACCCTCAAATGAAAAATAGTTATTTGTAAGTACAAAGTCAAGACACTTGATAAACACTGGTATTCGTATGGATTCTGTATTGGTCAACAAGTGTTTGAAGTCCTGCAATCCAGCTTCATTGGGTATGCATGTGTACAAGGATCCTATATCCATGGTTGCAAGCTTCCACCCTTCACCAAATTCTGTAAATGCATTAAGTTTCTCCAAAAAATAGTTTGTGTCCCTGATGTAGGCTGGTAACTTTTTACCAAAGGTTGTAGGAGATTGTCAAGAAACTGGGCCAAAGGTTGGGCGATCGACCTTGTGCCAGACACAATTGGTCTGAATTTCAAAGGGTTCATACCTTCGTGGATTTTAGGTAAGTCATAAATGACAGGACAGCCGGGGTGTTCATTACATAGAAATTTGGCGATGCTGTCAGATAACCAACCGTTCGATATCCCAATTTTAAAATTTCAAAGCGTTCAATGCATTTTTAATACTTGGTACGGGTTCTGTTTGAGTACAACGTAACTTGCTGTGTCTGACAACATGGCAGTCATGCCCTTCTTATAATCTACATAGTCCATGACCACTATAGCACCGACTTTATCGGCGGGTTTAATGATGAAGCCTTTGTCATCCTGAAGTGAACTCATCCAGACTTAGGTTGGTGTATGTTTTATTGGAGACTTCGTTACGCACATCGTGTTTGAATCGGTCAATGGAGTGGAATTGTCCAGGTGGAAAAAAATTGCATTTGAGTTTAAATGGTGTCGCTGGTCTGGTAGGCATTATTTTGGGTACTGTGTGGAAATGTTGTTTGATCTTATATGTTCTTTCAAATTTAAACATATCAACCTCAAAGTAAAAACTCAGAAATATGGCAGTAGGGCAAAAGGAAAGTCCCTTTGATAAAAGGCGTAACTCACCATTCACCATAGGTCTTGACGACAAATTAATCACTGGGCACGCTTCATTTTTTTTTTCTTCTTTTTTCTTTTTTCCACCTCAGCAAACAGCAAGGACATTTTTTGATCAACTTAACGTTCATTTCTGTCTCTTATGTTGTATACATCATTGTGGAAATTTTTATTATGGGGAAAAATACAAACATGTTTAAGTATCTATATCCCTCACTTATACCCCTTGCCTAGTTTGTTTTACAGATTGAGTGTAATAGCCCCCCTATATTTCCCACCCCCACCCCCTTTATCCCATCCCCACCCTCTGTGCCTCTCTAATTAAATCTCAGTTGTTCATGTATTTTCTCTCTCTTTTTTTTCCCCTTTTTTTTCCTTCTCTTTTCCTCCCCTTCTACCTTCTTCGCTCTCGTTTTCCTCTTTTCCCTTCCTTTCTCCTTTTCCTTCTCTCCCCTTTGCCCTCCCTGCACGTAACTTTTATATTATTATTTCCGCATATCTCCAAGTCTGTTTAAAGTCCTGCCAGTTTTTCCATTTAGTCATGGCATTTTCTCCTTCTTCCCCATTAAACCTAAGTTTCTCCAAATGGTATATTTCATCTATCTTTCCTACCCATTCTAATTCTGTCGGTGGCTCCTCCTGCTGCCATTTCCTAGGAATGAGTGCTTTTGCCGCATTTAACATATATGGAACTAGGGTCTTCATATACACTTTTATTGGTTCAGCTGTGTTATGGAACAAGCATATCCAGGGGTCTTCAGCTACTTTTATACCAGTAATTATTTTTATCAACTCCAAGATAGCTCTCCAAAATTTCCTGACTTTTGGGCAGTCCCACCAAATGTGGGCCATTGTGCCCGTTTGGGCACATCCCCTCCAGCAATCCTGCAAAGTCCCAGGTTGAATTTTGCTCATTTTATTGGGTGTATTATACCATCTAGTAAGACACTTATAGTTTGTTTCCGACGTTCTACTGTCAATTGCAGAATTGTGTGTTAAACTCAAATTTTTTTTTTTAAATTGTGTTTGTAGTCGTGTGTGCCCAATTCATTTCCCCATTTTATAAGAAATGGCGGTATCTCCTGCCGGCCCTCCGTAAGAAGCATTTTATATAGGCGGGATGTATCCTTTTTTGCTCCTATTCCTATACATATTTTCTCGAGGGATGTGTAATTCTCCCTCGTTCTGATAGGATACTGGGCACGCTTCATGCCCCGGCTGGTGCTGCGTGCCGGTTGGGTTCCGCAGCCTTTTGATGCCCCTCCTGGATTGTTGGCTCCTCTTGGAACTGGAAAATGGGGACACCGAGTTCCGATAATCGGGGCTTCAGCGCCTCCTGTTGTTCCAGAGTCGCTATCGGTTAATAGGTTCTCTGTAGGACGATTGCTGCCTGATGTCGTAAAAACTGTAGTCTTCGCCTTGGTCGACAGAAATCTGTGAGCCAGGGATATACCCTTACCTCCTGATAATCCTGATTTATCAGTTTACATTTGTCGTGTTTGACTTGTTTTTGTCTTGCGGTGTATGTTGATGTAGCATGGCCCCCTAGTTGACTGCTTAGAATTACCTGCTCATCTGCATGGCCATGACCTGGTGAACTTTCCAACCCACCGGACACTCTGATTATAGCTGCACAGTGATACAAGTATGTCTGAACCCAAACAACTCAATGTATTTAGGTTATATGAATATTTTACTTGAACCAATAAAAGGGGAAGTTGTCACAAGAGGGGGCAATAAATCTGCCGAGTTCTAGGCAACCGCGCCAACTCAGCAAAAGAATTTCTCCGAAAGGCACAAAACAATATTTTAACAATGACAATACTATATACATACATGTACACTTTCTTTAGATGTAATGTTGCCCCCTAGTGGATGTTACAGTTAGCTGCATATACTGCCACACTATAAACGATGGAAGCTGGCCAGCCTACACACTATCCTCAGAAGGGAGAGCGGGTCTAGAGAAGTGTAATATAGGGGCCTTGCTATAAGTAATGGCAATAAAGTCTACGTTGCAGATCTGATGTTCTTCACCAGCTAGTCAGAGCTCATTAACTGTGATCCGTGTGCTCTTGAAGTAAAGATGTCTGTGCAAATTGTCTCAATGTAACGCTGGCAAAGAATGGATAAAGGTCGAGCAATTTGCCCTCTCACCAATGACCAGACCGCCCCGATGTCTTCCGAACAGGAACTCGTGTAGCGGATCCGCTGTCTCGATCTCCCTATGTGAAGCTTGCCACACACACCAACAGGCAGGCGACCGGAGTGGTGCTGGAAAGGATGTCAGACAGCGAAAACCAGAGCTAGGCCCCTCAGGCCATGGGTTGGAAGTAATATTCCGCGTAGTAGGCCACGACCTCTCTCTCCCTGTTGCACAGAGAGGTCTGTCTTGCATCAGGCCCAGGAGAAGGAGACTCTGCGGGGCTTCTGCTGCTTTTATAGCTACTCCCAGCAATCTTTAGATGGCAGCAAGGATCCGTGGGATATGTAGTCCTGGCACACAATCGTACAAAGCAATTATCTGATGGGGGAACTATTCGTCCCACAACCCTTTTATTTGGCACACAGCTATGATGTGACTGGATACATTGATCACTAAAGGGACAGACAATACCTCAAAAAGCTAGAAGGTACGGTGCTTTATGTTTGTAGTCCATATTGCTACATCAAGATCTCGCTGTCGATTTTTTGTAATGTGTCGGGTTGTTTGTCTTTGTCCTGGATCGACAATTCCAATGTAGTTAGCTCTCTGTTAACTTGACACAATTGGACTTTCAAATGATGATCAGCATGACGTTAAGTGAGTTCCGAGTATCCAGTTCGCACCAACGTTCACAGAACTCACATTTATGGTGGCCAATCTTGGGCTGATTTTTAATACAGAATCCACGTGGTATCTTTTTTGTTCTGTAGTATTCAGAAAGCGTGTGGCCATGCAATTCCAGGTCAACTTGTCTCTTTCTTAATCGTTTGATTTCACGAAAAAGATTGGCGGCGGGGTCAATTCCAAATGCTTTATCTTCATCTTTGGGAGAGGAGGATTGTGTCGGTCTCTTCCTAGCTGCATATATTGCCAAACCTATCAAGTTGGGAGGAGGCAGTTTCATCAGATTCCATCTATACTCTTGGCAAGATAATCGATTGAGAAGATCTCTGGATGTCGTATCCCACTGTGTATGGGCACGATCAAACAAAAGGACCCTCAGAGTAGGGGAGCCGTCAGGGGTGTAAGATATGGAATCCAATCACTAGTAATACTCAATATTCCCATGGCACACGTTCCTGGATATGCTCTCAAAAGTTTGGGTGCTGCAGCAACAACCAGCTGCAAACTGGTTCAGAAAGTCACAAGAGAAATATTTGCCAGCACCCCATGGATTAGTAGCGTCCAAATGGATTTTTATTGCATGATCACATCACAAGAACAGTGCAATGTTTCGGAGTCACACAGGACCCCTTCGTCAGGCATGTGATAAATGTGGGGTAAAAGTGTGAAGTATTTAAAATAGCCATCAACCAATCAAAAGAGCAAAAAAAAAAAAAAGGAAAGATCCACCCACTCCTTGACAGGTGTGACAACACAAGTCCCACCAGAAGCCTAGTATGTTAACATAAATGTCATGGGCTAATATGAAAACAAAAGTGGCCAGTTATAATATTGATACCTTCAACCAACCTGTGTGCATCGTTTTGGAGACCATGCAGTAAGCCTCACTAATGACAGTCAGAACAGACCTGATAATCAGGCACGTCAGTATCCAGCGCTCGAACTGTGTACAGATCGGCGTCAGTACAGGGATCCGTGGTTGCTCAGCAGCAGGTTGGATCCAATCAAAACAACGCTCGCCTATCGTGCATGCGAGCTGCAACCGGCGATACCTAAGCAACGGGGGACGCTGCCGGGCTGGGGCCACCAATGTCATGGAAACGTATGACGTCTGGGAACTCCGCCCATCAAGGCAGATCGCGTCCAACCAAGATCAGGTCTGTTCTGTCACTAGTAAGGCTTACTGCATGGTCTGCAAAACAATGCACACATGTTGGTTGAATGTATCAATATTATATCTGACCACTTTTGTTTTCATATTAGCCTGTGACATTTATGGTCACATACTAGGCTTCTGGCAGGACTTGTGACGTCACACCTCTCAAGGGGTGTGTGGATCTTTCCTTTTTGCTCTCTTGATTGTTGATGGCTAAATACTTCATTCTGTTACCCCACATTTATCACATGCCTGTCGTAGACGTCCAGTAATTCTCCTCTAACTGGAGGTATAAGCATGCCTACTGATATACACTGACCAGCATCATTCTAGCGCCTGGTGGTGTGCGGCTGTTTTTCTTTTGTACCTGTGTTCTACGGTGGCGAGCCGGCACCCAGTTTGGTGAACTCATCATCAATCCACCTGAGCGGTGTATACACTCTCCAATACTTGAATCATGGGGGCTGAACTTTTCCTTTCTAGATCCAGAAAGGACCGCAATGCATGTGGGAGGAGTCATGTGCACATGGGGGTACCTCTTGCCTGGAGCTCGCTCATAGATGCCTAGGTCAGGATCAGGTGGAGACTATGGTCATGTGAAGAATCTAACATTAAGGCCGACTTAGAGATGAACTTTACTGTGTGCAGTAATAAAGTGCCCCATGTCACTACACACTGTAACTTGTATGTTAAGAAGGACGTGCTGAGCCTGCGCCCACTCCACCAGCCCTCCTCTGGCACCCCTCTCTCAGTAAGAGAATGGAGTCCCATTGAGCCCCTAGCACGGACCTCCTGTGCTCTTCAATTAACTCTTTTCTTTCTGTACCATGTGGCCAGGCTATAGAACTCCATAACGCTGGTCTGCTCCCGCTCACCATGGGAGATGGACCACTAGGGAGGGAGCCAGAACACTGACCCCCTCGTTACCGGGAGGACCCATACCAGGTACCACGCCTAACGACCGGTTGCTTGTAGATTGTTCCTTTACTTGGTTACTCATAGCAAACTATACTAACTTCTTGTCCTTGCCATGTTAAACCCTTTGTAGCAGTGTTACGTTATACCACATAGTGCAAATACAGACCCAGATTATTTGGATAACATCAGAACCAAACATGCACCCCTTTGAATAAATTCAAACCAGGCTTAGAACAGTTAATATAACTTTCTGTTAAAATGCAGCATGGCAATACAACACGAATAATGTCTTGTCCTTGATCCTGACTAACATAACATAGCTGCCCAGGCATACCTCTGAGGTTAGAGTCCATGGCTTGGATGCTGCCCGTGACTCCCCGTTCCTTCAATACCACGCTCACAGGTGAGTCTACATTCTACCTTTACCCCCGCCTTGTTCTCCAGAGTTCCCAATCTTAGCTGTCCCCTCTTCTTATAGAACAGGCTCACTAAAACCAAAAGCCTAAGAACTGAACTGAAAATGTTTAACCCTTTCCTAGTTTGGGCCGGCTGCTGGATAACCATCTACACACACATTTCAACCTGCCTACATATACAACATTGTAGTTGGATAAAGTCATTGGATTTAGATACAGTTTACCAATTGCCATTTGGATGAACAAAACACAAAAAGATTGGCTGTAGAATATATTTTTATTTTAAAGGCAAGAACTGAACCCCATCCCCTCTAATGTTGGAGCCTTGCATTATTCCAAGTTGTTCTGCTATCACAGTACAATGCAAAAGTACAAGGCACATAGGAAGACAGACATGATAGGATGGAACACACTGCATCCCGTACAGATTTTTTTTTTACGGTCCACAACAAGAAGATTATGCAATTCTCTGCTATGCATTGAAAACCCATCATATTCTTCCCATCTCTCTTCCCTAAACACATTGTTCAGACAATGTTTCATTGTATTTATATTACATTTAAATTGACTGCTTTTTTTTTTTTTTCGTTCTTCCCCTTCTTGGGGTCAAATGACCCAAAAATATGCAAGAAATGCAATCAAAATGGTCTTGTGTTTGTCAAGAAAGAACTGGCAGCCGTTTCCGCTTCTTTGTTTTTAAACCCAAGGGCCCGTCCACACCAGATACACTGGGCGGTCTTGCTCAATGCAGTCCCAACACATAGACCAGGAAATTTGCCTTTGAGTCTATTATGTTCATTTCACATCAGTGCTGATGTGTGCCATAAAAAAATGGGATATGCACTACTTTTTTTGCAATACACTGCATCTCAACCCACTGTAGTGAATAAAGATGAATGAAATGTCACTTTGTGACAGTTCAATAAAATTGAAGAAAATAAATATAAAAGCTGATTTCTAGCTCAGAGTTCTTTGGCCCAGCTCCCTAATCTCTTAGTCAGTTTGTCAGTATTCTGTGAAGTTTTCTTTAAGGCTTTGTGTAACATGGTTTCAAATTTTTTAAACATATCTGCATTAGTTTCTAGTTGAATTACCTCAGTATCTGAGTCTGAGCCTGCTGTTTCTTCAGTAGCCTGTGAGGGAGCTGTCTTACAGCTCTGTGTAGTAGCTTGTGAGGAGACTGCCGCCGCCATCTTCAGTGCCTGCCTGGCCGGAGCTGTTTTAGCTAGGGACGATTTAACTTTTGGTTTAGTGCCCCGCAGAACCATTGTTTATTCGCCTGTGGTCTAGGTGGAGCTTATGGTATTGTTTTGTGCCGTTTGCGGAGCTGCTGGGACCCGTAGTCCTCCGGTTCTGTCCTCCCACGGAGCGGAGCTCTAAGCTAGGACATCCGCCCGCTCAGGCATCCGCGCATGCGCCGATACTACATTTATTTAGTTCGAAGGTCATTTAATTTAGCATTCTTCCCACCGAATTAGTGGGGTTTTTAAAATGACTACCCAATGTACTAATCTTAGCTGGAGTTCCCTGAGGCCTGAAAATTATTTCAAAAGGTTCCTCTGGGGTAAAATGTTTTAAAAAGGCTGTAGTACATGTAGAGATGCACGATTCTGGATAAAATGAGAATAACAATTTTTTTAATAAAGATCACAATTTCACATTATACAAAAAAAAAAAAAAATTGGGCTAACCTTACTGTTTAGTTTTTTTTTTTTAAATTCATTTAGGTGTATTTTTTCATTTGAAAGACCGCTGTGCATATACAGTGACATAAAATATTGCAACGATCTCAATTTTATTCTCTAAGGTCTCTGCTAAAAAAAATAAAAATGTGTATGTATGGATGTGTATATAATATATATATATATATATATATATATTATATATATTATATATATATATTATATATATATAAAATGTTTGGGGGTTCTAAGTAATTTTCAAGCAAAAAAATACAAGATGCAGATCTTAACTTGTAAGCATCAAGTGTCTAAAAAGGTTTAGTAAATGGTTAACTGACCTCATTTAGAGACTGAAGTTCATTCCTTTGATCTAAAAAGAATGAGAGATGCATGGTTTCTCTTTATCGCTGTTGGTAAACATTTGCTGGCTGAGTATTTTTTCTTCTTTTGACAGCTCTGAGCAGAGAACAGCTCTGCACTTGTTTAACACAAAGCGGGGGAATGCTGGATTAAAGTGGAGGTTCACACAAAAATTGAACCTCCGCTTTCGGAACTCTCACCCCCTCCGGTGTCACATTTGGCACATTTCAGGGGGGAGGGGGGTGCAGATACCTAATGTCTAAGACAGGTATTTGCTCCCACTTCCGGGCATAGACTCCCACGGGAGTCTATGCCTCTTCCTGTCCCGCCGCGCTGTCTGCTGGGACACACACGGGTCCCAGAGACAGCGCGGAGCATTCTCATTGTGCTACGCGACTCGCGCATGCGCAGTAGGGAACCGAGAAGTGAAGCCGCAACGCTTCACTTCCTGATTCCCTCACCGAGAATGGCGCCGGCAGCAGCCGAGAGCCGAGCGGTTGCTCGGCCTCAGCTGCCGACATCGCTGGATTCCAGGAAAGGTAAGTGTCCATTTATTAAATGTCAGCAGCTGCAGTATTTGTAGCTGCTGGCTTTTAATAATTTTTTTTCAGGTGGACTCCCTCTTTAAAGGCAAGTGAGGCAGGTTGAATCGCGATAATGATTTTTTTAACGATTAATCGTGCAGCTCCAAGTACATGGTAGCTCTAAAGGAAATTATACTAATTTGTATTGCAAGCTTGACGCTGGGTTGATCCAATTCGCATGACAGGAGACTGTAACCGGCTTTCAATGGAGCCAGTTCACACAGCTCCGGGGTGGCCACAGAGCGCATTGCACAAGGATCCTGTGCATCTTTGGCTCTGTTTCAGGGCAGAATTCAGGCCCGATTTGTCTCTGAAGCTGAGAACTGGGATGCACCGGACCCCCTGCTGTGAGCCGCATCCGCACACAGCCTTAGTCTGGGTTCACACTTGTGCAGTGCGAGACACCTCATGTGATTCGGATAGGAATCGCACTGCATTCCCTTTTCAAATCACATGCAATTCTTTGCCAATGCGATTTGAGCCCAGTCATTTTGTGTGGGCTCAATTCGCACAGCACAAAAAAGGGGCAGCCATGTTTTTTTTGCCACTCCGGAATCAGATGCATGGGTGTTCACACCCATGAGATCCACTTCTTACAATTGCACTGCTTTTTTTGTGATGTTTTGGGGTGTCATTAATTTAACATCGACACCAGTGCAGTGCAGGAAACTTTTAGGAGTCGCTGCGCTCCCCGCATCGCACGTTAACAGCAAAAATATCAAAAAGATAAAAATTTTGTGTTCAATTTACAATGTGTGAAAACAGAGTGCACAACAGTTTATGAAATGCTGTAGCCTAATTCCCCGTACACACGGTTGGAAATTCCGATGGAAAAAGTCTGATCGGATTATTTTGTTGGAAAATCCGATCGTGTGTGGGCTGTAGCGGGCTTTTTCCGTCGGAAAGCAGGATCTCAAATTTTCCGACAACAAAATCCAATCTGACTTTTTCCGATCGTGTGTAGGGAATTCCGATGGACGACCAAAGCTATTGGCTACTAGCCTCCATGTAGTTCTGTCGTACGCAACGAACGTATATTCCAACAACTTTGTCCGACCGTGTGTATGCAACACCAGTGTCGGACAAAATTCCTTTAATAAAATATAAATATATATTTAGACCTATATAGAATGAAAATTTTGAAAATACACAATAGATTAGATATATTTTACAAATTAGCAGATATATTTTACAAATTAGCAGAAAAAAAAAATAAAAATAGCCCTCTAAAGTCTCAGCCACCGTGACCAAAAAAATAAAATAAAAAATGATAAAACATGTCAAATAGGATGTAAAAGACTGCAACTGTGTGCAATACGAATATGGCAATGCATATACAAAGTAAGCTTGATCATTGCCATCAATATGATGCACAGTATTGTAACCAAGTTATACCTTTTTCTTTTTTAATTCACACACACATACAGGCTTTGACTTGCTGGTATGATGCATGATCACGGATCTCCAAATTAAATGAATATTAAATAACAAGGAGAGGAGAGAAGTTGTTGATATTGGGAATGTTTGTTTCATGATCCTTTGGCTAAATATTAAGGTGCACTCAGTCATCATTCTTGAGGTATATATATTTATATCTCTTAAAGTGTCCCAATTAATGATCCTGTCAAATAAGTCTTTAGTAGATACTGGATTCCAAAACATGTCGCAGAGACAGGAAAGGCTATCCATTGGTTAGTTTGACACTCCTTGTCTGTGTAGTACATTTTAATAAAAAGGATGATTTTGCTCAATGCAATTCCTTCTGCCAATCAGATTCCAGTTTGATATTGGCGATCTTGCAGATGATGTTGTACAAAAACGCACGACAGAGAGGATGGACGGAAAGCAACTGTCAGGAGTGCAGGACGGGCCGCTGACGGATCAACTGGAGATGATCTGCAAAAAGGGAGAAAAGTTTTATTCTGATATTGTATCATTTTGATACAGAGTAATGCAAAACCAAAATTAAACTTTTTTTTAACCAATTCAGAAGATTTACCTTCCTTCATGACCACCAGGCCATTTTTTGCGATACGGCACTGCGTTACTTTAACTAAAAATTGCACAGTCAAGCGATGCTGTACCCACATACAATGTACCGTATATACTATATAAGCTGATTTTTTTCAGCAGCAGAGAATGACATTTTCCGAACCGACTTTGTGGCCCCATATCTCAGGGGCCACTTGGTGCTAGGAACAATTTGGTGTGCAAACCCAGTGGAACTAGCACTACAACATATCCAAAGCTGGGGTTCCTAGCACCAAGTGGCCCGAGATACTGGGCCCTAAAGTCGGGTTGGAAAATGTTATTCTCTGCTGCAAAAAAGTGCTTGACATTTTCCGAACCGACTTGGAGCAAGGAACCCCAAATTTGGTATGTAAACCCAGGAACTAGCACTACAACATATCCAAAGATGGGGTTCCTAGCACCAAGTGACCCCGAGATACGGGGCCCCAAAGTTGGTCAACTGTGTCCATCTGCAGCAATGTCATTTGGGGACCCTTTGGCTGCAGCTAGGGGGCATTTAGGAACCCTTAACTACAAAGTTTGAAGTTCGGACGACCCATGGCTGCAAATGGGCACAGTGAGGCTGCAAATGGGCATTGTTGACCCTCTTTTCCTTTTACAGTAGCTGTGCATTTCTCACCCTAGGCTTATACTCGAGTCAATACGTTTTCCCAGTTTTTTGTGGTAAAACATTTGGCATCTTTTGGGGGGGGTTTGACAGGTACCCGTCCCCACTTCTGAGAGATCGTGCCGCGATTATTTGGAAGTTCAGCCCCCCTCCTCCTTCCCCTGCCGCTGAGCCATTCAGAAACTGCAGCTGTCTGTGAAGCCGAAAGGCTTCACTTCCGGGCTTCCTTACTACAAATGGCGGCGGCAGAACCAGAGTGCCCATGAAAACATCGGCTGGGGTGCGGACATCGCTGGATTCCAGGACAGGCAAGTGTCCTAACATTAAAAGTAAGCAGCTACAGTGTGGGGGTGGTAGTGGGGGCAGGCAGAACTCTTCTTCAATCGCCACTGCGTTTTTTTTTTTTGCGCTATAAACAAAAAAAAGGTGCCAATTTTGAAAGAAAAAAAAAAAAATCAATATATTTAACTTTCTGCTTTAAAATACACCCAATAAAAAGAACAATTGCTTCATCAATTTAGGCCAATATGTATTCTGCTACATATTTTTGGTAGAAAAAAAATCCCAATAAGCGTATATTGATTGGTTTGGGCAACAGTTATAGCATCTACAAACTATGGGATATATTTATGTAATTTTTTTTCCCCTAGTAGTGGTGGCAATCAGAGACTTATAGCGGGACTGTGATATTGCGGCGGACAAATCGAACACTGACACTTTTTTGGGGACTAGTGATCAGTGCGAAAAATATGCACTTTCACTGTACTGACACTGGCTTGGAAGAGGTTAACATCATCAGGGGCAATCAAAGGGTTAAATGTGTGCCTAGCCAGTGTTTGTGTACTGTGTGGGAGGTACTTTTACTAAGGGAAGACATGGATCCTAGTCCCTGCTTTGCAGGAACACAAGATCCAAGCCTTCCCTTCTGACAGAATGGCAATCTGCCTTGTTTACATAGGCAGACTATCGTTCTGCCTCAAACGAACGATTAGCGGGTGCCAGCAGACATCGAGTCCGCGGTATCTGCCGATTGGCTCCTGCTGTGCATAATCACGGGGTCGCGTATACACATACACACATACACACACACACACACACACACACACACACAAAGTGATCCTGTGCAGACCGGCTGCCCTGTAGCACAGTAAAATTGCTATAGGTCAGTCCTGAGGTGGTTAATCGTTTTGGGAAACACAAAAAACTGATGGCAGGAAAGAGACCAAGTGATCCAATGGAGTTGATGTACTAAAGTCAAACAGTGCAATTGCTCCAGAGCTTAGTAAATGAGGTAAAGCATCACTTCACAAAGAATACCAAATCACGTGCAAGGATAATAAAAACAAAAAAAATAAAAACAGTATTTCTGCTTGCACATGACTGGGTGATGGAAGTCAGCAGCGCCATACCTCATTTACTTAGCCCTGGAGCAACTGCACTTGCACAGTCTATTTGCCGTTAGTAAATCAATCCAAAAGAGCAGGGATATGCAACTAGCGGACCTCCAGCTGTTGCAAAACTACAAGTCCCATCATGCCTCTGCCTCTGAGTGTCTTGCTTGTGGCTGTCAGAGTCTTGCTATGCCTCATGGGACTTGTAGTTCTGCAACAGCTGGAGGTCCACTAATTGCATATCCCTGGTGTACAGTGAATAAACTGATCCTAAACACAGGGAAAACAAAAAGGAACTGATTGTAGATTTCAGAAGGAACTGGCCTGAACCAGAACCGCTTTTTATTAAAGGTGTGTGCGTGGAGCAGGTCTCTACCTTTATGTTTTTGGGAACATGCATTTCTGAAAACTTATCGTGGACAAATCAACATTTTTGCGACTCCTTAGGCCCCTTTCACACCGGGGCGTTTTTCATGCGGTGCAGCGCTAAAAATAGCGCCTGTTCACCGCATGAAAAAATCCGGCCCCTTTAACTCCAGTGTGAAAGCCGGCGGGCTTTCACACTGGAGCGGTGCGCTAGCAGGATGACAAAAAAAGTCCTGCTAGCAGCATCTTTGGAGCGGGATAGGAGCGGTGTGTTCACCGCTCCTATACCGCTCCTTCCCATTGATTACAATGGGAGACCGCGGTAAAACCGTGGCAATACCGCGGTTACCGCGGCAATACCGCGGCTACGGCGGCGCTCTGCGGGGGGTGTTTAACCCTTTTTCGGCCGCTCGCGGGGGGTAAAACCGCACCGCGAGCGGCCGAAAACCGCGGTGAAAACGACGGTAAAGCAGCACTAAATATAGCGCTGCTTTACCGTCACCGCGGCTCACCGCCCCAGTGTGAAAGGGGCCTTAGGAAGAATGGCTTGGGAAGGAAGGTGCTAAAGACCTTCTATCGCTCCGCCATTGAGAGTACATTAACATATTGTATTTTAGTTTGGTATCCTAGTTTTACGCAGGCAGATAAGAATGCTCTAAGGAGAGTGGTTCGAACAGCGCAGAAAATTGTAGGGTGTGAACTTGTTTCTCTAGAAGAAGAAATATAGGAGACTCGTTGCCTTTGTAGAGCAGGAAAAATAGTTAGAGACCAAACTCCTCCTGGTTGTCATTTCTTTGAATTATTGCCATCTGGGAGACGTTTTAGGGTGATAAAAACAAGGACAAATAGATTTAAAGAGAGCTTCTTTCCCAGGGCTGTTAAGGCCATCAATGCAGGAATGTTTTTTTTTTTCTTTTTCAAAACTCTTTATTACAAAATCTCTTTCCTTACATAATAATTTACATTATACATTTTTATATGCTTTTACATTTCTTTATATAGGAATGGTTACATAGTTTTATTTTATTGTCTTTAGGTGTTTATTTTTTACTTTTATTTTTTTAATATGAGGGCACTTTTTATACTTTTTATAATATGGGGACACTTTTATATAAATTACACACTTTTTGGTATAATTAAATCCTATGTGGTAAATGCATGGTTGGAAATTGTGATGTATGAATAATGTGTGGAGTAGAAATGTAATTTCATTGTGATTTGTTTTACAATGACAATAAATCTTATCCTATGCAGAACGTCTGTTTTTATAGTTCATCCATTTAGCTAATCTACTGATATAATCATACCTGACATCTTGCTAGAACAGAATTTAATTTCATCATCCTCTTCATCTTCAGAATCGCTGTCGAGAAGCTGTGAATGGGAGCGGTTTTCATCCTCACTGATGGGCATGCTCTGCTCCTGCTTGGCCCGGAAGCTGCTCATTGCAATGAGCCGATGATGGATTGCAGCATGAAGGCGTGCAGCATCTTTCACACTTGCCTGAAAAATAAAGGAGGGTAAGGAAAATGTAAAACACTGATGAGTGAACCTGGTGAAGAATTAGTAAAATTAACATCGAAGATGATATTGGAAATGATTAGAAGCTTCTTTTATTGTTTAAATTCCTCTGAGTAATCAGCAGAGAAAAGACAGGGGAGTTGCAGACTACCCCTTAAACCCTTCACTGTAATGAAGAAAGTTGTGTAGTGTTAACAGCAGCTTAATACTGTAATTGTCAAATACAATTACATTATTAAGAAAAAAAGAATTAATAATAAAAATTTCCTTGCTTAGTGCACTTCACTTTGAAAGTTAACAGCCCATTTGATTTTAGTAAATCAACCCCATTGTCACACAAGGGTTAGTCCATCTAAACCTGATATCTTAGATATCATTGGAGCCTGGTGGGCAAAATAAGCACCTGGCTGCTTATGTGTCTTAAAGGCCCATACACATGATCTGACTTTTTGACAACAAACATGCAAATTAGCTGTTTTGAGGCAACATCCGACCGTGTGTACTACAAACTTTTACGGTTTTCATCTGACTTTTGTTGGCTGTGCGAACGGACAAACTTTCCGGCAACAAAAGTCCGATGGAGCAAAGTCCGATCGTGTGTACAGAAAACCATAGGACTTCTGTACAAATTACAAACACGCATGCTCAGAACCAATGCAAAAGATCAGACAACAATACAGAAAGTTGACCAAAGGTGGCGGTAAAGAGCAGAAAAACCACGTGATTTGGTGAAAGTTGGCTGAAAAAGTCCTGCTGTGTGTATGCAATACAAGTTCAGGGCCGACACCCTTTGTACAAAAATCCACGGGAAAGTTTGTACAAAGTTCGATCGTGTGTATGGGGCTTTAGTTGACCGTAAGATCTCCCAGTTACGATCTCACCTATGTGTGTCCCAACTCCTCCTGTTCAATTTTCTGATAAAAAATACATACAAATCCAAACAGGGGAATGAGAACCCCTTATAATGGTCACAGATCTGAGAAAGCTGTGCAGAGCTCTTACAAAAGGTCCCCAGGAGATGTAAGAATTTTATGACCTGACATGACTAACCCCCTTTCTAATGCCGCGTACACACGATCGGAATTCTCATCGGAAAAAGCTCTGATGGTTTTCCCCTCGGAATTCCGCCCAAACTGTCTTGCCTACACACATTCACACCAAATTCCGACAGTCAATAACACCGCGACATACAACACGTTCGACAGCACTATAAAAGGGAAGTTTAATGCTTCCGAGCATGCGTCAAATTGTTTCCAAGCATGCGTCGGAATTTTGCGTGTCGGAATTGCATACACACGATCGTAATTTACGATAGAAAGTTTTTCCGTCGGAAAAATTAAGAACAGGCTCTCAATCTAAAGTCCGTCGGTAATGCCGACAGAAAAAGACAGATGGGCATACACACGGTCAGAAAATCCGATGAAAAGCTCCCATCGGACTGTTTCCATCGGAAATTACGGCCGTGTGTACGCGGCATAAGGAGTACATGATGTCTGGCATGGAACAAAGATCAATATTAGCAAGTTAGAGTAAAGTCAAAACCCTAACTTTAAAATATTTGTTCTAGGGTGAAAAAAAGACACCATACCCATTAAATTAAAATAACTTGATTGTAAAGGCTGAAGTTTTACCTTAATACATTCTCTGCATTAAGGTAAAAAACCTGAGTGCAGCACCCCTCATCACACTTACCTGAGCCTGATCTCGCTCCAGCGCTGTGCACGAGAGCAGCGTCTTTCTCTCTGATCATAGGCCTCAGACAGCAGCGGAGGCCTTTGGCTCCCGCTGGTGTCACTCGCAGCCAGTGAGGAGGGGGTGGGGAGGAGCCGCAGTCTGTGTCAATGGATACACAGAGCATGGCTTGGGAACGAGCCTGCGTGAGCTCTCCCATAGTAAGCGGCTTGCTAGGGGGGGGTCCCATGAGCACCGGTGGGGAACACAAGGAGGAGGATCGTGAGTGATCTGTGCAAATCCATTGCACAGAGCAGGGAAGTAAAACATGCTTGTTATTTTAAAAACAATATGGGTTTACATTCACTTTAATATAAAAAGTCTTTTAGGAAGCCTCCACTGATGCCATCCACAGAACCCAGACAGATCCAGAACCCTTACAAAGCATGGTCCAAATTTGCTGCAATAAGAAAAAAAAAAAAACTCCTTGATAAATCTCATACTCCTTGGCTCAGCAATCTACTGCGTTATGTTATGTGCGTTCAGAGTTTGCAGGAAGGGTTCCCTATGGCTGGAGGACTTATGGAGAGCCTCTGGAGTGGTTTGCCCCTTAATACTTTATCATGTGTATGATTAAAGTAGGTAGGTCTGCACTGAATGTAGACGCTTCAATCATACGCCTGATAAAGCGGCAAAATCCCCCCAAAAGGGGGAAAACCCGAAATGTGCTGACTGCATCTTCACGTATGTTTTTACCAATTATTATTATCATACAGGATTTATATAGCGCCAACAGTGTGCGCAGCGCTTTACAACATGAGGGCGGAAAGTACAGTTACAATACAATAAAATGATAATGACTTCATAGCTGAAAGTTTGGGGCTATTGCTTTACCTGCACGAGGAATACTTTGAGGCTGCTGTCGGTCAGATCCGTGGCGGTGATAAGCACACTCTTCCTGTTCGCTCTCTCCAGCTTCATCTCATTGAAGATTTTACTGTTCAGGATCAGCTTCAAATTTCCGTGATTCCGCATCACTGAAATAAAACAACATGTACGGCTCTGCTTAGTACATATAACCCTAGGAGTAAACGAACATGAACATTCTACCAATACTTTACAATAGAACTCCAGCCAAAAGTGATTTTAGAATCTCAGCTGGGTTTTTACTTCTCAATAATTTCCCACAATTCCTGTTTCAGTGAAGATCATCACTGAGATAGAACACACTGTACCTCCAATAAGGGCACAAAGTAATACAAACACCGAATGGGGAAAGGTGAGAACCTCCATGTTTCCACTAGTTTTTTAAAGTTTTGCTTAAATTAATAAAACATATTGCATTAAAGTTAATAGTTCACAATTTTACAAGGCAATAGCTGGCAACCACCCGTAGCAAGATAATAAAAAAAATAAAAAGGTTTTATTCAGTATAATTAAATGTAACCACTTGCCTACTGAGCACTTTTACCCCCTTCTTGCCCAGACCAATTTTCAGCCTTTAGTGTGGTTGCATTTTGAATGACAATTGCGCGGTCATGCAACACTGTACCCATATGACATTTTTATAATTTTATTTCACACAAATAGAGCTTTCTTTTGGTGGTATTTAATCACCACTGAGTTTTTTATTTTATGCTAAAGGAAAAAAAGACCAAAAATTTTGACCAAAAAAAAGAATCTGTTGGACTTGGTTTCTGTTACAAAATTTTGCAAACAGGTAATTCTTCATGGATTTGCACTGATGGGGCTGCACTGATGGGCACTAATAGGCAGCACTGATGGGGCTGCACTGATGGGCACTAATAGGCTGCACTGATGGGGCTGCACTGATGGGCACTAATAGGCAGCACTGATGGGGCTGCACTGATGGGCACTAATAGGCAGCACTGATGGGGCTGCACTGATGGGCACTAATAGGCAACACTGATGGGGCTGCACTGATGAACACTAAAAAAGGCAGCACTGATATGCGGCATTGATGGGCACTGATTGTGCCCGATTATCAGTGCAGATGTCCCCCCCTTCACACTAGCCGGTTACCGGCTCTCTCCGCTCACTGTGACAGCGAGAGGAATAAATGCCGATAACCGTCAAGTGTGTTTACCACATGATCAGCTGTGTCCAATCACAGCTGATGATGATGTAAAGATTGATGGAAGGAAGATTGGCTCTTTACCCCGATTTATGATCAGCTGTGTTCAGGGGACACAGCAATCACAGAGCACGCCGTAGCGAGCACGATCACAGGAGGACATCATATGATGCCCTCCCAGAACTGGCCGACAGCGCTGCAGCGGTAATTTTTCTATAGCGCAGTCGGCAAGTGGTTAATATATGTTTTTGTTGAGAGAGCTGCACCAACTTAACTATTATTTAAACTGCTTTACTATTTTCCATTTGGAAATAGGAGGTGTCCCGCAGCTTACGACACTCTATTTTGCACATTACTTCCAGAGGCACGGAGGTTCATTGTACTATATTTAGTATACAGATCTATGCATGCTCTCCTTTAGGGGAATTTTCCCTCACTTACTGTACCAGTGACAGAGGTCACCTTGAGGGGGACCTCTGAAAAGGTACATCTCTGCAATAAATACAGGTGATACTCGAAAAATTTGAATAAAGTAAATTTATTTCACTAATGCAACTTAAAAGGTGAAATGAATATATGAGATAGACTCATTACATGCTAAGCAAGATAGTTCAAGCCGTGATTTGTCATAATTGTGATGATTATGGCTTACAGCTCATGAAAACCCCAAATCCACAATTTCAGAAAATTAGAATATTGTGAAAAGGTGCAATATTCTAGGATCAAAGTGTCCCACTCTGATCAGCTAATAAAGCCATAACACCTGCAAAGGGTTCCTGGGCCTTTAAATGGTCTCTCAGTCTCGTTCAGTAGGAATCACAATCATGGGAAAGACTGCTGACCTGACAGTTGTGCAGAAAATCATCATTGACACCCTCCATAAGGAGGGAAGGCCTCAAAAAGGTAATTGCAAAAGAATTTGGATGTTCCCAAAGTGCTGTATCAAAGCACATTGATAGAAAGTTATGTGGAAGGGAAAAAGGGTGGAAGAAAAAAGGTGCACAAGCAGCAGGAATGACTGCAGCCTGGAGAGGATTGTCAGGAAAAGGCCATTCATAAGTGTTGGGGACTTTCACCAAGAGTGGACTGAGGCTGGAGTCAGTGCATCAAGAGCCACCACACACAGACGGATCCTGGACATGGGCTTCAAATGTCGTATTCCTCTTGTCAAGCCACTTCTGAACAACAAACATCGTCAGAAGCGTCTTACCTGGGCTAAAGAAAAACAGCCCTGGTCTGTTGCTCAGTGGTCCAAAGTCCTCTTTTCTGATGAGAGCAAATGTTGCATCTCATTTGGAAACCAAGGACCCAGAGTATGGAGGAAGAATGGAGAGGCTTGAAGTCCAGTGTGAAGTTTCTATAGTTGTTGATTTGGGGAGCCATGTCATCTGCTGGTGTTGGTCCACTGTGCTTCATTAAGTCCAGGGTCAACAGCGGTCTACCAGGAGATTGCAGAGCACTTCATGCTTCTTTCGAGACAAGCTCTATGTGGATGCTGACTTCATTTTCCAGCAGGACTTGGCACCTGCCCACACTGCCAAAAGCACCAAAACCTGGTTCAATGACCGTGGGATTACGGTGCTTGATTGGCCAGCAAACTCGCCTGACCTGAACCCCATAGAGAATCTATGGGGCATTGCCAAGAGAAAGATGAGAGACATGAGACAGAACAATGCAGAAGAGCTGAAGGCCACTATTGAAGCATCCTGGTCTTCCATAACACCTCAACAGTGCCACAGGCTGATAGCATCCATGCCACGCCGCATTAAGGCAGCAATTGCTGCAAAAGGGACCCAAACCAAGTACTGAGTACATATGCATGCTTATACTTTTCAGAGGTCTGATATTGTTCTATGTACAATCCTTGATTTATTGATTGCATGTAATATTCAAATTTTCTGAGATTGTGGATTTGGGGTTTTCATGAGCTGTAAGCCATAATCATAACAATTATGACAAATCACGGCCTGAACCATCTTGCTTTGCATGTAATGAGTCTATCTCATATATTAGTTTCACCTTTTAAGTTGCATTAGTGAAATACATTTTTTTTTTATTTATTTTTTACTCAAAACTGGTTTATTAATAAATTGCTCATGTTATACATACAATTACTGCAGTAGAAAAATAAAAAGACAGAATATATCTTTTTGATCATCCATATTATCTGAACAATAACAGAAGACAGTGCAAAAAGTACATTTCTCTTTTACCCTCCCCCCCCTAACCCTCAAAAACACCAACCAGCACTTTCGACCCATCATAATAGAACAGTAATAGAGCCAACGGATAAGGCAGAGTCTAGTGAATAACTTTTAAACGTGATTAAACCTGTGTTTTCAACCTCCCCCCCCCCCCAATGTCAACTGTCAGCCTCTACAGAAGGAGCCTGTCTATTACCAGTTGTGGAGGGGCAAGGCTAGGGTCATCCAGCCATGGCTGCCAAATGAGATCAACATTTTTTCGCAGCCTTCCTGCGGCTGTAGGCCAAGCGCTCCCTGAGAAGTAAAGAGTTTACATAAGCAATCCACCGTTTCCTTTTAGTGAAATAAATTAACTTTTGCATGATATTCAAATTTTTCGAGTATCACCTGTACATGCACAATCCCGTGTGCTTCATCCCCTTAAAAAATGCAACTATAGAAACAAATGCCTATAACAAATATATGACACCTGCGCTGTTGTAGATAATGTATATAAAACAGACTTCAAATTATGAATAAAGCTGCTGTCATTGAGACACACAGGGGTTGATTTACTAAAACCGCAGAGTTCAAAATCTGGTGCAGCTCTGCATGGTAGCCAATCAGCTTCTAACTCCAGCTTGTTCATTGACATTTGACAAAAAAAAAAAAAATCCTGGAAGTTGATTGGTTTCTATACAGAGCTGCACCAGATTTTGTACTCTCCAGTGTAAATCAACACCATAATGTAAGTAAATAAAAAAGGAAACAATGTGCACTTGGCAATAAAAATATTATCAAACAAAGAGCAGCTAGCACTACATAGTTGACCACCATCAAATAATGAATAAAAAAAAAAATAAATAAATAAATAAATTAAAAAAAAAAAAAAAAAAAAAGGGGGGGGGGGGGGGGGGGGGGGAAGAAAAGTGCAGCGTTAAAAGAGGAAGTAAAACTTCTTAAAAAAAAAAAAAAAAAAAAAAAAAAGACAACCTGCAAGACAAAAGCATAATGAGCTAGTATGCATAGCATACTAGCTCATTATGTACTACTTACCTCAGATTGAAGCCCCCAAAGCCGTCCTAGTCTCCCCCTCCGGCCGCCGACATGTCGTCCCGGAGTTACTTCTGGGTATCGCGGCTCTGGCATGCGCGCGGGAGACGTCGGTAACAGCATGCAGACTGATGCAGCGGCACATAGGTGCCATTGCGTCAGTTTGCTCTAGTGCGCATGTGCCAATGTCATCGGCACATGTAGGGGACAGGGGATATCTCCTAAACCGTGCAGGTTTAGGAAATATCCCTGTTAGCTACAGGTAAGCCTTAATATAGGCTTACCTGTAGCATAAAGTTTAAAAATAGGGTTCACAACCACTTTAAGACAATTGATATATCTCAAAGATATTACATGTGTACCAAACATGGGTATCAAAATACTGAAAATGTGCATCACACCCAATCACAAAGGGATAAAATACATATCAATAAATGAACGTTAAACGTGTTCAAATAAAACATCAAAATGTGCTAGTCCATTGTTAGGCCTCATGCACACGAGACGCTGTTAAAACGCGCGTTCAGAGGCAGTTGGACACTTTTTTTCAACTGCACCTGAACGCATGCAATGTTATCCTATGTGTCCATGCACACAGTCTAGTTTTTATGCAGTTGCGTTTAACCTCGTTTTTCCAGAAGCAAAAAAATGCGTTCAGACACTTTGCTTTTCTGCGTTTCAGATGCAAAACGCAGCTAAGCGCATGCACCTGCGTTTACGTTTATAAGCCTTTTTAAAAAGGAACCCAATTTTTTGGACCAGAAAACTCAGAAATATGATGGTAAACCATAAAAAATACTAGGAAAAAAAAAAAATACTAGAAAAATTGGTTTAAAATGTCGTAATTAGTTTAGATAGTTCATAGAGCATATATACTCACTGATGCATACATGTTTGTGAAATATCCAACGGACATTCGCTGTGCCATCAACGGATGGGTCCAATATCGACGAGCTCTGATTCTGGACCTCTCATGCAAATTTGCGACGACGTTGCTGCCTCATCAAGAGCAACATCAGGAGCATTTCCTGACATATATTCAATATGGGATCCATTTCCAAAAAAAAAAAAAAAGAAAGAAAGAGGCAAATGCAAGTGTACAACTGCTCTCTCTGCTGCTCACTCTGATCAAAATGGCAGAAATAGTTAATAGTACATGCTTTCTGAGCTTGGGGAGGGTCTATATCAGGGGTCTTCAAACTATGGCCCTCCAGTTGTTCAGGAACTACAATTCCCATCATGCCTAGTCATGTCTGTGAATGTTAGATTTTTACAATGCCTCATGGGGTGTGTAGTTCCGCAACAGCTGGAGGGCCGTAGTTTGAGGATCCCTGGTCTATATGATGTTATCTTTACAAATGCTTATAGACGCAAACGTGGCTAAACGCGGCATGAAAACACGGCAAAACGCGCGTTTTTAAATGCAGGTTTCTGCTTTTTAAAACATGCGTTCAGCAGAGTTTGCATCTGAGTCTCGTGTGCATGGGGCCTTATAGTCCAAACTGTAGTAATCCCAGGAAGCGGTTAATAATCCCAGCCATCAGCCACAAAGTGCAAAAAAGTGAAAAAAGGGGCAAGGTCCATATTCAATCCACTCCTCCGTTGGTGCAAATCCTGAAACCGCATTGCACGAACCAGAAGACTAATGATAATTAGCCTGTAATGATGATCCACCTTCTCAGGGACTTAAAGTGCTACCCAGCATCCACCCTGAGGAAATGCTCACCACCCAGAGCCAGAAATTTGGTATATGGTGTAGTATGTATTGGTAGTCATACAACAATAAAAATCCATATGGATACTGAACAAAAAAAAAATGCGGCCAAAACTTACTCCAATGGCCGCCCCTCTGAGACAGAGCCAGCAGCGTGACGTCAGCATATACATCGCATGCGCGTCCTCAGGGGCTCCGCCTACTCCATAGTGTCTCAAACAAAATAAATAAGTCTCTTTACCCAAGAAAAAAAAGACAGTGCTTACAACCAATGTGTAACATAAATATACAACTTATAAACACGTTCAAAAATCCATAATAAGTTGTGTTATTTACTAGAAAGTTCCAGTGGGACAGGAGAGCCCAAGCAAGCCATGGAAGGTGGTGGGAGAGGGGGGGACGGACATCCTCCCGCTGCTTGTAATAGCAATCGAGCGGTTAGGTAGCTTCTCCAACTGCTATTACTAGAGAGCAGTACCAGGGTGGCCGTATAATCACTTGAAGTCAAACGATGTACTAGGTATGCGATTTGGCGGCAGGTGGTTAAGAAAACCGATTTGGTGACATGGTCTCTAAACAAAGCAGAGGCAGCATTGTCAGCATGAGGAAAGGAAGAGATGCTTGTGCAATGTGTCAGGGGAACTATAATAATAGGATTTAAAGTGTATATCTAGGCAAAAACTTTTTTTTTTGCAGTGCAGAGGGGTAAGGCAATCTGTCAAGTTTTAATTTACAGGAGGTAATTGTCTATAAAGTTCTATAACCTGGAAGCGTTTATAGAACGCTTTGTATACAGTTTGTATACAGAACGGCCCCCATAAAGGTCATTTCCTGCGATTGGCTCACTGATTTTCTTAAAAGTCTGCACTAAGATACAAGTCAGATTTTAGGCATCCTCTAAAATAGGAATTTCAATTTTGGTGAGATTTCCCAAGGGTTAGATACTTCTAAAGGGATGCAGACACTGCAACTGTTCACAATGGAACACAGAGTGCACCAGGTGAATATAATGAACCAGACCCCCCCCCCCCCCCAATCAATCAGTCGGCAATCAGATAAAACAAACTGCTCTTTCTTCAGGAGCAACAAACTGTAGGAATCTGCTACAAGGTTTGTTATAATCCTTGCAATGTACATAGAGCACCCAGAGGGGATTTGTTTAGACAAGAGTGCAGTTATTCTTTAAAGTGGTTGTTAACCCACTTTTCCAACTTTACACAATCCTCCTCCTTTCCTAACGACAGCTGCTCCTGTGTGTTTTAAAAAAAACAAAAGCCTTATTTACCGTATTTCACAGCGGTTTCCTGCGATCACATGACCTGCGGGCTCTCTCCTCTGCCCGGCTAACAGATGCAGCAGGCAGGGCCGAGATCCCCCCCACTGACATCAGCCAAGACATAAAAGGAGGAGAGGAGAGGAAGAGGGTGATCGCGGGGAGCCGCTCTGAACTTCGGTAAAGGAGGCATTTTTTTTTTATAAAACACACAGACAGGAGCAGCTGTCATTAGGAAAGAAGGAGAAGTGTTATGAGAGCAGCAGGAGTTGCAGGGGGCGGACACTGTCACAGGATCCGACAGGCAGGGAGGGAGGGAGGGAGGGAGGAGAGAGCACAGAAGAGGACTGCGGATGACGAAGGCACATAAACTGACCACGGCATCAGGGCTCAGCAGCCATGATGAACCGTGATCAGTTTACAAAGGGGAGGGCAGAAACTGGCAGGATCAGCCAGGTATTTTAAGTGTTACAGGGGGCCAAATGACACAGCACAAGCACTGTGCTGTATAAAATGCTTTAAAGGAGCAGAATCTTTTTTTTTTGGGGGGGTTAAATGCTTTAAAGGCTTGCCCATCTGTTTATTTCTAATCTATGGGACATGTTTTAGAGAAGGTAATTTGTCAACACGGCAGTTAATTCGAAAACTGCCTACACGCTGCGTCTTGCATTGTTCAGAAAAACGCATGCTAAAGAATAGACCATGTCAGCTGATAACGCTAATCGGCCAACTAAAGACAGTATTTATTTTCTTCCTATGAACGCAATGTAGAAGGTGTTACTCTGGAATGTGCAAACAATTGATAACAAAATCAGAGGGAGAAGATGGTAGACCAAAGAACAAGAAGGTTTGCTGACTGTGGTATCAGCTAGAGCAGAAAACGCCTGAGCATTCACTTGTTTTAAAAAAATGAACATGACCTTTCCCCTATATTCTGAGCTGTATGAATGAGAAACACAAAGAGGAAGTGATAGCAATCAGCAGAATCATAAGACTCACTCCATGTTCTCTGCAGACACGTGTCCACTGGGAGGATCTCTGCTGATATTAACATCCTTATTGGTAACTCTGGTCAACACACTATTTGCGGCTTTATTTCTTTATACACTGATACAACTTTGTTAGATAGGATTTAATAGGTGATGTTAAAGTAGTGGATGGAAAAAGAATAAATCACTCAAAAATAAATACTCAAGCCTAAAGCTCTCCATTGCAAACATGGCATTCATTATAGCATAAAATGCCTCCCCTGCCTTTTTCAGACAAGATTCTCAGGATAGCAAAAACTCAATGTGCTGCTGTCAGAATTCAGCCTAAAGCCTAGTACACACCTGATAGCTCAGGAGGAGCTGATGTACTAACAATCTGATGTTAGTACAGCAATCTCCCCTGTTGTTCTATTGTGTTCAACCCCCCACCAGAACACTCCGGTCAGAAGACCTTTTCTGGTCATGAACAGACCAGCTGCCATTCACAGGGGCCGAAATTCGGCCAGTTTCTAATGAACCGGGCCGCTGCTGGACGACATTTGGCCAGTGTGTACTAGGATTAATGGGGAGATTTACTAAAGCTGGTGCATGCAGAATCTAGTGCAACCGTGCATAGTAACCAATCAGCGTCTAGATTTTAAATGGTCAACGTTTAATTGAACAAGCTGAAGTTAGAAGCCGATTGGTTACTATGCACAGTTGCGGCAGATTCAGTGCGCAACGGTTTTAGTAAATTTACCCCTGGATGTAACTTTATTACTATTATTATACAGGATTTATATAGCGCCAACAGTATACGCAGCGCTTTACAAACTTGGGAGTAGACAGTACAAATACAATACACTTTAATACAGTAGGAATCAGAGGGCCCTGCTCCTTAGAGCTTACAATCTAAGAGGCTTTATCACTAATTGCTAGGCTGCTGCAGCTGGACAGTGTACATAAACATAGGACTGGCTGATTAAAAATCTGAATGTTGTTATGCAATTTACTTTGAAATAAAGGAATTAAAAAAAAAAAAAAATCTGAATGTTAAATTTTGTCACCGTAGGTACAGCAGCAAAGAAAAATATATAGGACCCATAATATGGTAAACATGAGGCACATTTTATTTATTTTTTAAGGGTGGGGGGAGGTATTGCCGCGTCTCACTGGGGAGATTTCTCCTCACTTCCTGTCCTGATTGTCACAGTCACTAAGACAGCAAGTGACAGAACTGACTAAATGGGGATGCAGATAGTAATAAAAAAAACCTTGACAAATGTTCTAGCCTCTACCCATTCTAATACTCTTGTTATACACATAAATGTTGGAGATTCCCCCTCTTAGGCCCCTTTCACACTGGGGCGGGAGCCGCGGTGACGGTAAAGCAGCGCTATATTTAGCGCTGCTTTACCGTCGTTTTGCCCGCGGGATTCGGCCACTCGGTTTTACCCCCCGCGAGCGTCCGAAAAAGGGTTAAAATCCCGGCAGAGCGCCGCCGTAGTGGCGCTTTGCTGCCGTATTGCCGCGGTGTCCCATTGAAATCAATGGGTAGGAGCGGGGAATACACCGCTCCTATCCCGCTCCAAAGATGCTGCTAGCAGGACTTTTTTTGCCGTCCTGCTAGCGCACCGCTCCAGTGTGAAAGCCCGCCGGCTTTCACACTGGAGTGAATGGGGCCGTTTTTTTCAGGCGGTGTACAGGCGCTATTTCTAGCGCTGTACCGCCTGAAAACCGCCCCAGTGTGAAAGGGGCCTTAATGGCAGCTGGGGAAGTGTCACAAGAACCAGCCAGCATACAAAAAACACCCTCTAGCTGCAGCTTGCAATTGAGGATGAGGTTACACTTCGACAGGTTCTCAATTACTTTAAAACCTTCACCTTACCTATACGAGATCGGAACGGTTCATCATCATTGACAGCCAAGTCATTGAGCCTAAGGTAGCCCCGTCCTCTTTCTGTCCACACCTGGTTGTCTTTGTTAAACACAAAGAGTTTGCAGCTAATCTGTGGAAAGGAAAATGCTGCATTCAGTTATAAAGTAGCGCAAGTCATTATCCACAACTGAAAAACAGAAGACCCCAAAGATTTTTTAGATCAAAAGCTGCATTCAGATATATTAAGTAGCTGTGAGTAACAATAATAAAAACGCGAGTCAGGCTTTAACGGATGCTATTGGATGGATGGATGGATGGACAGACAGATCTGTGCGTGTATATACTATATATATTTATATTACAATGCAGGAGGTATTAGTAATATTAGACGGAACAGGAAATGTTGGGACTTCATCGGTGACATCTTTCAGTGCCAGCAAGTTGGTCTTTGGCACAATGAAGAGATGCAAATAAAGGTATCAGTTTAAACGAGAGAGAGCAAAGCTGGACATAGATTGAAAAAATACAATCAGCCAGTAGGTTGATCAGGAAAAACAGTTTCCCCCTACCCACACAAAAGAAAGGTGGATGGAGGTATCCTCCCCACTGTATAAATAGTATACAAAAGTGTACAATTGGTGCGCTAAATCAACCTAAAAATATTAGTAGACCCAATATGAATATCCAGTGTCAATGAATAAATATATAAATAAAATGCAGTGTTCTACCTGCCAAAACTCATAATATCCAGTGTCAAAAATAATGAATGGTTATAATAGTAAAAGTACAATGTGCTCAATTACAAAACTCCTAGTGTAATTAATATCCAAAGGGAATAATGCCCTAAAACTTAGTGTGAATAAGTGTGCGAAATAAACCAATGTGCAGGATAATTAAATCAATGTGTTCAAATAAATAAAGTGCTGATGAATCCACATACACCAGCCAATCTATCCCTGGTTGATTGGCTCAAGTGTATTCAGACTGGGACAATGGCAAAAACCAATATCTCCCAAACAATCCACTGGCAAATATATCTGAATAGTCTGCAAGTGAATGGTATTATCCAATCCAATCCTAGGATGCTAATAATAACCAGATCACATGTAATAGATTGCATAAGGATTAATAAATGAAATAAAAAAAGAAACAGAAAAAACTGAAAAACGACTTCCCTTTTCCTTAATAGTGTTGGGGAAATTCATATGCCGTGAGCTCTTCAGATTCTCTTGATGTATCCGGTAATTATATGAAATACAAGACAACAAACAAACATTTCATTGCGCAGTGCTGCGTATATAAACTGAAGTGAATAAGTAGAACACCTAACCACACACATGTACCCAGCGTCTATATCGCGAGTGCTGTTACAACAGTCAGGCTTGTCCGGGCTATCAGTCCTGCTTCTCCTCAATACACTCATGTGTTTTTGGCTACTCTCGTAGCTCACACGATGTGTCACTAGGCTCCTCCTCCCGACGCGTTGCGTCACAGGTCACGTGACTTTTTCAAGGGATCTGGTTATCATTATTAGCATCCTAGGATTGGATTGGATTGGAGAATACCATTCACTTGCAGACTATTCAGATATATTTGCCAGTGGATTGTTTGGGAGATATTGGTTTTTGCCATTGTCCCAGTCAATCAACCAGGGATAGATCGGCTGGTGTATGTGGATTCATCAGCACTTTATTTAATTGAACACATTGATTTAATTATCCTGCACATTGGTTTATTTCGCACACTTATACACACTAAGTTTTAGGGCATTATTCCATTTGGATATTAATTACACTAGGAGTTTTGTAATTACGCACATTGCACTTTTACTATTATAACCATTCATTATTTATTTATTCACCTCCACACTGGACATTATGAGTTTTGGCAGGTAGAACACTGCATTTTATTTATTTATTTATTCATTGACACTGGATATTCATATTAGGTCTACTAATATTTTTAGGTTGATTTAGCGCACCAATTGTACACTTTTGTATACTATTTATTAATTAATTTTTAAGTGTGGGAACACTTTTTATTGGTTGCAGCTTATCATTTGGTTATCTTATTAATATTTATCGAGTTTGTCCTGGTTTTTAAAGTTCATCACCGCTTTAGTATTTTTTCATATATCCTCCCTACTGTGCCATTGAATTCTTAAGCCCCATACACACGGTCGGACTTTTTCATGGATTCTGTCCGATCGGACAATGTTGTTGAAAAATCAGACCGTGTGTATGCACCATCGGACAGTGTACGTCGGATTGTCCGACGGACAAAGTCTTATCTCCTGCTGGAAAGATTTGCCGACAACACGGTCCGATCACACCAAATCCGATCGTGTGTACGGTTGTCCGACCGGACAAAGTGCTACGCATGCTCAGATCACATTACAAGACCAAAGCTATTGGCTACTAGCCTCTACGTAGTCCCGTCGTAGGCAACAAACGTCACCACGTTCAGAATGATCGGATTTTCCGACAACTTTGTCCGACCGTGTGTACGCAAAACCAACAGACAAAGTATGACGGACAGGATCCGACCGACCTGGTCCGCGGATTGTCCGACCGTGTGTATGGGGCTTTACAGTGGGGAATATTCTGCTGTCAGCATACACCGATCAGCGATGCAGCTGGTTGACCGAGAACAATTAATCTAGATTAATCTCAAATTTGGCTGGTCCCTTCTGAATTTTTGATTTATCTATGGCCAGCTTTAGTGTTGGAATCACAGGGAAAATTAGAGTTACAGGGGGGATTAGTGTAAAGTTTACAGGAAGGGTTAGTGTTAGGGTTACAATGAGGGTTACAGGGAGAGTTAGTGTTTTAGGTTACAGAGAGGGATAGCGTTTCAGGTTACCATTAGTATTCCAGAGAGGGTTACTAATCTAATTGGATGCAGCTGCTGTTTGGCTGACACTTAGGCCTGGTTCACACTCATGCATTTTTTTTGTGCATTTTCAGTTTTGCAGAAACACACTACAGTCTATTTAACATGGTTTCCTATGGATGTAGTTCACATCTTTGCATTTTATGGAAAGGGCCATGGACTTTTCTGTTTTTTGGTTCCATAGACTTCAATGGATCAAGAACATGTATTAAAAAACGCAAAATGCATCTGGAATATGCAAACGGCAAAGGTGTGAATCAGGCCTTAAAGTGGTACTAAACTGCAGTTGAGGAAAAAAAAAATTACCCTGCAAGGTAATGTCAGTGTGCTGTCACCGCTGAGAGGGTTTCCATCTTTACCCAATCTACCTTCCAGGTACGTGGCATCTGGCTACATGATTGGCTGGGGGTGCGATGACGTCACTCCAGTGCATGCGCGCGGGAGCCGCCGTTTATGGCATGGGCTCTGAAGGTCTGGCACGGTATGCCGGACCTTAAGAGCACATGCATTGGTGACATCAGTGGCTGCACGCACTCTGAATATCTCCTAAACAGTGCAAGTTTAGGAGATATTCACGGTACCTACAGGTAAGCCTATAATGAGGCTTACCTGTAGGTATAAGTGGTAAAACAGAGTTTACAACCACTCATCAAGGAACTTGCCAAAATTTGAGTATGGCCAGCTTTAGGGTTACAAGAAAGATTGGTGTGAGACTTACAGGAAAAATTTGTGTTGGAGATAAAGGGAAGGTTAGTGAATAGGCTGGAGGGAAGGTTTGTGTTAAGCTAGGTATACACTGGCTGAAAACCAGCTGATTCAGCAGAAACCGACCGCCTTTTGGTCAGTGTGTACAGCGGTCTGTCCAACGACTGGCTTTTCTTGACAGAACATGCTAGAAAACAAGCATCTGATCAACGATTGAGCCACCCCGCTGTCAGAATTCAATAGAACAGCAGGGGAGATTGCGGCACCAACACTGCTGGTTGAATGAAAAAAAAATAACCCACCGGTGTGTACTCAGCTTTAGTGTTACAGGAAAGATAACTGCAAGGGTTACAGGGTTTAAAGTAAGACCCCTTTTACACTGGGGTCGCCCGTGCGTTAGAGCTAAAGCGCTGCTCGTTTTAGCGGCGCTTTTCACCCCAAAGAATGGGTTAAAAATGGGCAGGGGCATTTTGGGAGGGATGTATACTGCGCTCCCAAACCGCCCCAAAGATGCTGCTTGCAGGACTTTTCCTAACGTCCCGCAAGCGCACCGTCCTAGTGTGAAAAGAGACTCAAATGAATGGGAGGTGGGTTTAAGGCGCCATTTAGAGGCTATTTCTAGCACTAAAACACCTGAAAACCGCCTCAGTGTGGAAGAGGTCTAAGGCAAAAAAAAAAAAAAAAACACCAGAGTTTAACTCCTCTAGCCAAAAGCAAATATATTGGTTTAAAACTGAGCATTTACCAAGTGGTCTGAGCAAGAAAAAGGACTGCACATGTACAATACACTCCCCCACCTGTAGAACATTGCGCTCGGACTCTTCTCCAGTGATAACCTTCACTTGGTCCAGTTCATATTTTATTCTTGGCCTGGAGGTGTATGCTGCAGCAGACTCTATAAGGCTTGTATGTAGTCTGTGCTCTAGAAAAAAAAAAGAAAAAGAATAAAATTAGATTCAGAAGTCCCTGTCATTGACAATTTTTATTCAGAGGCATACTAAAGGCTATTACATGCAACGCAAAAGTCTAAGGGCACTTTCACACTGGGGTGGGGGGGGGGGGGGCATCGGCGGTAAAGCAGGGCACTTTTAACCACGCTAGCGGCCCAAAAAAGGGTTAAAAGCGCCCGCAGATCGCTTTGCATTTCAATGGCAGGGGCGTTTTAGGAGTGGTGTATACTCTGCTCCCACAATGCCCCAAAGATGCTGCTTGTAGGACTTTTTTTCCGTGGCACTCAGGCTTTCACACTGGGGTGGCAGGGGATAGAAACAGATAACCACCGCTCCAAGACTCTCCTTCTAAGCAAATGCTCCTGCTCCTGTGTGGGAGCCCCAGGTGCTGGCTATTGGCACAGCAATTTGGAAATCAGGAAGAACTCCGGACAGCCGCACACCGGGAAAATTAAAATTCAAAAAGGTTTATTTAAAAGCAAAAAATCACTTCAATCCAGAACACGACAAAAGGGGGGGTACAGAGCTGACGCGTTTCGCACTACATCTAGTGCTTACTCATAGCTATGAGAAGATCATGTGACCTGATTGCAGAGATTTTTTTTTATTATTTTATTTTTTCCTTCCCCAATTTGTAAATAAAGGGTAATTATAAAAGCCAGGGGATTTCTCTACTGCATAATATATTTTTCTTTTGGTGGTAAATGGTAATGAATATCTGAATATCTCCTGATTTTTTTAATAAATAATAAAAAAACATTTTTTAAATGTAGATGGATATTTCTTGCTGTCATCATAACTTGCCACCAAAGAACAACCCAAAATAAATAAACGATCTCAGCGATACCACATATGCGTATGATAGTTGTTTGTACCCGTAGTACAGCCCAGAAACAATGTTGCACATTTTCCTTTTTTTTTTTTATCCTGCCTAAAGCACACTGATACTACTAAAAGTTTTTTTATTCTACCCAAAATTTACTGACCCTGACCTTTGACCCTATCCCTGGAAAACCTTGATCTAGGTTATTTTTTTTCTCTAAACACAGGTTTGTTTATATCTTTCTCTCCTGCAAGAGAAAGATACAATTTTATATATTTAAGAGGAAGTAAACGGGGTGGGCTCACAATGACTAATCACTGCGATAGCCAATCAGAGGCTGTCACAGCGATCAGATGACCTGGAACCAGGAGTTCCCGGTGTTGTATCATTAGCCGTCCCCCATCACGAAGTGTCCGATGTGTACTGCGCATGCGCAGTACACAGGACACCCATATTCCGAAAATTGCCGAGGATGAACGGCGCCTGCGCCGTGAGTCCACTTTCAAGCCCCACCATCCAAGTGGACATAGAGTTAGAATATAAAAGTGCCGAGCACAGCGAGGCCATGCCCGAAGTGTGGCGAGCGAAGCGAGCCCGCGAGGGGCCCTCTAACTTTGACTAACCCTATGTCCGCTTGGATGGTGGGGGCTTCACCTCGACTCACGGCGCAGGCGCCCTTCATCTTCCGACAATTTCCGAAAATCTTCATGCTCCGTGCTGCGCATGCGCAGTACACTTCGGACACCTAGTGATAGCCGGACACTTGGTGATAGAACACCGGGTCCCAAACTTTAATACTAGAGCCCGGTCTTTGTGCTGGTGGCGAGCTCCCAGCACAAAGATAGATACGTATATATGCGGTCCCTGGATAAAGGCTAGGGTTGCCACCTCATCCCTTCAAACCCAAACACATTAATTACACAGGTTCTGTGGCTGATTAAGGTGGTAATTAAACTCACTTGGCGCTTTATCTGCATTAAATTAGCCTCAGAACCTGTGTAATGTGTTCAGGTTTACAGGGATGAGTTGGCAACCCTAATAAAGACCCACTTCTGTGAGGCCGTGTATATGCGTACCGTTGGTGGGAAGGAGTTAACAAGTATTCTGTGAAAAGAAAGAAGATTACACAGAGATATCCTATCAGATGCAGTCACTGTTTCCCTGGGTATTCAGGCAGTCACGGATAAACGAATACAATAGCTAACCGATTTGTCCATCTACCCCTTAAGCCTTAACCACTTGCCGACCGGCTCCTGTAGATATATACGTCGGCACTTTGAAGATAGATATCTGGGTAACGGCAGCAGCTTCTGCCACAACCGAGGTATCCATCTTTGGAGCCGGCGGTTCTGTTTACCATAATGGTGGTCTCTGTGGCGGATTCGCCGCAAGATCACCGTTATCGGCAGCAGGAGAGGGGCCACCCCTCTTCCCGCGCTCTCCACCGGAGCCGGCGGCAGCGGCGCAGGCGATTGGGACCTGTCCGTGGCTGGGTATGGAGACGCGTGAGGCCAAGATGGCCCCCACCCATCCCAATACAATAGCAGGGCGAAAGCAGCGTTAAAACGTCACTTCCGCCTATACGTCTCAAAGAGCCATTTTTCAAATGACAACAATTTATTTTATTTTTTTTTTTGCATTTAAATCCAAATATGAGATCTGAGGACTTTTTGACCCCAGATCTCATATTTAAGAGGTCCTGTCATGCTTTTTTCTATTACAAGGGATGTTTTAAGTGACCCTTTTTTTTATTTTTATAAAACTTTTTTTAAAAATAAATAAAATCAAATCAAACAAAAAAAAAAAAAATATTTTTTTTTTAAAGCGCCCCGTCCAGACGAGCTCGCACGCATACGTGAGTAGTGCCCGCATACGAAACGGTGGTCAAACCACACATGTGAGGTATCAACACGATCGTTAGAGCGAGAGCAATAATTCTAGCTCTAGACCGCCTCTGTAACTCAAAACATGCAACCTATAGAATTTTTTAAACGTTGCATATGGAGATTTTTAAGGGTAATAGTTTGACGCCATTCCACGAGCGGGCGCAATTTTTAAGCGTGAATGTTGGGTATCAATTTACTCGGCGTAACATTATCTTTCACAATAAAAAAAAAAAAAATTGGCCTAACTTTACTGTTGTCTTATTTTTTTATTCAAAAAAGTAAATTTTTTCCAAAAAAAGTGCACTTGTAAGACCGCTGCGCAAATACGGTGTGACAAAAAGTATTGCAATGAGCTCCATGTTATTCTCTAGGGTGTTTGAAAAAAAATGTATAATGTTTGGGGGTTCTAAGTAATTTTCTAGCAAAAAAACGTGTTTTTAACTTGTAAACACAGTCTGAAAAAGAGTCTTTAAGTGGTTAATGGTGAGATCAATCGATTTTCTCTTGTTCTGGCTGTAAGAGAACCTGAAACATGTATAAACACCCAGAGCTAGGCATCAGACATTCCTTTGTACATATATTCCTGAACATTCCCATAAGCATGGCTCATTACAGAATAATAATATATACAGAAAGCCCATCTTACTCTGATAAGGCCAGTTCCTGTTATATGATAATCTAGATGACGTGGATTCCCGCCTGCACAGCGCTACTCTGGTCTGAGATGGTGTCGGCCTCTTGGGACTCTGAAAATAGAATGGATAGTTTATCTTACACTTTGCTATTAATAAATGTTTGTGGCTTGTATGTCGTTCCAAGTTTTTTTTTTTTTTTTCTGTTGCATAAATCCAGTGCACAATCACTGCAAAAAGAATATACCGTATATACTCGAGTATAAGCCGACCCGAATATAAGCCGAGGCACCTAATTTTACCACAAAAAAAAAATGGGAAAACTTATTGACTCGAGTATAAGCCTAGGGTGAGAAATGCGCAGCTACTGTAAGCCTTACTGTGCCCATTTGCATGCCTCACTGTGCCCATTTGCAGCCTCACTGTGCCCATTTGCAGCCATAGGTCCCCTGAACTCCAAACTTGGTAGTTAAGGGTTCCTAGAAGCCCCCTAGCTGCAGCCAAAGGGTCCCGAAATGACATTGCTGCAGATGGACACAGTTGACCGATTTTTGGGCCCCGTATCTCGGGGCACTTGGTGCTAGGAACCCCAAATTTGGATATGTTGGTTCCACTGGGTTTGCACACCAAATTTGGGGTTCCTAGCATCAAGTGGCCCCGAAATACGGGGCCGCAAAATGTCATTTTTTGCTGCAGAAAAGTGCTTGATTCGAGTATAAGCCGAGGGGGGCACTTTCAGCAAAAAAAAAAAAATGTGCTGAAAAACTCGGCTTATACTCGAGTATATACGGTACTATTATTATACATCATTTATATTTATTTTATTTTACTTCAGGTACTTATATAGTGCTGTCAATTTACACAGCCCTTTACATATACATTGTACATTCACATCAGTCCCTACCCACAAGGCGCTTGCAACCTAAGGTCCCTAACACATATTCATACATATAGTAGGGCCAATTTAGACAGGATCTGATTAACCTACTAGCATGTCTTTAGAGTGTGGGAGGAAACCGGAGAACCCGGAGGAAACCCACGCAGGCACAGGGAGAACATGCAAACTCCAGGCAGAGGGTGTCGTGGTTGGGATTTGAACCAGCGACCCTTTTTGCTGCTAGGTGAAAGTGCTAACCACTACACCACTGTGCTGCCCCAATATAGACCCAATGCATTACAAAATGACATGTGCAGACCTATTTAATATGGCGGTGCAAAGTGAAACTCCATCTTCAAGGAGCAGTGTTCCAAGGTAACCAGATTTCATATTTTTTTCCTCCTTTATAAACTAAAAGAGCATTGGCTGCTGGGAGTTGATGCATTCTGCCCATAGTCACTGCACTTCACATCATCCTTCAAATGGGAGAGCAGAACACAGCACAATACCGTATATACTCGAGTATAGGCCGACCTGAATATAAGCCGAGGCACCGAATTTTACCACAAAAAAATGGGAAAACTTATTGACTCGAGTATAAGCCTAGGGTGAGAAATGCACAGATACTGTAAGTGGAAAAGAGGGTCAACAATGCCCAGTTGCAGCCTCACTGTGCCTCTCTTGCATGCCTCACTGTGCCCATTTGCAGCCATAGGTCCCCTGAACTTCAAACTTGGTAGTTCCTAGATGCCCTCTAGCTGCAGCCAAAATGTGGGGTCTCTGGACCCAAAGGGTCCTGAAATGACATTGCTGCAGATGGACACAGTTGACCGACTTTGGGGCCCCGTATCTCTGGGCTACATAGTGCTAGGAAATTTTGATATGTTATAGTGTTGGTTCCACTGGGGTTGCACACCAAATTTGGGGTTCCTAGCACCAAGTGGCCCCGAGATACGGGGCCCCAAATTCGGGTCGGAAAATGTCAAGCACCTTTCTGCAGCAGAGAATGACATTTTCCGAACCGATTTTGGGGCCCCGTATCTTGGGGCCACCTAGTGCTAGGAACCCCAAAGTCGGGTCGGAAAATGTAATTCTCTGCTGCAGAAAAGTGCTTGAATCGAGTATAAGCTGAGGGGGGCACATTCAGCACAAAAAAATGTGCTGAAAAACTCGGCTTATACTCGAGTATATACGGTACTTTCAATAACCTGTAGGTTGCATTTAACTTTTTAAAGAGTGTTTAAAAATGCTTGTTCTGCAATAAATGCATTTTATTTAAGGTTTTATTTAAGGTTTACAGAACTTTGTACAGTAACAAAAGCTTCTATTAGGAACAGTTTCTTGGCTGCAATTGGCTGCTGCAAATAGCCACAGTTCCATATTAAGAGCTCTGTGGGAGCTTATTTCTGCAGATGACCTGTCTCCACTCACTGGCACATATAGGATTATACTGTCATCCTAACTCACAGGCAACTACGGTCACTTGACTTGGGATTCACATTACAGACAGAGCACTCCAGGCCAAATCCAAGACCCAGAACACAAACTGAGAAGATCCATTCTTTAAATTTAATCCCTGGTCTTCCCAAATCCCAACCATATACAGCCTAACAGTACAGCTGCCATTAAAGTGGAAGTAAAGCGGATTTTAAACAAATAGCTGATAGGTAGAGTATTAACCCTATTGGGTCTCTTCTGCCAAAAATGCATCCTTCTGCGCTGTTAGCTGTCATGTTCACTGAGCCACGCATGCGCAGCTCAGCAAACATTTACGGCCCAGATCCATGCCGCGGTGATGTGACTCCTGTGCGCGTGCGCAAAGTCATTGCGGCCTGGCCTATCAAATGGGCGAAGACACAGGACTCGGAAGGAAGACCGGATGAAGATGGAAGCGCCGGGGGCCCAGCGGATCGATCCCACTGCAGTACTGGAGGACACCATATGACAGGCAAGTTTGCCATAATGTACTAATAAGTTGTACATACTAGCACACTATGGCATCAGGGCTGCTGTTAGAAATCACGGGGCCCCATACAGCCTACCTGGCAGGGCCCCCACCCAATATATCAAGACCATATTTTCACAAAAAAATACACTAAAATCATTATTAGTGGACACAAACATAACAGATAACCTGTGTGAATTAGCCCTTTTTTGTTTGTTTTTTACATTAAAAAATTAATAAAAAATTCTATCCACAGTGGCAGGCAGAACAGGGAGGGGAATCGGTGTCAGGGAACCAATTACAGGAACGCCCTGTGTCTCTCCCTGCAGCAGCTGAAAGCCAGCAGGAGGGGGAGAAACTGGCTTTCAGCTGCTGCAGAGAGCCGCACAGGGCATCCTTCTGTAACTGCCCCTCTGCCAAACCGCACTAATTCCCCCTGCTGTTTGGGCCCCCCTGTGTGTCTGGGCCCCTTACAGGAGGACTGGTGGTCCCCCCCCTATCAGCGGCCCTGTATGGCATAACCCACCTGGGGGGCCATAGAAAAAAATGTTTTTTATAGCAGACTTTACTTCCGCTTTAACAGCCCAGACTACTACTTTCAGTGGCCTCACTATATATTATTAGCATAGCTGTAGCTTGTATTCATCCTTTATTTGCCACAGAAAGTGGCCTACACTTCCCTACACAAACTGTGACTTGTGGCGTCCAACTGGTGAAGCCTGTAGTAGCCTTTGTAATTTGCTTTATTTACTATGCGGCAGAGACTAGCAAGCTCTCCTTAACCAATGTAGCATCAGGCACTATGGAGCAAGTCATCCTTCAAGGTCACAGCAGTAGCACTGATGTAATTTAAAGTGGTTGTAAAGGCAGAAGGTTTTTTTATATCTTAATGCATTCTATGCATTAAGATAAAAACCTTCTGAATGCAGAAGACCCCCTAATACTTACCCGAGCCCCATCTCGATCTAGCGATGTTGAACGAGCGACTCGGCTGTCCAGGACTCTCCCTCCTCATTGGCGGATATAGCAGCAAAGCGCCATTGGCTCCTGCAGCTTTCAAAGTCAGTGAGCTAATGAGGAGAGAGAGAGAGAGAGGGTGGGGCTGGGCTGTGGCTAAGTGTCTGAATGGACACAGGGAGCTGCAGCTCGGCTTGGGTGCCCCCATAGCAAGCTTCTTGCTGTGGAGGCACCCACCAGGAGGAAGGAGCCAGGAGGGCCAAAGAGGGACCCAAGAAGAGGGAGGATCTGAGTTGCTATTGCACAAAGCAGGTAAGTATTAACATTTTTTTTGTTGTTAAAAAAATAACAGACTTTAGTATCACTAAGGCCATTTTCACACTGGGGCGGTTTTCAGGCGGTACATTGCTAAAAATAGCGCCTGTACACTGCCTGAAAAAAAACGGCCCCATTCACTCCAGTGTGAAAGCCGGCGGGCTTTCACACTGGAGCGGTGCGCTAGCAGGATGGTAAAAAAAGTCCTGCTAGCAGCATCTTTGGAGCGGTATAGGATTGACACCGCAATGGGACACCGCAGTAACACCGCGGCGTCGTAGCGGCGCTTTGCGGGGGATCTTAACCCTTTTCGGCCGCTCGCGGGGGGTAAAACCGCCCCGCGAGCAGCCGAATACCGCGGCTAAAACGACGGTAAAGCAGCGCTAAATATAGCGCTGCTTTACCGTCGCCGCGGCTCCCGCCCCAGTGTGAAAGGGGCCTAAGTCTCAGCAGCTCAGCTCTTCTGCTCCTCACTTCCAGAATTCCTGTTCTGGGTTTACATTTGAGATTGGAAGACTGAATGGTGTGGAGTTGCTGGAAAGGGGGGGGGGGGAGCTGAGCAGGTTTGGATTCTTCTGCTGTGGGCGGCTTTGATCCCAAGGCTGCTTTCACACTGAGGCGGGCGGTCGCTGGCTAGCGGCCAAAAAAGGGATAAAACCGCTGCAGCAGCGCTTTGCCAGCGGGTTTGCAGCGCTGCCCCATTGTTTTCAATGGGAAGGAGCGCTTTAGGAGCGGTGAATACACCGCTCCTACAGCGCTCCAAAGATGCTGCTAGCAGGACTTTTTTGACTGTCCTGCAAGCGCACCGCTCCAGTGTGAAAGCCCTCAGGGCTTTCACATTGGAGTGAATTGAGCGGCTCTTTCAGGGAGCTTTGCAGGTGCTATTTTCAGCACTTTAGCGCCTGCAAAGCAACCTAAATTGCTCCACAGTGCCTGCAGAAGTCACTGAGCGCTTGTTAAGAATGTGGCATAATAAGGAACTACTAGTCTCAACATTCCAAAGAAGCTACTTAAAACCTACACGCCAGATGATGCCAGCTGCTTACCATGACTCTCCTTTCCATGTTCTCACCAAAGATGAAATCTGTTGTATATTTAGGTGGCATCTGATCAAAAGGCTGCATCCTGAATCTGAAACAAGAAATTTTTTTTCTTTTTTAGCGGTCATCAACATGAAAGAAAATATGGTTGCATTCCCCAACCCCAGTACCTTCAATTCACACCCCACCATTTACCTAAAATTACAGGGTGCTTCTCTCTGCAGAATCGTTTTTTTTTTTTTTTTTTTAAGTTTAGTGGACACACAGCCTCTTTGTCCATTCAAAGGGATCAGTGAATGGAAGACTACAAGTCCCATCTGCCATCACAGCAGAGGGACTCACCGATTGCACAGGCAGCAAAGCGGTGTTGTCCATTGTTTACTTCCTCTGTACTTTGTATGGACCTGGGGCTGGGGGGGGTAACCAATGCAGGAGCCTGTATGGACCTGGGGCTGGGGGGGGGCAGGGGGGGGGTGGGGGGGGGGGGGGGGTAACCAATGCAGGAGCCTGTGCATTGCACTCACAATGCACTGATTGCTTTTGCAATGCTTTGCAAGCCTGAATGTAATAAACATTTTGCCCACATTTTTGTTTATTAAAATGTGGGAGCATTTATAAAAAAATTATAGCCTGTGCCTTTTTTTTTTTTTTTTAATTCGTTTTTATTGAAAAGTTTTTGTTGTTTTATAAAACCAAAAAAAAAAACACATTTCAAACACCATCAGAAAGGCAAAGGCCTCTGTAAATGATACAAGCATATACAGAATCAATCCCATATGGCTGTGCCTTTAAATTTGTAGGTTCCAGAGTAATCATCATCGAGCCTTCGCTACCTATAGAGCAGGTGTGTCAAACGGGCGGCCCTTCAGCTGCTGCAGGACTACAAGTCCCATCATGCCTCTGCCTGTGAGATTCATGCTGGTTACTGTCAGCCTTGCAATGCCTCATGGGACTTGGAGTTCTGCAACAGCTGGAAGGCCGCCAGTTTGACACCTATGACCTAGAGAGTCACTCACCGGGATACATGCATACCGTCATTCAAGTGTACAAGGTCTAATCTTCTATACCACATGGTTGTTCCAGGTCAGTGACTCATTAGGTAGTGAAGCCAGGATCAGGACAGCCCTGAAACCTACAGCTTTAAAAAGCAACTCTGCAATGGCAGCTTCCAGCCTTGCAGATCTCCTTTGATCAACCTAGAAAGGCTTTTTTTTTTTAGAGTTTCTAACTGATTATATTCATGATATTAGCAGGTCCAGATGAAGCAAAGAGAATGCAATAGGGTACACAAGGATTTCAATTGTTATAAAACCTCTAAGGTTTGGCTGATCCTATAAAACAGGGGTGTCTAACCTGCGGCCCAAGACGGCTATGAATGCGATCGAACACAAAATTGAAAACTTACTTAACCGCTTAAGGACCGCCTCTTGCACATTTACTTCAGCAGAATGGCACGGCTGGGCACATCAACGTACAGGTACGTTGCTCTTTAAGTATGTGTAAACAAACCTCTCCCCGTGCTTCCTAGTGAGACCGACACTGATCGTCTGTTCCCTGTCATCGGGAAAGACGATCAGTGATGTTGAACGCCAAGCCACGCCCCCTACAGTAAAAAAACAAACACGTCACATTTAAGCCCTCCCCGCCCCCTAGTGGTTAACTCCTTCACTACCAGTGTCATTTACACAGGAATCAGTGCATTTAAATAGCACTGATGTCTATATAAATGACAATGGTCCCAAAATTGTGTCAAAAATGTCCGATGTGTCCGCCATAATGTCGCAGTCACAAAAAAAAAAAAAAAAAAAATCGCCGCCATTACTAGTAAAAAAAATTATTATTAATAAAAATGCTATAAAACTATCCCCTATTTTGTAAACGCTATAACTTTTGCGCAAACCAATCAACCGCTAATTCCGATTTTTTTTTACCAAAAATATGTAGCAGAAGACGTATCGGCCTAAACTGAGGGAAAAAAAAATTGTTTTTTTTTTTTATATATATTTTTGGGGGATATTTATTAATACAAAAAGTAAAAAATATTGCATTTTTTCAAAATTGTCGCTCTATTTTTGTTTATAGTGCACAAAAATAAAAACCGTAGAGGTGATCAAATACCACCAAAAGAAAGCTCTATTTGTGGGAAAAAAAGGACGTTTGGGAGCCACGTCGCACGACCGCGCAATTGTCAGTTAAAGCGACGCAGTGCCGAATCGCAAAAAGGGGCCTGGTCCTTTGGCTGCAAATTGGTCCGGGGCTTAAGTGGTTAATGTAAGAAAATAAAAGATCTTTTGTAAAAAATGCATTTACACTTAGCAAACACATGCGGCCGAAGAAAAATATGTTAAGTTTTTTCTTCCCAGAGAAAAACTACCCCCCTCTTCTTCACAATCACGGCTTATTCATGTCATCAGTTTTTGGCATCACTTATTTGTTATTACTATATTTGTGAGCAACTATTTTCAAGGATGAAGCACACAAAGGGAAAAATAAGAACCAAAATATCTGATGAGAACCTTGAGAATTCATTGAGAATGGCTATTTCATCCAACCAAAAATTGATGCGTTCGTTTATGAAAAACAGTGTCAAAATATCGCACTATTTTTATGTTGTCCTCTTTTACTTTTAAAATAAAAACATTTTTATTTTACTCAGATAGATCCATTATCTACATCAGTGATCGTTCACTTGTGTGACTTTTTTCTGCTCATCAGCTATCCTTATTGTTAGTGTATTCTACGTGTGGCCCAAGACATCTCCTCTTATTTCCAACATGACCCAGGAATGTCAAAAGGTTGGACACCCCTGGTCAAACTATAAGAAAAAATGTTTTGTGACGGGAGCTGGGCTATAAATAATCTTTCACTCAATTTTAGGCATCCAACAGGATGGAGATATGGTGACAGTACTATGGTAGTAGACTCGGGATGACCCTCTATTGACAGAGGCAGCACCGTATCTCCTGATACTGGAGACTATTCAGGTTTCCACGGGTCAGAACTGGACATTGACCATCTGCTGTAAACAAATAGTAACTCAGGATGAATAGGAATCAATAATCAGAGACTCCGCCTGCTAGCAGATCCTTACACAGCATTAGTCACACTCCATAGTAAAGAACACTTGCCTCTCTCAGCTACTAGAACAGCTTTTATATTCTGTCTCCTCACCTCGTTTCCATCCCCAGGATGCAGGTGGATCCACGAGCAGACTTTGGCTGTCCTGCATTATTCACCAGAGCTTTGCTCTTTTCTTCTAGGATCCGCTAATGACAAAAAGTAACAATTATACAGGATTTCTATAGATCCAACAGATTGCACAGCGCTTTCCAAAACAATAGGACAGTACAGTTACATTACAATTACAGGAGGATTAGGTAGACCTTGCTCATTAGAACCTACAATCTAAAAAAAGGGATGGGCAAGTGATACTCAAAGAATTGTGGGATGAGCTGATGGAGAAAGTAAAAGTACAGTTTATTAGGTGGAGGCTTCCCTGAGAATAGTTTTCAGGGATCAGCTATAGGCAGACAGAGTAGGAGATAGACAGACAGGTTGGGGTAGGGGGTTCCAGAGGATGGGAGAGGCTCTTGAGAAGTCCTGGAGGCGAGCATGAGAGGAGGTGACAAGGGAGCTAGAGAGCAGGAGGTCTTGGGAGGAGAGGAGTAGTAGACAGTTTGGCTGGTATTTCGAGACAAGGTTGCTGGTGTAGATTGGGGTAGAGTTGGGCAATAAAAATGATAAACACAAAAAAATACTGATAGTAACATGCTTAAAAAAATATAGAAATCATTCAGTAAATAGATTGTTAGCAATGGCTGCTACTACTCGCCATTTCTTTAATTTGCAATTTTTAAAGACGGTAACAAGAATGGGAGGTTCTCACCAATAGAGGTCCCAAAAGATACAAGAAATTGGCAGGTGGCCTAACGCTGCAGTGTCCACCAAAATTGAAGTATCAGTTTTTGGTATAGTAACCTTTAACATTTTTTTTTTTTTTTTAAGAACTTCTAATAAAATTATTTGATTTGGACTTTTCCTGGTCATTACAGGCAACATTGCCACATATCCTTTTTTCATATTATGCCATAAATTGCCAACACCCTCTGTACACATACGGAGATATGGAGGCTACCTTCTCTTCAGTCCTGGTCTGTGACCTCTCGATGTCTGAAGACAGAGTTACTTGTGGAGGCTGTAATGTCGCTGGTTTTATAACTGTCCAGGTATGCAACATTTCCTCTGAAAAATAAGACATTTCATTTAAAATCAAGTAAAATTTGAAAACAACAACATGAGAAGATGAAGTTTCCTATAAAAGGCCCACCATAACAATCAGTGCTCTTATTGTAAGTGCAGTTTGCGATGATCGGGCTGTTTTCGAGCTCTTAGGTAGCCCAACTTGGTGGAAAATCTGTTAGCTCAGCCCAGTTATTGCTTCTTTATAGAGCAAAAGAAAGTATCAATGTAGCACACATGCCTACAAAAACCACAACAGGTCTTGGTGTTCCAACATCTCTTTCAAGGGTGGGCATATCTCTTCTTAACCATTGTTCTTGGGGAGTTACATACCTGCAAGACTATAGTTTTGGATAAAGAGAGCAATGGTGTGTCCTGCCCAACATCAACCAATCAGAAATCAAGAACAAGGATCTCCAAACTTTCTAAACAAAATGTCCAGTTTACTGTCCATCAAACTTTTTTTTGGGGGGGGGGGGGGGGGGGGGGGGGGGGGGGGCGGACTGTGTTTCCGTGGGAGGGATAACCCCCCATTGGTGGTGTCAAGAATAAAATGCCTCAAGGGCTGGATAAAGTCAAGTAACGGGCCAAATATGGCCCCTGGCCCATAGTTTGGAGACACGCACCCAACAACTCTTTCAAGGGTGGGCATATCTCTTCTTAACCATTGTCCTTGGGGAGTTACATACCTGCAAGACTATAGTTTTGGATAAAGAGAGCAATGGTGTGTGGCTCATTTTTACAAAGTTGAGGAAATAAAAGTATGTGAATTGGCAAGCCAGCCAAAATGTAGGTGTTTTTGCAGGTGCAGGTCATGGCGCAGAAGGGCAATGCAAATACTACTTTTTCCACCATTTTCAATCAGCCCACTATCCCAAGACTTATAGGGCCAAGTCATAAGACTTGGGCCAACAATCACTCCTATTTAATTAATACGTTTAGCCATTTTTATAAACAATTATTTTGTTAAATATTTAAACAATAACTGAACAACAACCTACAATCTAAATGCTGAATTTTGAAACAATCACTAAAAAGGATTAGCAGTCTGGTGTGTTCGTCATGTAAAGCCCAGGTGTTCGCTTGATGAAAAACCAACATTTCAACATTGGTAAAAGCCAACATCACGTGTTGGCTTTGGGAATTTTCACAGAATTTTGGTAAAATAGAGTGCATAGTGCAAGCTGAAAAAGCTGAATGGAAGGGAACGTCTAAGGGCAGCTATTTGCACAGCTATAACAATCTACATTACTTGTTTTAACTGTGGATAATAGAAGCTGAACAGCAAAATCTGTAGATATAACAGGTCATACAAGAAAGTTGTTGCCAGTAACGAGATTACTCAAGGAAGACTTTCCTCCTATGAGGTTTCTCAATTGCAGGTCCCTCCCTGGCGAGAGAGATTTTGCATCGTTTCAACCCGTGAGCCTCAGAGTAGGCAAGTGATCTCTTTAGTGACCTTCTTGGTGGTCAACTGTGGGCAAATACAGAATCACGAGTGTGACACGGCCGTAAGGTGCCCATAGACATAGGAGGTGGTCAGATGTTCAACACCAGCAGATCACTTCATAAACATGATTTTCGACTTGAATGAACATTTGTGTTTGTGTAATGGGCAGCAATGTGGCTCGTTTCTGCCTTACACCACCAGGGTCCTCAGCTCGAATCCCAACATGTAATGCAGCATGTTCTCCCCGTGCTTGTGTGGGTTTACTCTGGTCTCCTCCCACACTCCAAAGATATGCTGGTGGGGTAAATAACTTCTGTCTAAAAGTCACCCTAGTATGAGTGCAAATACTGTAAGGTAAGGAAAATTAAGAAACTCCTAGAGGGCAGGGACTGAAGGGAAAGAATAAAACATAAACTGCTGCGTAAATTGTTGGCCCTATAGACATACCTGTAATAAATAAATAAATGTAAAGAAGTTGCTTATCTCTGGGTGAGGAAACCAGGTCTGGACAGGTTTTTTTTTAACTTGTCTGAACAATGGTCCACATCTCTCAATCATATCACTGACACCTGGTCTACCCAACTTTAAGGTCATATCTATAAGCAGTTAATACAGAAAGAGGACAGGGTCACAGAAAAACCACACCAACTCTTTCCTGCACTTACCCGAGTCTTTATTGTTCCTCTGTGTTCTCTCTTGCAGGAGAGTGGAAGGCATGAACACATTGTTTTTCAATGCTGTAGGAAATGTATAGAAGAATTTTACTACAAACCTTTTGTATCCTAAAAATAACAACAATTGTGTTATGTGCTGTAAAAGGAAAACTAAAAATACTGCATATGTAATGTCAAAATTGGTTATAATCCCTGTAGAGGGGAGGGAGACCAACGAACCCCCATTCATTGATCTCTCCAAGCTGAAATGAACATACAATCAATGTTCATTACATCACTTCTGGGTTCAGCCGTCAATTTCCCTGGCCGATGTGGCCAGGGAGAAGCTAATGAAGCACATTTGCACTCTATTAGCTTTAGTGGAGGGCAGGTGAGACATCCGGGACCCCCCGATGTTGCATTAAAGAGAACCTGTCATAGCAAAATGACATTACATAGGGGACTTTTGGAACGGTTTTATAAAAATAAAAGTTAACTATGTCGAAAATTAAAGTTACACTCAAGTCTTTAAGCACTTGCCTACTGGGCACTTTTTACCCCTTCCTGCCTAGGCCAAATTTTCAGATTTCAGCGCTGTCACACTTTGAATGAAAATTGCAGTTATGTAACACTGTACCAATACAACATCTTTATCATTTTTTTCACACAAATAGGACTTTCTTTTGGTGGCATTTAATCACCACTGGGTTTTTTTTGCTAAACAAACAAAAACATTTATTTCATATTCGTTATAAAATTGTGCAAACTGGTACTTTTTCTCCTTCACAGATGTGCACTGATGAGGCTGCACTGATAGCTGGCACATAAAGGTGGCAGTGTTGGGTTCTGAGAGGTGACACTGATGGGCAGCACTGGTGGGCACTAGTAGGCAGCACTGATTGGTGACACTGATGAGGCACTGATTGGCAACACTGAGAGGTGGCACTGATGGGACTGATGTCCCTGTAACAGAAGCAGTGATTTGCCATTTATCCCGATCTGTGATCAGCCCAGTCTGAAGGACTTGACGATCACCGAGCACGCCGCAGGGGGTGCGTGGGCAGTGCGATCACAGGAGGACATCCATGGACGCCTTCCCGGCATTGGAAGCCTGCGCTGTAGCCTCCTTTCAGCTATAGCTCGGGTAGCAAGCTAGAAAACAAAACAAAAAAAAAAAAAAAAAAAACACACAACATTTTCAGCCCTCCCTTCCCTCCCCATGTCTGTAAACACACCTGTCAGAGTCATCCAAGTACGAAGAGATCAACATGTTATGTACCATGACGCACACTGGAGTGAGATCAATAATCATAGGGCCATTATTCATGGTAAATTCTAAAATGATGACCTGTAGAGGCTTTCAAAGAATTGCCTGTGGAAAATGTTAGTTTAACTAATCTGCAGTTCTATATTTTTGCAGTTGCTCCAGAGCTTAGTAAATAAGGTGAAGCTTCACTTTGCAAAGAACACCCAATCGCATGCATGAAAAAAATAAATAAAAAAAACAAACAGCATTTTTGCTTGCACATGATTGGATGATGGAAGTCAGCAGAGCTTCTGTTCATTTACTAAGCTCTGGAGCAACTTCACTTTGCAACGTGCACAGTCTATTTGCCTTTGATTTACTAATCAACCCTTGGATGTAAACCCACTCATCATTTCAAAATGACTTCCTTAGTGCTGATCTGTAAGGATATACATGCCTCCTGCATTCATCCTTACCGTTCAAATATCTCCTATTTAGCTGTTTGGAGTACAGGTCGACCGATATATCGGCCGATATTTGGCGTTTTTTAATTAATCGGCATCGGCCGATTCTGCTGATAAAAAAGGCCGATTATAATAGAAGTCAATGCAAGTTGCCTCAGTCTTCCCCTTCTCCTCTCTGGGCATTCTGCCAAAAAAAGACCAAAGTGATACAATGCTTACAATGTTTACACTTAATGAATAAACTCAAGGCTGTGTGGGAGAAGTTCTCAGTTTAACCATTTAAAGACTAAATCTTTTCTGACACTTGTTGCTTACAAGTAAAAATCCTGCATTTTCTCCTAGAAAATCACTTGGAACCCCCAACAATTATATATGTTTTTTTTAACAGAGACCCTAGGGAATAAAATGGCGGTTGTTGCAATATTTTATGTCACACGGTATTTGCGCAGCGGTCTTTCAAACGCATTTTTTTTGGAAAAAAATACACTAATGATTTTAAAACGAAAACTAAAACGGTAAAGTTTGCAGATTTTTTTTTTTTTTTCGTCCTAAAGTTTTGATTACCTATTTTTGTGTATTTAATATATAGTTTTTTTTAAAATTATACATACAAGTGAACTGATTGGAGGTTTGTTTTGTTTAATAAATGTTTAAATGTAGGAAATTTTTTGTATCACTTATTACTTAAAGCTGCTTTCACACTGGAGCGGGCAGCGTTGACGGTAAAACGCTGCTAGTTTTAGCGACGCTTTACTGTCATTTTAGCGACGCTATTCGGCTGCTAGTGGGGCACTTATAGCCCAGCTAGTGGTCGAGGAAGGGGTTAAATGCGCCCGTGAATCGCCGCTGCCAAATCGCATTGCAGGCGCTTCAGCAGCGGTGCCCATTCATTTCAATGGGCAGGAGTGGTGGAGGAGAAGTTAACACCGCTCCAAAGATGCTGCTTGCAGGATTTTTTTTTTTTAATGTCCTGCCAGCGCATCGCTTCAGTGTAAAAGCACTCGGGCTTTCACACAGACTGCAGGGGAGCCGTTTTGCATGCAGTTTACAGGAACTATTTTTAGCCCAAAAGCGCCTGAAAAACGCCCCAGTGTGAAATCTCATTAGATTTTATAAGATGAAGGGAAAAAATAAAAAAAATTAAAAAAAATCGGCCTAACATATCGGCCCAAAAAAAATCGGCATCCTATATCGGCCATCGGCCGCCGCGATTTCTAAATATTGGCATCGGCCAGAGAAAAACCCATATCGGTCGACCTCTAGTTTGGAGCCCTGCAATACTCCAGATTCTGTGGGCGAGGTTGTGATGTCAGTAGACTCCCCGCCCACCTCTACACTCCCCTTGGCCAGGCATCGATATTTCTTACATTGAACTTCTGCTGGTCTCGTGGATTATGCCCCATGATCACCAACATCCAGTCAAAACCCAGGAAAGTCACCACATGACTTCAGCATGCCCAATCATGCTGAGATGTGGAGCAGCCAATCCTGGAAGAGCTGGAGAAGAAAGGAGGGGGGATGTGAAGTACACAGAATACCTCTCTCACACTCCTGCATGAGAAAAGGAAATCACCTGTCACTCACAGCAAGGGGGAAGAAACAGACTCCTATTTCTCTGTGTGTCCATTTTTATCTTATTGAAAAAAGATAAGAGGATTGTTCAGAGCTGGATTAACTATTCGTGGCAAGACTGGGCACAGATGAAATTACATTCTCTGCTGTAACAGATGAGTCTTAATTAAAAAAAACTTTTGGGGGTTTACATCCACTTTAAGTGGATTTTTATGCACGTTTCAGCGTTTTGCTGAGTAGACAAAATGCCCAGACATGTAAAAAACCCTTTGTCTTGTATAGAACCAGTCCCCTGCCTCGTTCAATGCAAATCGATTGAAACAAATCCTTCAAAAACGCAGTGTAACGCAATGGATTTAAGTACAATTGAATCTGTGTGATCGAGGAAAATTTTACAAAATGTCCCACATTTGATCAACTTCAGTCAACCGGGGATGGCCACATACTGTACGAAATTTGGAATTTTGATTAGTGCACGGCCAGCTGAAACCAGTCTGCGCTATGTTTGCCTTCATTGTTTGCAGATGAAGAAAGAAAGAATGCTGTAATTATGTGACATCTGTCCTTCCCACTGGCAATGTGAAAAGATAAGAAGTGGTGACCAGTGACAGGTGAATAGAGTTCAGTCTCTGCATTGCCTCTGGGCTCTTCTATGGTTCAGGTAGTAGAACGACTGCGGTTACCTGGCTGATTTGGAGGGAAGGCGGTCAGAAGGCTGAAGGAAGAGGAGCGCACTCTTTTCTCACTTGGGCCTGAAAAAGAAGTGGAAAAAAAACACATGAGAGGCAACATGACCCAAAGAACAGAGGAGGTCTTGTCCAGGGTTTAAAAAATAAAATAAAAATGACTGATTCTTTAGCTGGTCATTCCCAATAGATTTATGAATGGACAGTCATATGAAAACTCAATACATTCGATGTGCTTTAAAAACATTTTGTTTGCTTTTAGCAGTTTGGGATTTTGGAACAATATTGGAACCAATTTCACTAGATACAGTCAGAAATTTGTTTGTTCGAGAAAAAATTTCCATCATGCTCCTTCACATTTTGTCAAATGACCACATGACCCCACTAATGATTAGAAAATAGAACAAACATTCTTAAAACAAAACAAAATTCTACGAGTGTATAGCCAGCTTAACCCTGGACTAAATTATCCCAAAAAAATTGTGTCTTTAGATACACCTTATTTAGGCTGCATTCACACCTGGGCGTTTTGTAGCTTGAAGCCTGAAGCTACAAAAGCTAGAGGGGAAAAAATACATTATTCTCTATGGAGATGGTTCACATCTCCACTCCAAAACGCCTGAAGCCCTACGCCTGAAGCTCAAACAAGTTCCGGACCCTTTTTTGTCGCGCGAATCGGGCAGATTTGGACGTTTTTATTCTTTTTACATTGGTGACCTTTTGCTCTGCACAAAATTCGCGGCAAAACGCGGTAAAAAACGCCGCGAATCGCGGTAAAAAAACGCCGCAAATCGCGGTAAAAAACGCCGCGAAAAAACGCCGCAATTCGCGCGATTTTCTGCCTGAAAGGTGTGAATGCAGCCTTACTTTATTCCATTGTACCCCTTACACCAGCAGACATTTTTTCCCTGCCGTGTCCAATTCTGTAAAAGTACCACCAAGTAATGTAAAAGGGACTACAAAGGGCTAGATATTTGTTGCCAGTGCACATTTCTATGGTAATAAAGTAAATCATTTTCCTACAATATAACAAATATATATATATATAAAAAAGTGGTATTAAACCCCCAAAACAAAAATGTGTTAAATTGCATTCTAATGCCGCGTACACGCGGTTGGAATTTCCAATGGAAACAGTCCGATGGGAGCTTTTCATCGGATTTTCCGACCGTGTGTATGCCCATCTGTCTTTTTCTGTCGGCATTTCCGACGGACTTTGGATTGAGAACCTGTTCTTAATTTTTCCGACGGAAAACCTTTCTATCGGATTTTCCGATCGTGTGTATGCAATTCCGACACGCAAAATTCCAACGCATGCTCGAAAACAATTCGACGCATGCGCGGAAGCATTAAACTTCCCTTTTATAGTGCTGTCAACCGCGTTTTATGTCGCGGTGTTATTGACCATTGGAATTTGGTGTGACCGTGTGTAGGCAAGGCAGTTTGAGCGAAATTCCGTCGGAATTCCCACGGGAAAACCATCAGAGCTTTTTCCGAGGAGAATTCTGACCGGGTGTATGCGGCATTAGATGTGGTGGCTGCTTTAGTTTAAGGGTCCCCCCCCCCTTTATTTTCACCTGGTGATCCGGCCAGTAAGGCCGCGGTTTACATATACGCGGCTGCGGTTTGCAATCTGGAGTCCGGTGAGTTTCTGTTCCCTGGTTCAGGTGCTATTCAGATGTGATTTTTTTTCCCTGAATTCACACCTGAACCGGATCCAAAACCGCACAGAACCCTTTTCAAAACTGCACCACGGCCGCCCCGCACATGTGTGAACCGGCTTATGTTATGTTATGCGAATTGGATGCGGTTAAAAAACACATATATGCGAACTCCAAGTCTGTTATTTTCCAACTTCTTTAACCTGTTCCTGCCCGAACTATTGTGGAATGATCGCTGGGCAGGACCGCTCTTGTTCTGGGAGGTGAGCTGTGTCCCTCAGTCACAGTACATCACTGATTAGGTGATCAGCTGAGTCCAATCACAGCTGATCACATGTAAACAAATAAACGGTTATCGGCATTTCCTTTGCTCATCGCTGTCATGGTTTGAGGAAAGGAAAGCCGATAACTGGCTTTACTATGACAAGGGACATTAACATTGATATTCAGCGCAGCCCCAGCCGCGTGCCATTGTCAGTGCAGTCCCATCAGTGCAGCCCCATCAGTGCCTCGATTATCAGCGGCATCAGCGCCCCATTATCAGCGCAGAAAAAAAAAAAAAAAATGACTTGTACGAAAAACTTTATATCAGAAATAAAGAAGAGGGGTTTCTTTTTTTCCCCGTTGGTTTAGCAAAGAATAAAATAAACCCAGTGGTGATTAAATACCACCAAAAGAAAGCTTTTTTTTTTTTTTTTTTTTTTTAACACAAATAAAGGATAAAACTTTCATATGGGTACAGTGCTGCATGACTGTGCAATTGTCATTTTAAGTGCAACAGCTGAAAATTGGCCTGGTCAGGAAGGCGATATAAGGCCCCTTTCACACTGGGGCGTTTTTCAGGCGGTACAGCACTAAAAATAGCGCCTGTACAGCGCCTGAAAAAATCTGGCCTCATTCACTACAGTGTGAAAGCCGGCGGGCTTTCAGACTGGAGCGGTGCACTAGCAGGACGGTCAAAAAAGTCCTGCTAGCAGCATCTTTGGAGCGGTGAAGGAGTGGTGTATTCACCGCTCCTACCCATTGATTTCAATGGGACACCACGGTAACACCGCGGCAATACCGCTGCTACGGCGGCGCTTTGCAGGGGATTTTAACCCTTTTTCGGCCGCTAGCGGGGGTTAAAACCGCACCGCTAGCGGCCGAATACCACGGCTAAAACGACGGTAAAGCAGCGCTAAATATAGCGCTGCTTTACCATCGCCGCCGCGCCCGCCCCAGTGTGAAAGGGGCCCAAGTGTCTGGTACTGAGGTCGTTAAACATATCAAGCTGTCCAGCAAACGTGGCAGCTAGAAGGTTGAGAAAAGCCATTTAAACACTGACAGGGATGCTTACAATGGTTAGCTTTTAGGGCTAACTCGCACTGCCTGCACACAAAGGCATCTCCACTGCTCCATGCAGGGTGGAGACACCCCAAGACAGGAAGGGTTACTGCACAGATCAGCAGGTGAAAAAGGGGAAAGGGTAAATGTAGAAAAACAAAGGCAGCCGTCGCATCTAAATATTGGTAAAGTGAAATATATACATTTTTTTGTTTTTGGCTTTATACCGGTTTACTAACCGTAACTGCCTATGCATACTGTCAGTTTAAATAACTGAAATGCCAGGTTTATGGATAATTGATTGGGGTTAGAGGTGCGCGATTCTGGCCAAAATGAGAATCACGATTTTTTTGCTTAGAATAAAAAAAAAAAATCACGATTCTCGCGACGTAAAATCTTTCACATTATACAAAAAAAAAAAATGGGCTAACTTTACTATTGCATTTGAAAGACTGCTGTGCAAATACAGTGTGACATAAAATATTGCAACAACCACCATTTTATTCTCTAGGGTGTCTACTAAAAAAAAAATATATATATAATGTTTGGGGGTTCCAAGTCATTTTCTAGCAAAAAAAAAAAAATTATTTTAACTTGAAACCAACAAATGTCAGAAAAAGGTTTAGTGTTTAAGTGGTTAAACTTTTTCACTAACACACAGTCTATTCCATTGACAAATTGTTACAATGTTTATACTTAAGTTCAACTGATACAGAAGGTTGTGATTCTTGGCAGACTGCCCAGTTTTTTCCTTCCTTTCTTTTGAGGGCTTCAGAAGAGCAGAGAGAATTCTTTGCATAGAAAGAATGGTGAAACACTTTAGTCAAGATCGCGATAACGATTCTTGACGATTAATTGTGCAGCTCTAATTGGGGTATATAATAATATAGTAAAACAGAAGGAAAAGTGGGGAAGAAACTATTAATATACACGGTTTATATAGCGCCAACAGTTTACGCAGCGCTTTACAATGTATAGGGGGGACAACACAATTACAGTACAGTACAGAAGGGACAGGAGGGCCCTGCTCATAGAGCTTACATTCTAAAGGGAGGGGGTGGTGGTACAAAAGGTAATAGCTGCAGAGAATGATTTGATGGGGGTGGCTCGGGGACAGTTGTTGTTAGGTGTTTGTGGGATAGGCTCCCCTAAATAAATGAGTTTTCAGGGATCTCCTAAAGGTGGACAGGGTAGGGGCTGAACGGACAGACTGGGGAAGGGAGTTCCAGAGGATGGGAGAGGCTCTGGAGAAGTCTTGAAGGCGAGCATGGGAGGAGGTAACAAGGGAGCTAGAAAGCAGGAGGTCCCAGGAGGAGCGGAGGGGATGATTTGGGCGATATCTGCAGATGAGGTTGGCGATGTAGATGGGGGTGATGTTGTGGATGGCTTTGTATGTTATGGTTAGCATTTTGAATTTTACACGGTGGGTAGGGGAAGCCAGTGAAGGGATTGGCAGAGAGGGGCAGCAGTCACGGATCGATTAGTCTAGCAGCAGCATTCATAATAGATTGAAGGGGGGATAGCCTGGGTAAGGGAAGGCCATTAAGGAGGGAGTTGCAGTAGTCAAGGCGGGAAATAATCAGGGAGTGAATGAATTTCTTTGTGGTGTCATTAGTCAGGAAGGGTCGAATTCTGGAGATGTTGCGGAGGTGAAGGCGGCAGGATTTAGCCAGTGATTGGATATGGGGGCTGAAGGAGAGGTCAGAGTCAAGGATTACACCCAGCACCCTGGCATGTGCGGCGGGACCAATGGTTGTGCTGTTGATATTAATGGTGAAGTCACAGGGGGGGTCGTGAAGGAGGAAATCGAATTAATCTAAACTACCGGTAATCTATTTATATAAGAAACATATATTTCCTACCAGTTTCACTAGAGGAGCTGGACGGCCTGAACGTGAACGAAGATGATCGGAATCTCTTCTCCTCGTACACACAAAGGCCTGCAAAAAAAAAAAAAACAGAAATAAAATCAATACAAATACAATAGAAACATTTTTAGAGGTTTGCCAAATCAATGGTTTTGAAAAAGATTCCTCTATATTAGGGTATCACAAAAAAGCCGGACTGGAAAGGTTCACTCCTCATACAAAATCTTTCAGCCCTGGGTCACACACAGGCAGTGCGATTTCTATTTGTTTTTAATTAAAGACAGTTGCGGGGGTGATTCTGGTGCGATTTTCATGCAATTGGACCGGGGTGTATATAAAATCAATGATTTTTTTCATTTTATTTTTTTTTAAATACGATTTTTATTTTATTTTAAATACGATTTTTATTTTTTATTTTAAATACGATTTTTTTTCAAATGCATTTTAATAAAATGCTTTTGGAGTAAAAAAATCTATCTAAAATATCTATCTATGTACACTACAAACTGTATGATTGAATTAGTTCTGATATCGCTGTTTTACTAACCTGACAGCTTATTACTCTAAATAGGAAACCTTCATTTTGATTGCAAATTTTAAAGATTTTAACTACCAGCAATAATAAGTCCTTACATTTAAAGAGCACCTGTCATTTCAGATCCATCATGGCAGCGCCTGTTAGCGGGCATCCACTGACCTGCTGCCGCCACGTCCCTCGCCTTGTGTCACTGCCGCATCACCAGTCCCATTAAAGTGAATGGAACTGTCGGTGAGTCAACAGCGAGTCAGAGGAGCTACTGTGGGACAGAGATGACAGTTGCCCTTTAAAAATTATGATTTAAATCGAATCCACCCTGAATTGGTTGCAGTTTCTATTCTGGCCGAAATCTCTCTCTCTCAAGGACCTCACAAATACAGTGAAGAGTCCTAGAAAACGCACTGAAATTGCAGTTAATTTGAACAGCTATGCAATTTGAATGCAGTTTTAATTCAAGTCTAACGGGCTCTAGAATGCACAGGACCCTTTTGGGGTGGCATCACGTTTGGCATGCACAAGTGTCAATGGCCTCCATAGAAAGTCATGATATCTCAGTTGACATGCGATTTGGTGCATTCTGAAACAAATCCAAAATCGCATCAGTGTGAACCAGGGCTCAGGATTTCAATCGGGCCTTGAATAATATGGGAGCGCACAGGTTTTACTCATATTAAAAAAAAAAATTCACACATTATCCCCTTAAGGACTGAACAATCCAAGTGTAAGGCTTTGTTGACAAGTGCAGCTCGGGGGCAGTAAAATCAGGGGGTTGAGCCGTGTGCGGTTTTATCGCTGCCAGCCACCCGCCTCAAGCAATGCATGCAAATGCTCAGAGGTCTACATGGCGCTGTCCTTCACAGGCTTGGCAAAAATTAAGCAGCATGTCGCATTTGCCAAACGCGACCAATGCAAGTCTAAGGGGCCGAGCCACTGTGGCATTTACAAGGTTAAATCAGGTTGAGAGTAGGCGATGTATTACCTCAATTCCTGTCAAAACGCCCTCTGAAAAGTGGTCCACTGCAGATCGCTTTGTAGAGGGGTGGCAGGGCCTGCCGCAACACGTGAACGAGCCCTAAAGCAAAAATGTGTCATACACATACTGAGCAAAGGGATAGGCTCACTTTTCATAAGGCAGTGGAAACAGGCTCTATGTACTTTCCATGCTCTCTACAGAGCTATGGCCCGGGGAAATCCCTGGTACTTCTAGGTATGGGGATAGAAAACATTACACCCTGCCGCCCCATTAATGCCGCATTTGATGCCATGAGTGGCCAACCATTGGTCTGAGGGTTGTCACATGGGAGCCTTCATTGAAGATTTGAAGCTTACACAGGACTTTATCACTGTTTAGCATTATAGAGGGGCAGCTGGGGAGCGTAGGATACTGACGCTGCCCCCTGTATGGCTGTATGGGTAAACTACATCTGCTTTTCAATCACAGTCCACACACTTTATACATGGCCATATTTGCTGCAATAAGCTGAATAGACACCCATACTGCAGAAAAATGGATGTGGAGGAAAGTCAAAGGCACCCTAGTCTGCACAGAACTAAAAGGGAGCACACTGTCAATAAACAGGGGTGTGTTGGGGGAGGGGTAATAATAGCCATTCTCAAACTACAGGAACTTTCTTGGTATGCCAGAGAGGGATATTTAAGAAAATGATACTAAACCCTCAGTTTACATATATAATTTTTTTTTTTTTTTCTTTATTGGTTTGTTTACATTTTTGTTTTGGGTATAGTGATTGGTTTGCACAAACATTCTAGCATCTTCAGACTATGGTATAGAGAACAATCTCTCAATATCACACACATGCATACATACACTTTTTTTTTTTTACAAGTAATTGCAGCAATCAGCAACTTATAGCGGGACTTCAATATTGCAGCAGACATGCTGACACCAACATTGACAACAATACAGTGATCAGTCAGTGCTAAAAATATTCACCGTTACTGTACTAATGACACTGGCTGGAAGGGGTTAACATGAGGGACGATCAAAGGGTAAATGTGTGCCTAGCCAGTGTTTATGTGTGTACTGTGGAAGGTGCTTTTACTAGGGGAATAGGTGGAATTTATTCCCTGCTTTTGATCTTGTCTATATTCCCATCGCACACGTTCTTGGATTACAGGCTCATCGGTAGCGGGCGATTACTAGCTGGACACTGGATATAAATCACAGATAGGTACACATATTTTATCGCAGAAAGAATAAAAAAAAAAGGTATAGACAGCGGGAGACAATCAGCAGTGTCTGCCGGAACTCGTCAATCATGAGGCAGATCGGTACACAAATTTGCCAGTACACCATGGATCTTCAATTGCAGTCAAAAAACTTTTATTGCAGAAAGAAAACATCACAAAAGAATCAGTAAGTTTCGGAGCTGTGCAGGACCCCTTCGTCAGGCATGTGATGATCACATGCCTGACGAAGGGGTCGCGCATAGCTCTGAAACGCTGCACTGATTCTTTTGTGATGTGATCTTTCTGCAATAAAAGTTTTGGACTGCAGTTGAAGATCCATGGTGTACTGGCAAATTTGTGTACCGATCTGCCTCATGATTGACGAGTTCCGGCAGACACCGCTGATTGGCTCCCGCTGTCTATACCTAAAGCGGGAGCGCGCCGCCAGTGGCGTGCATGTGCACCCCCTACCCGGAAGTGTTGGCACACACACACACACACACACACACACACACACACACACACACACACACACACATATATATATATATATATATATATTCTAAATTGTAAGCTTTAAAGAGCAGGGCCATCTGATCCCTCCTGTATTGATTTGTATTGTAAGTGTACTGTCTGCCTATATTAAATATATATATATATATATATATATATATTTTTTTATTATTACACACACACACACACACACACACTAAAATGTAAAAAAACAACAAAAAAATAAAATTAAAAAAAAAGTCTATAGTTTGGTTCAGGTCCACCCATGCATCGTATCACGTGTACACACATATACATTATATATATATATACATATACACACACACACACACACTAATTTATATATATATATATATTTATATATATATATATATATATATACATACACACACAAAAATATATATATATTAGTGTGTGTATGTATATATATATATATATATATATATATATATATATATACACACACATATATATACACACACACACACACACACACACACACACATATATACATATATACATACACACACACACACACGTGATACGGCGCATAGGTGCCACCCTATAGCAGTAAAACTGCTATAGGGTGGACCTGAACTGCTTAAAAGTACAAACTATAGACATTTTTTTTTTTACATTTAGGATAGAGTAAGGCCCCTTTCACACCGGGGCGTTTTTCATGCGGTGCAGCGCTAAAAATAGCGCCTGTTCACCGCATGAAAAAATCCTGCCCCTTTAACTCCAGTGAGAAAGCCGGCGGGCTTTCACACTGGAGCGGTGCGCTAGCAGGATGATGCTAGCAGCATCTTTGGAGCGGGATAGGAGCGGTGTGTTCACCGCTCCTATACCGCTCCTTCCCATTGATTACAATGGGAGACCGCGGTAAAACCGCGGCAATACCGCCGCAAAGCGCCGCTACGGCGGCGCTCTGCGGGGGGGTGTTTAACCCTTTTTCGGCCACTCGCGGGGGGGGTAAAACCGCACCGCGAGCGGCCGAAAACCGCGGTGAAAACGACGGTAAAGCAGCGCTAAATATAGCGCTGCTTTACCGTCACCGCGGCTCACCGCCCCAGTGTGAAAGGGGCCTAAGGGAGGTTCATAAAACCCCTGGTCAGTTTATTTTAATTTTTTCCCATTGGGAAATTTTCCCCTCACTTCCTGTCCCATAGTTGAAACAGGAAGTGAGAGAAAATCCCTGCAAATCAAGGGAATTTCTTGGGCACCCACAGGTCACCAGAACTAGTGTCCCCAGTGGAAGAATTCTCCTTCATTACTTTTCTGGGGATATCCCAAAATGTCTTTTACTGTCACTTTCAATAATGATGGTGAACGGGACAAATAGAAAGAATGAATCTCCCTTACGGGGGACACAGACAGCAATAAGAACTGACAGGTGTTCTAATCCACCTCTACGCTATCCAAAGATTAAAAAAAGGAGTTGTACTTTAAGTGACTTGCACTTTCAAGATGATTTAATCATTTACTGTATTTAATTCCAAGTTATTTTCTATAAGAATGTGCATTAAATTCATCAAAAAATATGACTTACCATGTTCAGACTTTAGTACAAGATCTCCTGCGTGTCT
>CM053026.1:71843511-71871011 GCA_028564925.1 Lithobates sylvaticus
TTTATGGATTGTTTTCTTGTATTCTCTTCCTGTCAAAGCAGATCTACATCATATAATCAATGTGCTGTCATAATTACGTAAGAGAAAAGTCTTTAACAGAAATTTTCCCTCCTATAGAAGTCAGTTATCAGCTGCGAGTTCAAGCAGGAGACAGCCATCATGGGATACTTACTGCCTTACATTGGACCGACAATTCATGGGAGGGTATACATGTGAATAACAGCACACACACCTCTCCCAGAGAGAAAGGGTCGGACTATTAGAACAAATTTACATCTGTTCATTCAGGACAGGTTCATTTTTAAAATTTCCTGTATATCCTTGCCAATTACATCCCTAAGCTCCAGAATCTATATTTCTGTCCCTAAAAGTTTACTTTTTAAGTCTCCATTTTGGTGGGGCATACATGCGGCAACTTTCCTACATCTTCAACCACTTTTGATTGTGGTGAAATTGAAATAGTTTAATTGGCAAATGTTAAAAAAATAATAAATAATAAAAAACACTGTACCTTAAATGAGCGTTCCTTCTTGTCCTGTGCAAATGCTGGTTGGGTAAGCAATGAATTATCTGAAAGACAAGTCATGTGATGTGTTACTGCCAATCAATTAAGTGTTTTAGACCCTTAAAGAAGAAAGAAGAAAGAAGTGAACAAGGCATCTATAACCATTTACAGCAGGGGTCTCAAACTGGCGGCCCTCCAGCTGTTGCGAAACTACAAGTCCCATGAGGCATTGCAAAGCAGACAGTTACAAGCATGACTCCCACAGGCAGAGGCGTGATGGGACTTGTAGTTTTGCAACAGCTGGAGGGCTGCCAGTTTGAGGCCCCTGATTTACAGTGTAGAAGTCAAATAATGCAGCAATGGATTTTTGATAACAACTCTACACATTTCTGCTTCGTAATTAAAATCTTTTGGGATGATTACTAAATGACGCATCATTTTTGGATGGTGCCAGACACAATATGATTCATGTACAGTAGAACTTTTACTGCCCTCTCCATTGGACCAATATAAATATGTACTGTATGTGCAATACACTTGGGATCCCCATGGAGGCTGGAAAGCACTGTAATGCCCGGTACACACGAGCGGATTTTTCCGCCGGAAAAATCTTGGATGTTTTTCCCGACGGAATTCTGCTCAAGCTTAGCTTGCATACACACGGTCACACAAAAGTTGTCGGAACTTTCGACCGTCAAGAACGCGGTGAGGTACAACACTACGACGAGCCAAGAAAATTAAGTGCAATGCTTCCGAGCATGCATCAAATTGTTTCCGAGTATGCGTAGGAATTTTGTGTGTCAGAATTGGTACAGGCGATCGGAATTTCCGATCGGAACTTTTTCCAACCAAAAAAAAAAAAAGAGAACCTGCTCTCAATCTCAAGTCTTATAGAGCATACACATGGGTCGGAATTTCTGACCAAAAGCTCCCATCGGACTTTTGCTGGCAGAATTTCCGCTCGTGTGTACGGGGCATTATAAGAAAAACTGTTAATAGTCTGCACAAGACTTGAGACTGGGGCAGAGGTTCACCTTCCACCTACAGCCAGAGCTCCAATAGAGTGGTTTAAATTAAAGCATATTCAAGTGTTAGAATGGCCCAAAGTCCAGACCTAAATCCAATTGAGAATCTGTGGCAAGACTTGACAATTGCTGTTCACAGACGCTCTCCATCCAATCTGACAGAGCTTGAGATTCTTTTGCAAAGAATGGGCAAAAATGTCACTCTAGATGAGCAAAGTTGGTAGAGACATCCCCAAAAAGACTTGAAGCTGTAATTGTAGTGAAAGGAGGTTCTACGAAGTATTGACTGAATACAAATACACGCCACACTTTTCACATATTTGTAAAAAAATAAAAAATAAATAAAAACATTTATCATTTTACTTCCACTTCACAATTATGTGCCACTTTGCGTTGGTCCATCACAAAAAATAAATAAATAAAATACATGTACATTTTTGGTTGTAACATGACTAAATGTGGAAAATTTCAAGGGGTATGAACACATACATACAAACATACATACACACAGTATCTCACAAAAGTAAGTACACCCCTCACATTTTTGTAAATATTTTATTATATCTTTTCATGTGACAACACTGAAGAAATGACACTTTGCTACAATGTAAAGTAGTGAGTGTACAGCTTGTATAACAGTGTAAATTTGCTGTCCCCTCAAAATAACTCACACAGCCATTAATGTCTAAACCGCTGGCAACAAAAGTGAGTACACCCCTAAGTGAAAATGTCCAAATTGGGCCCAAGGTGTCAATATTTTGTGTGGCCTCCATTATTTTCCAGCACTGCCTAACCCTCTTGGGCATGGAGTTCACCAGAGCTTCACAGGTTGCCACTGGAGTCCTCTTCCACTCCTCCATGACGACTTCACGGAGCTGGTGGATGTTAGAGACCTTGCGCTCCTCCACCTTCCGTTTGAGGATGTCCTAACAGATGCTCAATAGGGTTTAGGTCTGGAGACACGCTTGGCCAGTCCATCACCTTTTCCCTCAGCTTCTTTAGCAAGGCAGTGGTCATCTTGGAGTTGTGTTTGGGGTCGTTATGTTGGAATACTGCCCTGCGCCCCAGTCTCTGAAGGGAGGGGATCATGCCTCAGTATGTCACAGTACATGTTGGCATTCATGGTTCCCTCAATAAATTGTAGCTCCCCAGTGCCGGCATCACTCATGCAGCCCCAGACCATGACACTCCCACCACCATGCTTGACTGTAGGCAAGACACACTTGTCTTTGTACTCCTCACCTGGATGCCGACACACACGCTTGACACCATCTGATTCTTAACCAAATAAGTTTATCTTGGTCTCATCAGACCATAGGACATGGTTCCAGTAATCCATGTCCTTAGACTGCTTAGCCCACAAACAGTTTGCTGAAGACCATCAAACAGTTTGCTGAAGACTTCTTGTGCATCATCTTTAGAAGAGGCTTCCTTCTGGGACGACAGCCATGCAGGGCTTGACAAATTTGCTTGGAATCTAGGAGCCAGCTAAAAAAGTTAGGAGCCAGGTTTTCTTTTTTTTTTTTTAACGACATGGAGACGAGTGAGGGGAAGAGACGATGGGGCCCCCGCCTGTCTCCAAGTCATTGCAGGGCAGAAGCGACTTCAAATCGTCACTTCTGCCCATAGCTCTTAAAAAGGGACATTTTTTATTTTTTTTTTTTTTCAAATGGCAATTTTTTTTTTTGCATTTTAGTGTAAATATGAGATGTGAGGTCTTTTTGACCCCAGATCTCATATTTAAGAGGTCCTGTCATGCTTTTTTTTCTATTACAAGGGGTGTTTACATTCCTTGTAATAGGAATAAAAGTGACACATTTTTTTTTTCAAAAGAACAGTGAAAAAATTAAAAGTTAAAATAAATAAGAAAAAAATAATAATTTTAAACGCGCCCGTCCCGCTGAGCTTGTTTGCAGAAGAGTAGCGCCCACATATGAAAGCGGTGTTCAAACCACACATGTGAGGTATTGCCGTGATCGGTAGAGCGAGAGCAATAATTCTAGCCCTAGACATCCTCTGTAACTCAAAACATGCAACCTGTAGAATTTTTTTTTAAATGTCACCTATGGAGATTTTAAAGGGTAAACGTTTGTCGCCATTCCACGAGCGGGCAAAATTTTGAAGCGAGACATGTTTGGTATCAATTTACTCACCGTAACATTATCTTTCACAATATAAAAAAAAAATTGGGCAAACTTTACTGTTGTGTTATTTTTTTAATTAAAAAAAGTATTTTTTCCCAAAAAAGTGCGCTTGTAAGTCCGCTGCGCAAATACGGTGTGACAGAAAGTATTGCAACGACCGCCATTTTATTCTCTAGGGTGTTAGAAAAAATAAATATATATAATGTTTGGGGGTTCTAAGTGAAGAAGGAGATAAGGCTGTTTTGTTTTCACTGCCTGCCTATTAGTATTGCTGGGTCTCATAACAACGGCCACCACAGGAGGGCGCCAGATTATAGAAGGTACCATAGGACTGCACAAGGCCGCAAAGCCGGGGCCTCAATTACCGGCCGGCGCGGCCCATCGCGCGCGCGGCGGGGGGCGGCACTAAAGACAGGATACCCCCAGCTGTGCTGCCCCAGTCGCCAGGTCGCTAATTCTAGTCGCCAATGCGACCTGGCGCCTGGTATTCGTCGAGCACTGGCCTAGGCCATCTTTATGTAGAACAATTATTTTTTTCAGATCCACAGAGAGTTCTTTGCCATGAGGTGCCATGTCGAACTTCCAGTGACCAGTATGAGAGAGTCAGAGCAATAACACCAAATTTAACACACCTGCTCCCCATTCACACCTGAGACCTTGTAACACTAACGACTCGCATGACACCGGCCGGGGGGGGGGGGGTCAATTTGGGCATTTTTACTTAGCAGTGTACTCACTTTTGTTGCCAGCGGTTTAGACAAAAATGGCTGAGTGTTGAGTTATTTTGAGGGGACAGAAAATTTACACTGTTATACAAGCTGTACACTCACTACTTTACATTGTAGCAAAGTGTCATTTCTTCAGTGTTGTCACATGAAAAGATATAATAAAATAGAGTAATATATATATATATATATATATATATATATTTTTTCAAAAATGTGAGAATGTGATGGGTGTACTCACTTTTGAGAGATACTGTGTGTGTGTGTGTATGTGTATGTGTATGTGTGTGTGTGTGTGAGTGTGTGTAATGTGTGTGTATGTGTGTGTATGTGTGTGTATGTGTGTGTATGTGTGTGTATGTGTATATATATATATATATATATATATATATATATATATATATATATATATATATATATATATATATATATATATATATATATATACTGTAATGCCGCGTACACACGAAGGGACAATCCCGCGGGATTATCCGCTGGACCGAAGTCCAGCGGATAATCCCCTCGTGTGTGGGCGCCGGCGTACTTTTTTTGGCCAAAGTACGGCGGACTAAAGTTTCAGGTTTTGTTCTCAAATTATCCGCTGGACTTGGCAGTCCAGCGGATAATCCGGTCGTGTGTAGTATGGTCCGGCGTACCAAAAAGGACGCATGCTCAGTAGCTATTATGTCACGGACTCGCTCGGTCTGGTAAAACTAGCCTTCGTTTTGAAGCTCGCACAATCGTCACGCTGTTGTTTTTTTTTTTTTTTTTTGTTTCTGACAGCGGGATTTGTATGTTATCGTACTTGAAGAATGATTTTGCCTTGCTGCTTGTATATTCACGCAGAGTACTCCCGAACGTTTTTTCTTCAGCATTCTTTAGTGAAGTTATATATTTGTCTATATATATATATATATATATATATATATATATATATATATATATATATATATATATATATATATATATATATATATATATATATATATATATATATATATATATATATATATATATATATAGATATCCAAATCACCAAATGAAAAATATATCTATATTTCTCAATAAGGCCAAAAAAATATATATCGATATCTACATAGATATATATATAGATAAATATATATATAGATATATAGATCTATACGTGTCTAAAAATAAAAAAAATATTATATATATATATATATATATATATATATATATATATCTATTATATATGTACATATATCTCTATATAGATATTTTTTAGGATTTGTTGGTTATCAAAAGGATTAGTTATTACACATGATACAATTGTGGAGTCAGCAGAGCTTGCCCTTAATTCAGATCTTAAACCTCACCTTTCCAGCGACAGCACTTGCAGTTCCCTTGAAGTTGCACTTTACACTTGTATTGTCAAATGAATGTTTAGACATGTACCTGCCTACTCCTAAAGAAACTATGTTTTTGAATATCAAGCACGTATATCATTATTTGATGAAAATAAAATGACCATTTATTCTGGTTAAAACAAACAAGGCAAAACAAAATAGGAAGGCAACACTGGAGCCACTTGTAGATTTTGTGAAGACTTTTTGCCCCAACGGCAGACACCAAGTTTGTGAAGCCAAAAATGAAGCTTGGGCACATTTCATACAATATAGGGAGCACAAGAAGATTGACCAGGAATCAGACAGACCAGGAACAGCAGCAGATGACATCTATGTCCCCAAGCTGTGGCACTACAACAGCCTGTGTCTTATGGGAGACCAGATTGAAGCCAGGCAATCACTTCCGACTCTTCGCACCACGCTTCCCTGCACTCTTCCCTGCAGTCTTCCCTGCACGCTTCCTTGGAGGCTGACTTGTGGTAGGAGGAGGAGTAGGAGGAGGAGGAGGAGGAGGAGGAGAAGGAAGACGAGGAGGAGGAGGAGGAGGAGAAGTTGGTGTCGGGCCTTCATGGGTCAGGCGGGTGGATTCTCGTAATTCACCCCTCAAACCCCCCCTAATTGCCTCAGAAATTAGGCCCTCACACAGGTGCCGTTGGCCCCTCTCCATTTCCAGCAACCTGCTGGACACGTAGCTGGCATAGCCCTCTTCTGGAAGGGGGGGTTTGTCGAGAATCGCACTCGCCTTCCGAATCAGTTCCAGTGATTCCTCCTCCACAATGGTCATCCTCCTGGGCCTTCTTGGGGGTAAGGGCAGGGGTCGAGGTAGACTTCTTAATTGGGTCTGGCTGTCACTCTGGCTCGTGCTGGGCCCAGCCACCTCCTGGCTCTCGCTGGGCATGTCCTCCTCCTCCTCCATACCACTTGTCCCGGCATCATCCTGGGTCAGCTCATCCTGTGTGCAAATAAAAACAAAAATCAAACACCTGTTTTGTGGTTTCTGGCCTACTCAATCATCCAATTGTAAACTTAGGAACGAGCATCTAAATTTTCCAAAACATCCAAAAGGCTATCATTTGGACCCCTGCATTTTCCAAGCAGATCACCAATGTTGTCTAACGCTTTTTTTGCCACTACTGGATGTATGTATACACTATATATGTATCGATATGTTGCACCAACACTTTTTAGAAGTGTGCATAATTTTTGTCAGTTGTTTTCACAATTCTGAGTTCAGGGTGTTAATTGTTTCACATTTTAACGTTGACAGCATTAATATTCACACAATCACAATTTAGGCTACTAAATATATACCTGGCTCCAGCTGGGCGCATCAGCCTGCTCCAAGGTGGAGGGGTCTTCTCCTTCCGTGGAAGCCTCAGCTGGGGTGGAGGGAAGAGTGGAGGGAAGAGTGGAGGGAAGGGTGGAGGGAAGAGTCGACAGTGATTCCCTGGGTTCCATCTGGTCACCTATAAAAGTCAGTTGGTTGTAGTACCACAGCTTGGGTACATAAACATTCTCTGCTGCTGCTCCTGATCTGACTGATTCCTCAATCTTCTTGCGCTCCCGCTTGTACATGTGCCTTAAACTTGCAATTCTGGCTTCCACAAACTTGGTGTTTGCGTTGGGGACTTTAGTCTTCACAAAAGCCACAAGTGGCCCCAGTGTTGCCTTCCGGACATCCCTATTGCCATACAAAGGGTTCTTGAGCTGCCACAGGTTGGTATTTTTTCTGTACAGGGCAATGAATTCGGACATGAACTCCTGGTCCTTGAATGGATTCAACTGGGGTGCAGCCATGTTTGTTTCTGTTTTGTTAGTAATGGCAATACAAAAGACCAAAAACACAAATGTTACTTAAAAGGCACAACCAGTTTTTCTTAACAAACATTACACAACACACCCACACACAGGCAGCAACACATCCACACAGGCAGCAACCCCTACACACAGGCAGCAACCCCTACACACAGGCAGCAACACATCCACACAGGCAGCAACCCCTACACACAGGCAGCAACCCCTACACACAGGCAGCAACCCCTACACACAGGCAGCAAGCCCTACACACAGGCAGCAACCCCTACACACAGGCAGCAAGCCCTACACACAGGCAGCAACCCCTACACACAGGCAGCAACCCCTACACACAGGCAGCAACACATCCACACAGGCAGCAACCCCTACACACAGGCAGCAACCCCTACACACAGGCAGCAACACACACATATCCTTAAAAAATGCTGGCCCAAAACCCAAAAAAAAAACACAGTAATGCATCCTAGAAAACACTTACCTTCGTACAGAGCGCTCGCTACTTCCGTTCGGGAACACGTGGGCCCCTCAAACAGCCTTATATACACTGCGCACGCGTCGAAGTCCGCCTGCGTCCTCCGCGTCGCCCGCCCATGACGTTCCTCATGACGAGTATTCCCCGCCCCGCTTCCCCTCGTTGCATTGTTGGTGAATTAATTGATGAATATGGCGGACACATTCTCAGCCAGTAGCGCGGAGGAAAGCCAAGAAGCCAACACATCTGCATCCAGCAGCAGATATAAGGCCACCAATATGGCCTTTGAAGAGATGGTGGAGATGGTGGACATCCTCCAAAGGGAAGATTACGACGGGGAAAATGGCCCGTACCCTCGTCCCAACTTGCGCAAGGACAAGATTCTCACTACAATCGTCAGCACCCTGGAGCAGAAATTCGGCGTACGAAGGGGCAAGGATCAACTGCGCAAACGATGGTCCGACATCAAATCCAGGGAGCACGATCAATACAGGAGAATTCGAAAAGCCATCAAAAAAAGTAAGTCAAGCACGTGCGCTACTATGGTTATACTTGATATGTCTAATCTTGCGCAGATGTTATTACCATTCGTCCGTGAAACTTGCGCAGATGTTATTACCATTCGTACCTGAAACTTGCGCAGATGTAATTACCATTCGTACGTGAAACTTGCGCAGATGTTATTACCATTCGTACCTGAAACTTGCGCAGATGTAATTACCATTCGTACGTGAAACTTGCGCAGATGTTATTACCATTCGTACCTGAAACTTGCGCAGATGTAATTACCATTCGTACGTGAAACTTGCGCAGATGTTATTACCATTCGTCCGTGAAACTTGCGCAGATGTAATTACCATTCGTACGTGAAACTTGCGCAGATGTTATTACCATTCGTCCGTGAAACTTGCGCAGATGTAATTACCATTCGTCCGTGAAACTTGCGCAGATGTTATTACCATTCGTACCTGAAACTTGCGCAGATGTAATTACCATTCGTACGTGAAACTTGCGCAGATGTTATTACCATTCGTACCTGAAACTTGCGCAGATGTAATTACCATTCGTACGTGAAACTTGCGCAGATGTTATTACCATTCGTACCTGAAACTTGCGCAGATGTAATTACCATTCGTACGTGAAACTTGCGCAGATGTTATTACCATTCGTCCGTGAAACTTGCGCAGATGTAATTACCATTCGTACGTGAAACTTGCGCAGATGTTATTACCATTCGTCCGTGAAACTTGCGCAGATGTAATTACCATTCGTCCGTGAAACTTGCGCAGATGTTATTACCATTCGTACCTGAAACTTGCGCAGATGTAATTACCATTCGTACGTGAAACTTGCGCAGATGTTATTACCATTCGTACCTGAAACTTGCGCAGATGTAATTACCATTCGTACGTGAAACTTGCGCAGATGTTATTACCATTCGTCCGTGAAACTTGCGCAGATGTTATTACCATTCGTCCGTGAAACTTGCGCAGATGTAATTACCATTCGTCCGTGAAACTTGCGCAGATGTTATTACCATTCGTACCTGAAACTTGCGCATATTTGATGAAAGTTCCGTTTGTCTTCATAACGTTTATTGAGTTTACCGGGCTTTGGGTTGTTGGAGTTGTAAGGTTGTTTATTATTGTCACTATCTATACAATTACTGCTGTAGTAAGGGTTTTAGGGGTAACTTACACAGGGACTCCAGAGGCTGTTTTGGGGGGGGGGGGGGATAAATATGTTAAGCAGGGTCTCATGCTCACAATTCCCAAAAAATGCTCATCATCTCTAAATACTGTAGGTGGTGACTTTTCAAAGAAGTACACTCACCTGTCCCTTGGATGGTGCAGCTACAATCTCTGATCTTGCAATCATGAAATTAATGTTTGCGGCTTCACTTCCCGGGTCACTATTGGGCATGCGCCAGTTGCGCAATGCAATAGGACTGGTCCGCGCAAGCTCGGGGACCCCTGTGTGTCCCAGCAGACAGCACGGTGGGACGGGATGTGGCGTATACTTCTGTGGGAGTCTAGGGCCGGATGTGTGTGCAAATACCTGCCTTACACAGGTATCTGCAACCCATCCCCCCTAAAACGTTAAAAATAAGACACCACAGGGGTGCAGGGATCCAATGAGCGGAAGTTCAAATTTAGGGTTGAAGGGCGCTTTAAGTATTGGAGTTTCATTAGATAGACATTTCAATTCTGTCTTCAAGTAGGATCTTCTAACAAACTGCTAATAATTGGCAAGACTTTTAAACAATGTTTACTAATCCTATTTTGGCACTCAAATATCAGTGTGATTCAAAAGTGTACCTTTTTGTGTTCCATTACCATAGGGGGCAAAAGACTCAGACGTCAGTCCGAACCTACGAGGACCTCCCGGCATCACCAGACTAATTGGGCAGTTAGCCCAAGCCCACGCGTGGATGTGGCGGAACAGGTCGTTGAAGTCGATCAAATCTGCACCCCACCAAGTGAGTGTCTCAGAACACAGATTGAGCTAATAAATTAAGGTCTGCATGTTTTTTACACTTTTTTTCTTGTGTTTTTATCTACCCAACTTTTAGGTGATGCTGATCTGTTTGTGGAACGACAAGCTGCGGAGCCATTTACCACTGACAGTGCCCACAGGCTTATTGGCCAGATCATGGCCTGGAATCTGCAGCTGGAAAACATGCAGAAGGAGATGGCCACCATGCAGCAGGGAATGAAGGACATGATTGATGTTTTGGGGAGAATCTAAAGACCCCTTTTACATTTCTTAACATCAATCATGTCCTTCATTCCCCTTTTGAAGCGCTGTTTAACTAATTTTAGAGGCCAAATTTTAAATATGCACACGGTATGTCAACATGTGCTATGTGCCATCAGGGGATCTCAATGGACGCATTTTGTGTTTGCAACCCCTAATGCTAGTAGGTGAGAGGGAAGGGGTTTCACACACAAAACACGTCCATTGATTCCCCATGATGGAACATAGCACATGTTGACATTACCCATTTTCCTGTTAAATTTGTGTGCATATTCAAAATTTGGCTTCTTCTGTTCATGGGTTACCTGTTGAACTTTGTAAGTTCTGGACTTTTACATTGTGTAAATAATTTTAAATGCTAAGCCAAAATGTAAAAAAAATTTTAAACATGTTTTTATGTTTGTTTTAAAAAAGCAATCCCAAAAAAAACAACAATATGTTGTGAGAAAAACACCAAAAAAATGTCAAAAAGATAACATAAAAAAAAAAAATAAAAAAATCATGTTCAAAAAAAAAAAAAAAAAAAAAAAAAAAAAAAAAAAAAAAAAAAAAAAAACAACCAAAAAAAAAAAAAAAAAAAAAAAAAAAAAAAAAAAAAAAAGGTTTTGGATGTGCACTATAATAAAAAAAAAAATGTTTGCACAAATTCAAAAATGTGTGGCTTCTTCTTTTTAAATACTACCAGTTTGACAAAAACATGTTGTGGTTCATTGACAAAGGGGCTTATTTACTAAACGCTAAACAAGTTTCCCACTATTAAGATGTGCACTAGGACAACATATAAAACAGGCCAAATTAAAAGCAAAACAATACGAAACGACCAATATTTCAAACATAAATAACTGTATTTATTCATTGTAAATGAAAAAGATGGTTTAAGGGTCTGCTGCCATTTCAATGGCCCCCCTACCATTAAAATACTGTAAATAAAGGTCCCGCACTTGCTGGGCTGATTGTGGTGCGGAACCAAGAGGGCGGTTATCCAGCCCTGTCATGTTGCCTTCCACTCCGGCCTCAGGGCCAATTGGTAAGGAGTATGTTCCTGAATGTTTCCGCAAATAATTGTGCATGACACAGCATGCTAGAATAATAGTATTGAGTTTGTACTCTGCCAGATGTAGCGATGTAAGGAGCAATCTGAAACGGTTGGCCATAATACCAAAGGCATTTTCCACCACCCTTCTTGCTCTGGCCAACCGATAGTTAAAAATCCTCCTCTCAGGGGTGAGGGATCGTTGGGGAAATGGCCTCATCAGATGGTCACCCAGACCGAACGCCTCGTCGGCAATGAAGACGAACGGGAGTCCCTCCACATTATCTTCATCTGGTGGCAGCTCCAGCCCACCAGTTTGGAGACGATGACCGAACTCCGTGTGGTTGAAGACTCCTCCGTCCGACATCCGGCCGTTTTTCCCCACATCCACATACAGAAATTCATAGTGTGCCGACACCACCGCCATCAACACGATACTATGGAACCCCTTATAATTCCAATAGTATGACCCCGAATGGGGTGGGGGCACAATTCGCACGTGTTTGCCGTCAATCGCCCCTCCGCAGTTGGGAAAGTCCCAACGGGCAGCAAACTGGGAAGCCACAGTCTGCCATTCCTGTGGCGTGGAGGGACACTGTGAAGTCAAACAGAAAGATACAATTTAAATTATAAACCAGGCAAAACACCAAACTAAATGCAACAAATTAAAAAACAATTTGGAAGAACATATGTATTTATTTTGTAAATCCTTGAAATAAAGCCAAAAGATTAAGGATAAAAGGGACAAATCTCTGATTGATGACCCCTCTGATGGACCAGAGAAGATAATAATGGGGATGTGGGTGGGGAGTATATAATGGTAAGGTCACACAATACACATGCAATTAATTAAAGGTGTGTGTGGGGGGGTGGGGCTAATTACAAGCTGACCAAAAACACATGATATTAATTATCAGGGGGTGTGGGGGGGGAGGGGCTAATTACAAGCTGACCAAAAACACATGATATTAATTATCAGGGGGTGTGGGGGGGGAGGGGCTAATTACAAGCTGACCAAAAACACATGATATTAATTATCAGGGGGTGTGGGGGGGGAGGGGATAATTACAAGCTGACCAAAAACACATGATATTAATTATCAGGGGGTGTGGGGGGGGAGGGGCTAATTACAAGCTGACCAAAAACACATGATATTAATTATCAGGGGGGGGTGGGGGGGGGGAGGGGCTAATTACAAGCTGACCAAAAACACATGATATTAATTATCAGGGGGGTGTGGGGGGGGAGGGGATAATTACAAGCTGACCAAAAACACATGATATTAATTATCAGGGGGTGTGGGGGGGGGGAGGGGATAATTACAAGCTGACCAAAAACACATGCAATCAATTTAAAAATGAGGGTCAAGGGGGGTGAAAGGGGGGGTGAGTAAAGCTGTACAATGGAGCTGGTAATATACATTTTTAACCAAAGAAAGTGACTAGGCTAGGGGTGTTTAGGGGGCCAAGCTTCCATGCTGGGGAGGTTGGTGCAAGCAAATATGCATGTGACCCACTAAATAATACATTCTTAAAAATATTTCGATAACTCAAACATAAAATACTAGACAAAAAAAAAAAACACAAAAAAAAAGGAATAGGCGACAATCATAGAATAGTCCTATCATGGTAATTAGCTAATGATGACATTGATGCACTACATTAACAAACATACAAGACATAGGTAATTTTAAAAGAGAAGACTTACCTTAATGTATTCCTCCTGCAGGACGTGGATAATGGCAGAACAGGTCTCTGGAATAATGAGCCCCAGAGCCTGGGGGGAGATGCCTGTCGTGAACTTGAGGTCCTGCAAGCTTCTCCCCGTCGCCAAGTAACGCAACGTGGCGACTAGCCTCTGCTCCGCACTGATGGCTTGCCGCATGCAGGTATTCTGCCTGGTAATATAAGGGGACAGCGAAGCCAACAGACGGTGAAAAATGGGGTCCGTCATCCGGAGATAATTCCTGAAATCATCAGGATTATTCTCACGGATCTCACGGAGCAAAGGCATATGCGAGAATTGGTCACGCTGGCGCAACCAATTCTTGGTCCATGAACTCCTCCTCACCCTGTTCATGGACCGGGCTCGTGCCAAGGTGTTAACCGCAACACCGAGCCCCTGCACAGCACGAACTCGTTCCCGAGTACGTCCACACTCCATGGCTTCAAAACGGTCGGCTGATCAAACAAACAACTTAACAGAACGCACTGAAGAACAGCAAGGCCTATGAAGAACGACCTGAAAAACAGGAACGAGCGGACCAGAACGGCCTGAGAACAGGTAGGAACTGATCCACACGCACTGAAAGCCAGATACAAACCTCACAAGCACAAACTGAACGGCAGAAGCGAACGAATTAAGCAGAAGTCTGAGAAGCGCGAATCGTCTCTAACCAAACGTCAACTAACACGCGATACACACGAGATTAGCTGACGGGGCCCAAAGGGTGTCGTTTGGGATCTCGAGCTTCCTTTTTCTAGTCCCGTCGTACGTGCGTACGTCATCGCGTGAACCGCCGGACTTTTTGCGTGATCGTGTGTGGTCAAGTCCGTTCGCTTTTTAGTCCGGCGTACCTAGCGGGAAAGTCCAGCGGATTGTTCGCTGGACTTAGGTCCGCCGGCAAAAGTCCGTACGTGTGTACGCGGCATAATACATACAATGCAAAAACTGGGCAGCACAATGGTGTAGTGGTTAGCACTTTCACCATCTGCCTGGAGTTTGCATGTTCATCCAGTTTCCTCCCACACTCTAAAGACATGCTGGTAGGTTAATGCATTTTGCAGATTTCCACTACAGTCCATTTAACAAGGTTTCCTATGGAACACATTCCGTAGTGCAAATCTGCAAAATGCAAAAAGCGCAAAAAATGCATAGGTGTGAATCAAGCCTATATTGGCCCAAGTATATGTATGAATGTGAGTTAGGGACCTTAGATTGTAAGCTCCTTGAAGGTAGGGACTGATGTGTGTACAATGTATATGTAAAGCGCTGCGTAAATTGACAGCGCTATATAAGTACCTAAAAAATAAATAAAATCTAGCTAGCTTTCACTTGAAGGGACCAGGAGGTTATACTGTACAAAGTTCTTTGATCTTCAAACGAGGGTAAAAAAATAAAAAAAAAAAGGAAGCTAAATTGCATTTCTTTATTTTCTATTTAAACGGAGTGGTTCCATTAGAAAACTATGTCCTAAAAATAACTAAAACGCAGCTCATCCAGCCTAGTGACGTGACCCGCGTTGTCGATGACACATACCGGAGAGCTGTATTAGGCTGAGCACCTGGCAAAGGTTAATGAGCTGTGCGTCATGCTAAACACACAGCAAGTGTGGACGGCGCTACCTACCCGCCCCATTCTCCAGAGCCTGCTGGACACCAGCCTGCAGCTGCACGGGGAGGGCGACCGACTCACACTGGATCAGACTGGGATGGGCTGGTTTGCTGCTCTTGGCAGATGCAGAGAGAGAGAGAGAAATAGAGAGAGATCTGTAACTGGCTGATGAATAAGTCCCGGCAAAGCTGCCAGACATGAGCTGTTATATAGTAATTGTTACTGTCACCCGCAGCAGGTTAGTGAACACTTTCAGCAATAATGACGCAGAAAAAACACATAGGCAATGCAGCAAGAATTACATTGATGCAAATTTCAGTAAGATCCAAGGCTGGCCATACACCATACAATCTGTGTATGAAACCATGCAATAGGAGGACAAACCTAAATCATCCATTCAATTTCGACCACAACATACAGAGATATACAATGTAATACTGACATATAATAAACACACATAGGTTGGACTTGATGGACTTGTGACTTTTTTCAACCTCACCTACTATGTAAAAAAAAATTTGTATCAAAATCAGACAGGACAGTATTAAAAAAAATAAAATATTCTGGATTACTTCTTTAGTCTAGGGAATTATAGAATATTAATATATTACGGAGAGGCCACATCCCTATTTGGGAATTTGTAATAGACAAAATTGGTGCGATTCTGCCCGCGATTCCAAGTCACATGGCAATCGCTGCAAAACATGCAACACGCATTTAGGGTGCCATTCATTCCGAATAGCCGCCGATTTGGCATGCGATTTGGCAAATGGCAAATCGCATGCCAAATCGGCCCAATGTAAATGTGGGTTTAAAGTGACCCTAAACTCAGGGCTTGTTCACACTGGAGCTTCGCACGCGTTTCCTGCACCGCGTTGATGTGCAATCTGATGCGAGTGTCAATACAATTCTAATGACAGCCTAAATGCAGAGCGCGTTTGTGCGATTCAGGTGTGATGCAGCCCAAAAAAAAAAAAAAGGTATTAGTATGCTTGTCAGTTTTTATTGCTGTCTGTTTCCCTATTAGGGAGATTCACCCTATTTGTTCTGTTTACCATTATCGTTGAAAGTGAAAGTAAAAGAAAATCCCAATTTTTTCCCCCCATAAAAATGTAATAGAGGGGAAATCTTCCAATGGAGACAGTAGTTCTGGTGAGCTGGGGGTGCCCAAAGAATTCCTCTAATTTGCAGGGATTTCCTCTCACTTCCTGTTTGGCTATGGGACAGGAAGTGAAGGCAAATCTCCGCAATGGCACACAGATGGTGAAAGAAAAATAAAATAAAATACTAATCTGACAGGTGTTACTCTCCCTTACACCATCCAAAAAAAATTAATAAATAAAATAACATTTTGCCTATAGTCCTACTTTCAAACTGATTGTAAAAAAAAAAAAAAAAAAAAATAATAAAAAAAAAGTTATATATATATTTTTTTTTTTTTTAATAATAAACAAACATGTTATACTTGCCTCCTCTGTGCAGTTGGTTTTGCACAGAGCAGCCCGGATCCTCCATCTTCTCAGGTCCCTCTTCGCTGATCCTAAACCCCTCCCTCCTGTCGAGTGCCCCTACAGCAAACAGCTTGCTATGGGGGCACCCGAGCCAAGCTGCAGCTTCATATGGCCATTCAGACATGGAGCTGCTGTTCAGACCCGCCCCCCCTCTCTCCTGATTGACAGCTGCAGGAGCCAATGGCACCACTGCTGCGTCTCAGCCAATCAGGAGGGAGAGTCCTGGACGGCCAAGGGACTTGTGGACATCGCTGGGGCTCAGGTAAGTATTAGGGGAGCTGCTACACACAGTAGGCTTATCTTAATGCATAGAATGCATTAAGATAAAAAAAAAACCTTCTGCCTGTACAACTCTTTAAAATGATGCTAGGAGGTGGTGTCTGGTCAAGCAGGAAATGCACCAAAAAAATGCATGTACATGCGTTTTTCCATGCATTTTTGAAATTCCATTGAAGTCTATGGAGCCAAAAAGGCACCGTTTTGCATGTAAAAAAAAGTTTCTGCAACTTTGCAAAAAAATGCACAGGAAGAAATGGCATAGATGTGAACGTGACCCATAAGAACTAATGTTAAATGGACTGTAGTGCATTTCTGCAACTCTGGAAACGCACTGAAAAACACATATGTGTGAACCTAGCCCAAGAAACAACATTTTATGAAAAACAGATTACAGCACCGTTAAGCAGTGATTATTTTTAGAGTTTGGTGTCACTTTATCCTCTATAAATCTCATCCACAAAGCAATTCCGATCTGTTCTTCGGAAGAAGAGACCTGGGAAAAGTTGGTCAAAAGGGGAGGTAACCACACAAACCCTCCGATTGGCTGCCCGTCTGCTGACATCACTGTTTACTACAAGAAGGAACACGCGGCCAATGCCAAACCAGCTTCTGCGCTGAGAAAACCAAACAACCGTAAATCCTACTCCGCTCTCCCATTACCTGGCCAGGACAATAGTCGCATACTCCTTTTATTTACACCAGAACACTTTTCAATTGAGTATTAAGTGAAACAGAAAACCTGGCTTGGAATTCAAAAGGAAATAAAAAAACAACAAAAAAAAAAAAACACAACAGAATTGTGGCGTAATAGAGACAGAAGGAGCCGTGTATAGAAGTATCTGGCTGCGTGGAAGGAAAGTCCTGCACTCCGTCCAGCAGAGAATGGACGCTTTGTTCAGCTTAAGCAGCAATTCTGTTTTTGATGGCGATCACGGGATTGTCTGAGCGCAGGCAGAGCTGAAATGGATCTTTCAGGCAGCACTACGGGACAAATTGCTTTCAATTTACACAAACGTAATATTCTACTTAAGGAAATTGGAGCTTGTTAAAGTTTTGCGGTACACTTCTGGTTTCAAAAATGCAATACGCAACAAGCGGCAGTAATCCTGTACCGAGTCCGCAAAATGCTCTTTAACCACTTCCATACCAGGCCAATTCTGGCACTCCTCTCCTACATGTAAAAATCATAATTTTATTGCTAGAAAATGAATCAGAACCCCCAAACATTATATAGGTTTTTTTTTTTTTAGCAGAGAACTCAGGGAATCAAATGGCGGTTGTTGCAACTTTTTATGTCACACGGTATTTGCGCAGAAATTTTTCAAGTGCTTTTTATTTAAAAAAAAAAAAAACACACACACACTCACACTACTAAAAAGTTAGCCCAATTTTTTTGTATTATGTGAAAGAGGACATTACGCCAAATAGATACCCAACATGTTGCGCTTTAAAATTGCGCACTCGTGGAATGGCACAAAACTTCGATACTTAAAAATCTCCATAGGCGACCCTTTACTTTTTTTTATTTTTTATTTTTTTTACAGGTTACCAGTTTAGAGTTATGCCGCGTACACACGGTCGGAATTTCCGATGGAAACAGTCCGATGGGAGCTTTTCATTGGATTTTCCAACCGGGTGTATGCCCAACGGTCTTTTTCTGTCGGCATTTCCGACGGACTTTGGATTGAGAACCTGTTCTCAATTTTTCTGACGGAAAACCTTTCTATCGGATTTTGCATGCATTTAGGAAATGCCAAGCATTCTCTGAATGGTGCCCATGTCGGATGGGCTAGCTCCTGTGTTCAGACTGCAGCAGGACACCGGCTCAGCACAGGACTGGGAAGCAAGTGGAGATCACTGAAGTAGCGGCCAGTGTACATACATAGTTACATTGGTCCAAGCTGGACCAATGTAACCATCTATAAAAAAATACAATGCCTAAATTTTATCTTAATATAAAAAATAAATTGGGATTCAAACTCTTCCCACAAAAAGGTGCTCAACAGAGTTTTGAGACTGTCACATTCTATATCTTAACTGTCCTAATGCCCCCCCATAAATACACAAAGGGCTCCTATTTATTTACAGCAATGGGCAAATCTGATATGGGCATTTGGTGTGGTGCACAGTTGTAGCAATTCTACAAGAAAAGCAATTATTGGACAACTCGGGGTCCCCAACACTTCATATTCCTGAAGTACTTGTATGAGAAAGTCTCCTGTTCTCTTTGTATTGCTTCTACGCGAAGCAATCTTAGCGAAATCTCTGGGTGTTCCTGCCAGTCCCTCTCGTTTCCTATTAAAAACTGACCACACTAAGCAGGAGGGCACACCATGGTCAGTTCTCTAGCAATGCTGGGAACTCTGTGTACTCTCCTCCAATGATCAGACTTGTCTTGACACTCTGTCACTGCGCAGCCATTCACTGGGGAAGCTCAGTGTGCTGCTGCTTCTCCTCCCCCAGCTCTTATGCAGCTGAGAACAGAGGGAATGTGATCACTTATAAAAAAGGGAAGAAAAGGTATAATGTTTTTTTTATACCTATACAAAAAGTGTTTTGCCTTTCATTTCTATTTTCAACTGAATGGGTTGTTTTACAAGGTGATCGTTAAAATCACTTTAAGCTAGACTGCTCCATAAATCAGTCATGTCTTTTCAAACCCTCTTCAGGAGAGAGTAGCGGTACAAACAGGTAAAAGTGGTGCATTACATGGTACTGTAAATGCCCAAAAATAAAATACAGCTTTATATGGCCACCTAGATGTGTAATTCGAACAGAGAAAGCAATCAAGATAAAATAAAAATAATATAATAAATATATATATATATATATATATATATATATATATATTATTATATACATACACATACAGTAAAGTCAGCATGCCAGTAATTATTTTTGGATTTCATCTCATGGGAAAGGTATAAGTCCGAACTAAGTGTTCCAATAACATACAAAGCCAAGAAGAGCGAGCCAGAACATACTGTCCCGAAAGATACAGCAGCAGTCCCGTGTTCACGCCTGCTACAGCATCACAGATTGCCAAGAAATACATTTCTAGGGCTATACCTATTGTTACAAGCATTAACCTTTTAGTCGGTTATCTGATAAAATGGGGTAATTGGCCAGCACCTAAAATATTTCACAGCTTAGCACCATCACCCCCTACTAATAGGGCGTGAAAGACTTTGCCAGTGCCCATTTTTATTGGGATTCCAAAAGGCCCGGCTGTTAGGAATGAAACCTAATACCCACGTATTACTCTGGCAGAGATATTGGAGGATTTGCAAGACACCATGGATATAACAAAATCATTTAAAAAAAAGCAAAAAGAAAAATAGTTTATTTCTTTGAATTTAATACGGATATGAAATTCACATATTATTGCACCTCTATATTCATTAATATATCACTTAAATAAATTTTTTGTAAAGTCAAACAGTGCAAGTACCAAATTTGACTTTGCATCGGCCTCTCCGTACAGCAGAGCTTCAGAGTGGGGAAGGAAATTCGGCCGAAGAAGCCAATCAGTTTTGCTGCACTGCAAAGAGCATACCGATAGGAAGAGAGGTCACCACTGGAAAGAATTCCTTCTTACACTGGTGGCCACTTTAAAGACAGCTAATGTAAAAATGAATTCTATAAACAAGCCCCCCCCCCCCCACACCCACACACACACACACACACACACACACACACACACACACACACACTGGTCGCCACTGGACTGAATTTCCTCTTACAGTGGTCACCACTGAATAGAACTCCCCAATACACTGGTGGCCACTGGAAAGAATTCCCCCTTACACTGGTGGCCATTGGAAAAAATTCCCCCTTACACTGGTGGCCATTGGAAAAAATTCCTTCTTACACTGGTGGCCATTGGAAAGAATTCCTTCTTACACTGGTGGCCATTGGAAAGAATTCCTTCTTACACTGGTGGCCATTGGAAAGAATTCCTTCTTACACTGGTGGCCATTGGAAAGAATTCCTTCTTACACTGGTGGCCATTGGAAAGAATTCCTTCTTACACTGGTGGCCATTGGAAAGAATTCCTTCTTACACTGGTGGCCATTGGAAAGAATTCCTTCTTACACTGGTGGCCATTGGAAAGAATTCCTTCTTACACTGGTGGCCATTGGAAAGAATTCCTTCTTACACTGGTGGCCATTGGAAAGAATTCCTTCTTACACTGGTGGCCATTGGAAAGAATTCCTTCTTACACTGGTGGCCATTGGAAAGAATTCCTTCTTACACTGGTGGCCATTGGAAAGAATTCCTTCTTACACTGGTGGCCATTGGAAAGAATTCCCTCTTACACTGGTGGCCATTGGAAAGAATTCCCCCTTACACTGGTGGCCACTGGAAAGAATTCCCTCTTACACTGGTGGCCATTGGAAAGAATTCCCCCTTACACTGGTGGCCACTGGAAAGAATTCCCTCTTACACTGGTGGCCACTGGAAAGAATTCCCCCTTACACTGGTGGCCACTGGAAAGAATTCCCCCTTACACTGGTGGCCACTGGAAAGAATTCCCCCTTACACTGGTGGCCACTGGAAAGAATTCCCCCTTACACTGGTGGCCACTGGAAAGAATTCCCCCTTACACTGGTGGCCACTGGAAAGAATTCCCCCTTACACTGGTGGCCATTGGAAAGAATTCCTTCTTACACTGGTGGCCACTGGAAAAAAAATCCCCATACAATGGTGGCCACTGGAAAGAATCCCCCATTTCATTGGTGGTCATTGTAGTGCCCCAGCTCAAGGAACCCTTAGCAATCTCTAAAAACTAGGCTTTTTCCAAAGGCCACTTTTGGCCCCATTCAATGCAGACACCAACCTGTGTCCCCATGCAGCCCCAAACACTGCAGTGCTAGAATATGAAAAGGTTACCACCATGTCTGACCTGTCCCCTCCAATCTCCTGCACCTATCCATTGTGAGCAAGTGAAAAAATGTAAAACATAAGGTTTGTAGAAATCCAAAACCACATCGGAAGGTAGCTAGTTTAAAGACTTCCTGCAGAAACTTGCACTCTAGTACAATATTGAACAATTGCAGATCTAACTTAAGCCTCTGACGTAGTGAAAACTTGAATGCTAATTAGAGTGTCACGGTGACATTAGTGTGAAGATTAGGGCATGCCAGTTACTTGTAAAAATCCTGCACGTAGAATTATCGGTATGAGGTGTCACCATGCCTAACGAACCAACAACAAACGTGTATTGACAGTCAAAGCTATTAACACATGACAGAGGGAATGTCACGTGTCCCGGCCTCTGCTTATTCATCTCCACCTGTTACTTCTAGTCTACATGAAGGCCAGGAGCTCGGTGTGTGGGCTTCAGCAACCAGCTTTAGATAGCAAAACAGTGCGGCTAATTAAAGCGGAAGTAAACCCATCGATTTAACAGTCTAAAAAAAAAGGCATGCCGTGAATGCTAACTGCACATTGGCTGTGCTCTCAACCAAACAGTCAAACCATCCAATGGCTGGTGTCATAACGGATCACATGTGCAGCACTGTGGCAGTTGAAGATTAAACAGAGGCAAAGATGGCAGCTTCCTTGGCTGAAAATGCTAGGGGGGTTTACTTCCACTTTAAGAGACACTGGGAAAAGAAAACTATTTATATTGCCGCTACCAATCCAGTCCTGGGTTTTATAACTACACAAGGAATTACATTCTGGAATCTTATTGATTTATGACCATTAGAATGAGACTGCAAGTGTTGGAAATGAGGTGTCTTTGTTGGGTTACTAGACTTACTTTCTCTAATGGGGCAAAGAGAGCAGGAGACCAAGAAGAAAACCACTGCTCCTCCGACCCAAGATGTGCCATTTGGCCAGGATTTTACAGTATATTTGTTATAGATGCCCCCATGGAAGTTCCCCTGGTAGCTGTGCCAAGCTCATACAACCAGAGAGCTATCACAGGGCACACTGGGACATGCCTAATCTCCTGGCTGACCTAAAGAAGCCGTGTAGTGCCCCCAAGAAGAGCTGGAGTCTTTGTTAAAGGAGAAGTTCACTTTTTGGAGCCTGTAAAGCAGGGGTCTCAAACTGGCGGCCCTCCAGCTGTTGCGAAACTACAAGTCCCAGCATGCCTCTGCCTGTGGGAGTCATGCTTGTAATGGCTCATGGGCTGTCAGCCTTGCAATGCCTCATGGGACTTGTAGTTTTGCAACAGCTGGAGGGCCACCAGTTTTGAGACCCCTGCTGTAAAGCATTGCACCAGCGATCAACAGATCCCTGGTGCCAGAGGCAGCTCTAGGCTTTGTGAGGCCTTAGGCAAAATTTAGACACGAGGCGCCACTCACATCCCCAAAATGGGAAAAAAAAAAAATTCAAGCAAGAAAAATGGCTGCAGAAAGATGCCCAGGTCTAGCACACAGGTGATCAGCACCCTCCTCACCCATCAGATATATGCAGCCAATATAACATGTGGGACCCAGCAAGGTGACAGCAGGGAACAGAAAAAACAGGGCAGCGCCAGAGGTGGTGACACGCCATCCTGGTGATTAATCACAGGCAACTTAGATAGCCGCGAGGCCCCTGTGAGTGCGGGGCCTTAGGCGACCGCCTAATTAAAGAGCCGCCTCCGCCTGGTGCCATGCAGGTCTCCAGCAGATCTGCCAGTGCATCGGCTTGCCCGTACATCCAATACTGGTAAGCAGATACAATCTGACAGGAAGCATGATTGAACTACCACAGCGCCGTGGTAGTTCATTGAAAACTACAAGCTGACAGCCACAAACGGTGTCCTGGACCTTGTCGTTTACCAAGCACAGAGCCCTGTCAAAAACAGTGAGGTGGCCAGGCAGGCAGAGCCCCGTATGGGCACATTTTCTTAAAATTGTGATAGCTAGCGGGGAGGGAGAAGAACCCTGCTAACTGCCACAGCGGGGATCGGGAGGTGCGGGGGGCCGGACATGTTACACCCTGAATATGGGTATAACATGTTACGAAAGGTGAACTTATCCTTTAAAGTGCATCTAAACCCAGGAAAGAAATGTAATATTTTGCAGCGTACTTGTTCTTAAATGTGGCGGCTGCACTAGTTTTTATTTTTCAGATTTTTTTTGCATTTTCACCTGACGATCTTGCCGATAAACACACAGGTACCATACTGGTCCTAGGGAGACAACGCTCACCCACTGTACTGAATCTATAGAAAAGCAGCATTGCCACTCTAATACCAGATCACCAAAAATTCATGTTAGGTCTACAGAAAGCCTCCCCCCCCCTTTCCTCAAATGCTAAAATGATAGTAGTGCAATACAAAGAGCAGATAAAGTTACTAGCTCACTGAATTTCTGTCAGGATTAACAGGTATATTTTTGCACTTTTCAGACATACAATTTCAATGGTATATCTCAGGGGTCTCCAAACTGTGTCCCGGGGGGCCAGATGTGGCCCTTTGCCTGCCTTTATACGGCCCGGAACAATTCATCCCACTGATACGAGACACTATTCTGCCCTCCAACAAAAATGTGGTGCCATTTCTCCCACTGACACCAATAGGGCACTATTCCTCCCCCTAATACCAAAGATGGGGCATGGTTTACTCCCACTGATGCCAGCAAAATGGTATTTTCCCACTGTTCACAGTGCGGCACCCTAAAGTCTGAACGGCGGTAAACCGGCCCTTTATTCAGAAAGTTTGGAGACCCCTGGTATATCTAATAAAACAAACAGGAGCAACTAGGAAAAGATCATTTAGGATCATTAGGCTTCACATACAGTTAAAAAAATAAAATGAAAAGCCTACCTTACATAGCTACATAGTTAGTAAGGTTGAATAAAGACACCAGTCCATCCAGTTCAACCTGAGTGTGGGTGCGTGTCTACAATTGTTCCTATACCTGTACATTGTATCTCATTAATATACTCTATTATATATTATTTATTTAAGGTACCCATATAGCACTGTCAATTTACACAGTGCTCCACACATACATCGGTCCCTATCCTCAAGGAGCCCACAATCCAAGGTCCCCAACTCACATTCACATACTAGGGCCAATTTTGGACAGAAGCCAATTAACCTACCAGTATGTCTTTGGAGTGTGGGAGGAAACTGGAGTACCCGGAGGAAACCCACGCAGGCACAGGGAGAACATGCAAAGTCCAGACAGGTAGTGTTGTGGTTGGGATTTGAACCAGCGACCCTTTTTACTGCTAGGCGAGAGTGCTAACCACTACACCACTATGCAGCCCAAGTGTTACTAAACCCACAACAGTAAAATCAGTCTGTGTATGCAGTAAAGCATGTTTGTTACACTCACCATGGAACCTAAGGGGTTAATCCTCTGCATTGTGTCCCCAATCCATCTCCTGATAGAACAGAGCCTTGGGGACACTATGCACATGCTCAGTTTGGTGTGTATTGCTAGAGAGTTTTTCTTGGGAGCAGGGGCGGACAACTCATGGGGCCCACAGGCAATCAGAGATTATGGGGCCACAGTATACAATCACACAGTATACACATACATGTACACACAGTATACACAGACATGTTTCTATTGGCTGAGAAGGTACTGGAGAGGTGGGGCAGCTATAATCTCTGGATTTTTAGACCAAAAGGATGTCGGTAAGGGACATTTCAGAAACAGATGTAAAAAAAAATAAAATAAAATAAAAAAAAAATAAAATAAAAAAACACAGATTTTTACATACTCTCCCTGGTTTTACTGAGGCTGGCAACTCTGATGCCAGCCTCAGCATAGCAGCATATTTCGGCGGAATCCCGCTTTTACTACCAAGTTTGAAGTTCAGGGGACCCATGGCTGCAAATGGGCACAGTGAGGCTGCAAATGGGCATTGTTGTCCCTCTTTTCCACTTACAGTAGCTGCGCATTTCTCACCCTAGGCTTATACTCGAGTTAAGAAGTTTTCCCATTTTTTTGTAGTAAAATGAGGTGCCTCGGCTTATATTCGGGTCGGCTTATACTCAAGTATATACAGTAATTGTATTTTTTTGATGCTATGTGTTTAAATAAACTTACCATTTTTAGACTAATTACCTATGTGCCTCATAAAGTCCAACCATTAGAGCTTTTTTCCATACGAGAAAATGTATTTAGCAGTTTATATTTACTAAAAGAATTGCATTTCCACGTTCTGTGGGAGACCAGCTATAGTGAATGCCGGGTCCTGGGTTTAGCAACACTGTAACCTACAGAACATTAGATGCACTGAGCTAGAGCAACGATAGGCAAATTATACAATAAATAATAGAAAATACATGACTGATGAACACAATACTGTATAATTACCATAAAATAAGTTGTTATGCATGTTCCAAGAAAAGAGTGGTACAAATAATACAATGTACAAGTTGACTAATTACACAAAGACACTAAAGTTACTTAAGTGTTATATAACTTTCTCATGTAACCCTACAATTAAACTGCTAAGTGCTCATGGGATGTTCTAGTGATATCTCATTCTGGTTCTAACCACACCGCTTGCATTTACATTTTGATTAACCTGGTAACGTCACACTGCAGACTGGTTCTTAGTGGTTCCAGCAGGTTTTATTGTTGCTGTCCTTGTTCATCATTAGTAGAGCAATGAATGAGTAATGCAATAAAGGATGTTCCGAATGTGCACCGTACAGTCACTTGTCTGCAGGATCGGTGTGACGCAACGTACACGTTTAATGGTCTGTAGGCCAAGGTTGTTTTGCAAAAGAATTGTGCGTGTATCAGCATTATTACAGAAAGTCTGACAGTGCATAGTGGAATAATGAAACTACACAGGTACAGTAGGGAAAAATAAAAAATAAATCGCATCTCCAGCAGGCCACAGACATTACAGGGCCATTGGAGGTGTAGGTACATATTCTCTATGAAGCCCTGGGTGGGCTTTGATTGCGTCATCCTAAAGGCCCGTACACACGATCAGACTTTTTGACAACCAACATGCAAATTAGCTGGTTTGGACCAACATCCGACCGTGTGTACGCTCCATCGGACCAACTTTTTCCAGGTTTCATCTGACTTTTGTTGGCTGTGCGAACGGACCAACAAAAGTCTGATGGACCAAAGTCCGACCGTGTGTACACAAAACCAACGGACTTTTTTACAAACCAATGCAGAACCAATGCAAAAGATTAGACAACAATACAGAAGTTGACCAAAGGTGGCGGTAAAGAGCAGAAAAACCAAGTGATTTGGTGAAAGTTGGCTGAAAAAGTCCTGCCGTGTGTATGCAATACCAACTTGGGGCCAACGCCCTTTGGACAAAAATTCCACAGTAAAAGTTGGTCCACAGTCCGATCGTGTGTATGAGGCTTTAGACTCAGGTTTCTGCTTTAAAACCATTCCAGAACAGCTCTGGCTGCAAGTTTATAAACATTGCCAACAAAGAGATTTAGGCAGAAAGGTGCCAAGGCCAGTGGTTTTCAATGGCCCACTGCCAGGCTTTGACCTACCTCCTCCCAGGCCTCCAACTAGCTGCAGATCCCATAAGCTCCCACTGTGCCTCTCAGCTGCCAAAGTTGGGGGGGCTGCTGCGCACAAGTTTTTTTTAC
>CM053026.1:71876011-71896776 GCA_028564925.1 Lithobates sylvaticus
ATATATGTGTGTGTGTGTGTGTGTGTGTGTGTGTGTGTGTGTGTATATATATATATTCACACACACACACACACACACACACACACACACACACACACACACACACACACACACACACACACACATATATTACATATATACACACACACACACACATATATATAACACATACATATACACACACACTAAAACTAGAAAGTGCACAATCTGGTGCAGCTGTGCATAGAAACCAATCAGCTTCCAGGTTTTAGCCCCCCGTTCACATCGGTGCGATTTGACATATATCAAATCGCAGCCTATTGCCAGCAACGGCACTGTCCCAAACGCTGCGACCGACTTTGTTCCTGCAATACCTTTGGCGACTTCGGGGGGCGATTTCAACAGACATCTGTGCATGAAACCACACAGATATATCTTTCACCTCGCCCCCCAACTCGCACCAAAATGCAGGTTTGAAATTGTGCGAGTTCAGCTGAACTTGCAAGATTGTAAACCCGCATTCAGTGGGAGCGAAGACTTAGGCCCCTTTTACACTGGGACGGTGCGGGCGCCGGCAGTAAAACAGCGCTGTTTTTAGCGGCGCTATTCAGCCGCTAGCGGGGCAGTTTTAACCCCCGCTAGTGGCCAAAAAAGGGTTAAAACCACCCGTAAAGAGCCGCTGCAGAAGCACTTTGCCGGCGGTATAGCCACGCTGACCCATTGATTTCAATGGGCAGGAGCGGTGATTTCAATGGGCAGGAGCGGTGACGGAGCAGTGTATGCACCGCTCCTTCACCGCTCCAAAGATGCTGCTTGCAGGAGTTTTTTTAACATCCTGCAAGCGCACCGCTCCAGTGTGAAAGCCCCTCGGGGCTTTCACACTGGAGAGACAGCAGCGGCTGTTTCAGGGCGCTTTGCAGGAGCTATTTTTAGTGCTGTAGCGCCTGCAAAACGGCCCAGTGTGAAAGGGGTCTTATTGTCAAAGCTTAAAGTGGTTGTAAAACTCAGACAAAGCACATCTCTCTATAGTGTGTACTTTTCTCAATTGTCGGCTGCCTTGTTCCCCTGCTATTAGCATGAATCACTTCTGGCAAGTTTTCCTGACACCAAGAGAAAAAAAGGTGACAAGGGAGGGACCTCCAGCAGATTGGCAGCCTCAGCTCTGTTCCTGTGTGCAGGGGGGGGGGGGGTCTCTTCCCTCCAATCAGTTCTCTGAGCTCTCCTCGCTGAGCTCTGCAGAGTACAATTTCAGCTCTCTGCCCCGTTTTCTCTGAACACTCAGGCAAGCTTTATAAATTCAGAACTTTGAACAGATGTAGAGAATAGAAGACTGCAGATAGATGGATACAACTTATGTAGGAAGATTTATTTCATCTCTGTGTATTACCTGAGGGTGGCTAGTCACTTCAATGGGTATATGTAAAGGTTTACATCCACTTTAAGGCCCCTTTCACACTGGGGCGGGAGCCGCGGTGACGGTAAAGCAGCGATATATTTAGCGCTGCTTTACCGTCGTTTTAACCGCGGTATTCGGCCGCTCGCGGTGCGGTTTTACCCCCCGCGAGCGGCCGAAAAAGGGTTAAAGCGGCGCTTTGCGGCGGTATTGCCTCGGTTTTACCGCAATGGGAAGGAGCGGTATAGGAGCGGTGAACACACCGCTCCTATACCGCTCCAAAGATGCTGCTAGCAGGACTTTTTTTTGCCGTCCTGCTAGCGCACCGCTCCAGTGTGAAAGCCCACGGCTTTCACACTGGAGTGAATGGGGCAGGATTTTTTCATGCGGTGAACAGGCGCTATTTTTAGCGCTGTACCGCCTGAAAAACGCCCCAGTGTGAAACGGGCCTAACTGAACAAGCTGAAGTTAGAAGTGGATTGGCTAAGATGCACAGCTGCAGCTGATCTTAGTCAATGAGAGCGGTCTTCATTAGCGCTACTAAAAGTCACTCCGACTATAGAAAAGGTTCTTGTACTACTTCAAGGGGACTTCTATATTCTATTCATAGACTTTGAGGGTTTGTGAAAAGAAACGCTTATGCTCAAAAAAGCTCAAAAGGGAGCTCAATAAAAACACGCACAAGAGCACAAGCTTCTACAAGTGCATGAGCCCCGAGTCAAATCCTCATCTGTATTGATGTGATTTGGATCTGACATTACTGGAAGATTACCCAGCATTCCCGTCACATTGCTATAATCTTTTTATATGGACTATAGATTGAAGGATTTAGGAATAAATGGTTGTGGAACGAATCATCTGAGTTCCCATTATTTCTTATGGGGAAATTTGCTTTGATATACGAGTGCTTTGAATTACAAGCATGTTTCCAGAACTAAATTATCAATCCAAGGTTTTACTGTATATATTGCCTACAAATGGGCACATGAGCATCAGAACTGGAGCACAGAGCAATGGAAGTAGATGGCCTGGTCTGATGAATTCAAGAATGGTTTGAGGAACACAATGGGGTTAATTTACTAAAGGCAAATAGACTGTGCACCTTGCAAAGGCTAGAGCTTAGTAAATGAGGAGAAGCTCCGCTGACTTCCATCATCCAATCATATGCAAGCAAAAATGCTTTTTTTTTTTTTCCCTTGCACGTGATTGGGTGTTCTTTGCAAAGTGAAGCTTTACCTCATTTACTAAGCTTTGGAGCAACTGCACTTGCAGAGTCCATAGTCCATTTGCCTTTTGTAAATCCAACCCAATGAGTCAGGAGGTGTTGACTTGGACCTCAAGTCGCTTCAAAGTCAGACCAAAGTAGTGCAGGGACTACCTTGAAGTCGCACAGATCTGAACGGTACTCATTGGAAATCATGGGATACGACTTGTCATGGGACTTTTCAGTCCCAAGGTGCAGGACAAGCCGCATAAGTGTGAAAAGGGGCCTAAACCCGCCTATTGTTTCTCAGCCATAGAAGCTGCCAATCTTGGCCTCTGTTTACTCTTCAACTGCCATAATGCTGCACATGTGATCCGTTAGGACACCAGCTATTGGATGGTTTGGTTGAGAGTACAGTCAATGTGACAGTTAGCATTTCCGGCATGCTGAGAATGGAACTGGTTTTTTTTTTTTTTAAACTATTAAAAAGAAAGAACGATGGGTTTACTTCTGCTTTAATATTAGGATGGTCACAAAGTTATGGCTGTTCAGTGTATGTATAAAAACAAAAAAAAAAAATATATATATATATATATATATATATATATATATATATATATATATATATATATATATATATATATATATATATATATAAATATATATATATATATATATATATATGTATATATGTATATTTTTTTTTTTATCACACACACACACACACACACTATACATAATATACATACACGCGCGCGCACACACACACACACACACACACACACACACACACACACACACACACACATATACACATATATATATATAATATACACACACACACACACACACACACACACACACACACACACTATATAATATACATACACACACACACACACTATGCTATATATAATATACATATACATATATACACACACACACACACACACACACACACACCTAAATAAAAAAAACACACGAGCGGACAATAAAAATCTCCAGCTCTACAGGCCCATTCTTCCGGCTATGCTCATCTCCAGCTGGCCATACACATTACAATCTTATTTTACAATTTCTGCACAGTCCACAAGGCTCGATTCACATCTATGCATGTTGCTTTTGAGCATCTCTGCAGTACTTTTGTGTGTTTTACCGCGATTTTGCCACGATTTGCATTTTTTACAGTATTTTTTTTTTTTTTGGGCAAATTTGTTGTTGGGCAGCACAAAATAAAACGCACTACATGCTTTTCTGCAGCTTCTCCATTGAAGTCTATTGAACTGAAAACGCAAAAGAAAAAAAAAAAATGGTGTTTTTCAGTTTTAAAAAGTCCTGACCGATTCCAAAAACACAGAGGCACAAAAATACATTGATGTGAACGCGTTCCATAGGAACCCAAGTTCAAAATAATGTCCTGCGTTTCTGCAAAAAGCATGTAAAAAAACGCGTTGGTGTGACTGCGTCCTGCTGTACACCACATGCAGTAGAACACATTGATAAACGCAGTACAGAGACACATGCAATGTATATGAATGCGCCCAGTTTATACCATCATGGGGCTTTCATGTACATTTACAGAACTGTTGAGCGGGGGATGGGCACACACTGATGGGAGTTTGGCCGGCTCAGCACTCCTCGTTTCGCTGCGAGAGTTTTTTTCGGAGGCAGCCCAGATTTGTAATTGCTGGTATGTGCCCCTCCCCCCACCCTATGGCGGTGCACAGCCAGCATTGTGCACGAGTTTCTCTGAAGCTAAACTCCAGGCAGATGGAGGAGATGGGAATGAACGCAGATCTGTGATCACACATCCGCACATGGATTTCTCTCAGCCCTTGTACAGCAGGACCCAGCAAGGAAAGAAGGAGAAGCAGCACAATGAGCCAATCAGCTGTGCAAGATTCAGGATGATAGGAGAGAGCAGAATGACAGAGGCGACCTCATCAGTGTGCTGCTTCTCCTTTCACTCTCCAATCACATGGCTGGGGGAGGGACAAGACCTGAATAAATGTCATTGATTACACGTCCTTAGATGTGGTGGCTGCTTTAGTTTTCTATTTTTGTTGATCCTGCCAAAAATCCAGCATGATTGTCACTTCCTGTGCAAGTAAACTTTCCATCTCAGCAACTTTCCTAGCTCTTTTCTGAACTACAAAACACCTCCCCTGCTACGTTGGGCCTTTGTTCACAAATGGGTGGCTGAGACGTGTTTTTGACCGCTTCCCGACCGTCTATTAATGAACAATAAAACGCCTACAGCGCCGCGTTTTTATACTAAAATGGGACATAGTCACTTCGCGACTGCACCCTAAACGCGTTATTAAAGGATATGTAAAGCTTCGTATCAAAAAAATTAAATAAAATCATGTCATACTTACCTCCTCTGTGCAGTTGATTTTGCACAGAGGGGGCTCAATCCTCCTCTTCTGGGGTCCCCATGCAGCGCTCCTGGCTCCTCCCCTTCTCGAATGCCCCCATGGAGAGCCACGCTCCCTTGTCCTGTTGCTGCCTCCATTGACACACACAGCAGGACTCGGCCCCTCCCCATGCGTCATTGGATTTGATTGACAGCAGCGGTAGCCAATAGCTGCGCTGCTATCACTCTATCCAATCGGGACCCGAGACACCGGCTGGAGCTGGTGTGCTCATCCCTGTTGCTGGAAAGTAAAAAAGGGGGGCTTTGGAGGGCTGCTGCATCACAGAAGGCTTTTCACCTTAATGCATAGAATGTATTATGCTTTATTCAGATTTCATGTCTGAGATTTACAACCACTTTAAAGTGGATGGAAACCCTCACATATATATCCCCCCAGTGAAGTGACTGGCCTCAGGGGATACAGAGATGAAACAAATCCTCCTATGTAAGTTGTATCTGTCCATCTTCTCTACATCTGTTCAAAGTGCTGACTTTATAAGCTTGTCTGAGCTGTCAGAAAAAAGGGGGCGGAGAGCTGAAATGACACTCTGCAGAGCTCAGTGAGGAGAGCGCTGAGAGCTGATTGGAGGGATATGAACAGAGCTGAGGCTGTAAAGATCTCTCCCCTGTCACTATTTTTCTCTTGGCGTCAGGAAAACTCGTCAGAAGTGACTCACGCTGATAGCAGAGGACTAAGCAGCAGAGACAAGTACACACTACAGAGCAGTGATGACGAGCCTCGGCACTGCAGATGTTTTGGAACTACATTTCCCATGATGCTCAGCTACACTGCAGAGTGCACGAGCATCATGGGAAATGTAGTTCCAAAACATCTGGGGTGCCAAGGTTCGCCATCACTGCTATGGAGCATGGGTGCTCAACCTGTGGCCCTCCAGCTGCAGAACTACAAGTCACGCTTGGAACTGTCAGCCTTGCAATGCCTCATGGACTTGTAGTTTTGCAACAGCTGGAGGGCCACAGGTTGAGCACCCAGGCTCTAGAGCAGGGGTCTCCATATTTTTCTGAACAAAAGGGCTGGTTTACTGTTCTTCAGACTTTAGGGGGCCGCACTGTGGCCAGCAGGAAAATAAAAAAACTTTGCTGGCGTCAGTGGGATTAAACAGTGCCCTGTCTTTGGTATTAGGGGGCAGAATAGTGCCCAATTGTTGGCGTCAGTGGGAGAAATGGCACCACATTTTTGTTGTTAGAGGGCAGAATAGGGTCTCATATCAGTGGGATGAAGTGTCCCCCCCCCCTAAGGGCCGGATAAAGGCAGGAAAAGGGCCACATCTGTGTTTATATATATATATATAGTCTGAGGTTTACAACCAGTTTATATATATATATATAGCGCCAAATTAGCCCCATTGCGCGGGATCACGTACCTGCATGTGATCCTGCACTTCCAAGTGCTGCCGGCGACCCACTCCTGCTGTGATTGGACACAGCGGGAGCCAATCAGGTGGTCCGGCTGGCACGATGTCCACCACGACCGGCCGATCATTTTTGAGAGAATCAGAACGGCAGTCTGCCTATGTAGAAACAAAGCAGATCGCCACTCTGAGAGGGGAAGGTAGCGATCCTGTGTCTCTGCCGAGCAGGAACAAGAATCTCTGCCTTCACCAAATACAAAAAACATTTTGAACCCTTGATGTTAACCCCTTCCCTGCCAGTGTCAATAGTACAGTGACAGTGCGTATTTTTAGCACTGATCATTGTATTGGTGCCACCGGTCCCTGAAAAGTGTCAGTTAGTGTCAGATTCGTCTACTGCAATGTGAATGGGGTCGTGCCACAACCATGTGCAATGTGGCACAACGGTGTGGGCTTTTTAGGGTTGGTGACCTACCACATTTCAGCCCACCCTCCATGGAACACTTCTCAGAGGGTGTGAGCAAGCTCCAATGAGAAGGAGGGGGGGGGGGTGCTTGAAGTCCAAATCAGCCGCACAGCCTAGGGCAGTGATGGTGAACCTTGGCACCCCAGAGGTTTTGGAACTACATTTCCCATGATGCTCTTGCACTCTGCAGTGTAGTTAAGCATCATGGGAAATGTAGTTCCAAAACATCTGGGGTGCCAAGGTTTGCCATCACTGGCCTAGGGTGACAAGAATCTTGGCACCCCAGATGTTTTGGAACTACATTTCCCATGATGCTTAACTACACTGCAGAGTGCAATGAGCATCATGGGAAATGTAGTTCCAAAACCTCTGGGGTGCCAAGGTTCTTGCAGTCCAAATCAGCCGCACAGCCTAGGGCAGTGATGGTGAACCTTGGCACCCCCGATGTTTTGGAACTACATTTCCCATGATGCTCTTGCACTCTGCAGTGTAGTTGATCATGGGAAATGTCGTTCCAAAACCTCTGGGGTGCCAATGTTTGCCATCCCTGCCCTCGGCTGTGCGGCTGATTTGGACTACAAGAACCTTGGCACCCCAGATGTTTTGGAACTACATTTCCCATGATGCTCTTGCACTCTGCAGTGTAGTTGATCATGGGAAATGTCGTTCCAAAACCTCTGGGGTGCCAATGTTTGCCATCCCTGCCCTAGGCTGTGCGGCTGATTTGGACTACAAGAACCTTGGCACCCCAGATGTTTTGGAACTACATTTCCCATGATGCTCCACTACACTGCAGAGTGCAAGAGCATCATGGAAATGTAGTTCCAAAACATCTGGGGTGCCAGGGTTCTTGTAGACCAAATCAGCCGCACAGCCTCGGGTGACAACACTGCTTCTCCATAGATGCAGTGTGGTGAGCGTTGTCACCCGAGGACAGGAAGTGTGTCACTGGCAGGATCAGCAAAAAAGGAAAAAGCCTCAAAAGATGAGATCTAACCCGGTCACCACATGGAAGGCTACATTGACATCTGTGCGCCCTGTAAACGCACCTTGGGCTTGCAGAGCCATTTCTTGCTAACAGACGTGCGTTTTTTTTGCGAGCACAAGACAAGCGCGGTAAATAACCAACAGCTCAACGTCCACGAAGGTGGAGCTTCTACTGTCATATTGGTGAAATGACTGTGCTGCCCCATGCGTGTAGTGCGATAACACGCTAAAAAAAAAAGGTGACGACGACGCATGTTCACGCGACACGGAGATGCGATCGCAGCCTAAGGACTGGTGATCTGCCAAACATGACATTTCCTTTCTGGGTCCAAATCCTTGACCCGCCGCAGAGAATACTCAGGAGTGGCGCGCGGTGTGGTGGAGCTGTGTAAATGTCAGGACTGGATGGACAGAAGTAGAAATCCATGTAAAGGGGGGGTCTTACCTCCATGGCGGTCGAGGCTGGCGCACTCGCTGGCGGCCCGGGCTCGGTGGACGGCGCTGTGTACGGGGCCACGGCTGCTGGCGGTGATACACATGGCGGACTTGTGGCTTTGTGTCTGGAAGGATCGGGCAGACAGAGGCTCTATCTCCGGGAAGAACACATTATTCTCTCTGATGATAGAAGTTTGCTGGTTTCTCATACCGGCCCCCCCCAGTCACACCTCCCGGATAAAGTTCTGCAGCTCTGCAAAGGGGGGAGACGAATCCGTACAGGAGAGCGGATCACACTACAAGGCTGCAGACAACAACAACAACAAGGAGGAGGTCCGGTCCGTAGACTCATTCCCCGGCACGGCGGATCGCTAAGTGACTCCGTCCTGTCCGGAGATCCGACAACAACTGACTGCTTGCGGCTCCAGCGACAGACCGGCGAGAAGATCAACATGGGCGGGGACAAGGCGAGCTGGGACCGCCCCCTCTTCTCTTACCTCAAGCCACTGCATACTACAGAAAGGCGTGTCTGTGGGCAGTGTTAGAAAGATTAGAAGGAGCCGCCCCTTCTGAGGTCTCTGCCTGTTGTGAACGGACACAAAGCTCATTAGGTCCCGCCCCTTTCCCTTTGGAGAACGCGAATATAGAAGTGTGGGCGGTGATTAACGCCGCGGACCTGTGGCCTGTGATCTGGGTACCGCATATTCTACGGGGGCGGTGATATGTTTATAAGGGTTCCGCCCATTCACTGAGTAGCGTCCCTGTGGCCAGTGATCTATAGATAAAGAAGGGCGCCGGTGTACTATCATTAGCCGTCCCCCATCACAAAGTGTCCGCTGTGTACTGCGCACACTTTGTACACTTCGGACACTTGCTCATAGCCGGACTGTTCGTGACAGAACACCGTCTACTATACGAGGGTATAGAGCTGTGCCTGTTGTGGGACGGGCACAAGATAGTAAAGTCCCGCCCCTTTCCCCTTGGAGATGGAGAACACGAAACTAGAAGCGTGGGCGGTAATATGTAGCTAAGAAGGGTGCCGCCCATTTTAATTAACGGACAACAGTGGGCGGTGATCAAAAATTGTCACCCATGCAGATAACATGGGCGCTCTCCCTCGTCCATGACTTTCCTTGTCAACAGAGAGGCGTGTTTGTAGTGTAGGCGGGGATATGTAAATGAGATGGTTATGTCCCCTTTTACAGCTCAGAGCGGCGAAGAGGCGGGTTTGTAGGCGGGGATAAGTAGATGACATAGGTTCTGCTCCCCTTTCACACAGCTCAGAGCGGCGAAGAGGCGGGTTTGTAGGCGGGGATATGTAGATGACATAGGTTCTGTCCCCTTTCACACAGCTCAGAGCGGCGAAGAGGCGGGTTTGTAGGCGGGGATATGTAGATGACATAGGTTCTGCCCCCCCTGTCACACAGCTCAGAGCGGTGAAGAGGCGGGTTTGTAGGCGGGGATATGTAGATGACATAGGTTCTGTCCCCCTTTCACAGCTCAGAGCGGCGAAGAGGCGGGTTTGTAGGCGGGGATATGTAGATGACATAGGTTCTGCCCCCCCTGTCACACAGCTCAGAGCGGCGAAGAGGCGGGTTTGTAGGCGGGGATATGTAAATATAGACATAAGTTCTGCTGTCACACAGCTCAGAGTGGTGAAAAGGGGGGATCGTATTTCTCTCGCTATAACTTGCTTTGGTGGGTTTCACAATGTCGTCTCTGATACTGGCCGGTCTCCAACCAGTCTGTCCCAGTATACCCCAGCAGGCATGTGTTTGTCTAGTCTAACAGGAGCAATCCAGAGCTCACAATGAACAGAATGAGTCATTTTAAATGAAATGGAAAAAAAAAAAGGAAATTGCAGGTTTTGAATTTTGCAGCAAATTTATAATTTTTCACAAACGTTAAAATCTGTGTTTTCAGGGGAAAAAAATGCACTGAAATTACTTTTGCTGCACTCAAACACAACATCACCCCCAGTTTCTCGGTAAAATATAAAGGATGAGGTTGCGTCAAGTAAATAGCAAACGCGTGAAACCGTAAAGCTGCGCGCGCCTGTTAATGGCGATAAAGCTTACGTAGTAAATGATACTTGGATCTGTTTTCTCTAAAAAAGGGCGGTACCAAGGGACAGCGCTCAGAGGTGGAAGAGGGGAGTACCTGCACCTATTCTCTGAGAAAAAAAGCCCTGGTTAAAAGTATTGGGACACCTGCCACCAGGGGCGGACTGACAACTCATGGGGCCCCCGGGCAATAGGAGATTATGGGGCCCCCAGGCAATCAGAGATGGGGCCACACAGTTTACACACACAGTATACAATCACACAGTATACACATACATGTACACACAGTATACACAGACATGTTTCTATTGGCTGAGAAGGTACTGGAGAGGTGGGGCAGCTATAATCTTGGGATTTTTAGACCAAAAGGATGTCGGTAAGGGACATTTCAGAAACAGATGTAAAAAAAACACAGATTTTTACATACTGTCCCTGGTTTTACTGAGGCTGGCAACCCTGATGGGGCCCCCTAGCGGCTCGGGGCCCTCGGGAAGTGCCCGAGTGGCCGAATGATCAGTCCACCCCTGCCTTCCACGCACATGAACTTTAACCACATGCCGACCGCGCTATAGTCGAAAGACGTCTACAGCGCGGTCGGCTAGTTCTAAGTGGACGTCCTACGGACGTCCTCCCAGAAACTTGCTCCCACGCGCCCCCTGGGGTGTGCACTCGGGAACATCCATGACCGCCGGGTCCCGAGGACCCGGCGCATCACGGTAAACAGCCGCTGATAGCAGCCGTTTACCATGTGATCGCTCAGTCAAATGACGGAGCGATCACATGTACACAAACCGGCGTCACGTCATGATGCCGGTTCCTCCCTCCCCTCTCTGTACCGATCGGTACAGAGAGGAGAGAAGCGGAGGGGGGAGAGACGGGACCAGCGCTGTGGACTGGATGTGTAGTGCCCACAGCGCTGGTCAATACACTGCCACCACTGTGCAATGCTCTGCCACCAACCACTGTGCAATGCTCTGCCACCAACCACTGTGCAATGCTCTGCCACCAACCACTGTGCAATGCTCTGCCACCACTGTGCAATGCTCTGCCACCACTGTGCAATGCTCTGCCACCACTGCAATGCTCTGCCACCACTGTGCAATACTCTGCAACCACTGTGCAATGCTCTGCCACCACTGCAATGCTCTGTAACCACTGTGCAATACTCTGCCACCACTGTGCAATGCTCTGCCACCAACCACTGTGCAATGCTCTGCAACCACTGTGCAATACTCTGCCACCACTGTGCAATGCTCTGCCACCAACCACTGTGCAATGCTCTGCAACCACTGTGCAATACTCTGCCACCACTGTGCAATGCTCTGCCACCCACCACTGTGCAATGCTCTGCCACCACTGTGCAATGCTCTGCCACCACTGTGCAATGCTCTGCCAATACTGTGCAACACTGTAATACTCGCCAATACTCTGCCAATACTCGCCAATACTCTGCCAATACTCTGCCAATACTCTGCCAATACTCTGCAATAATTTTTAATAGAAACAAAGAATTTTTTTCTTTTTTTTTTACCGAATTTTCAGTATTTTTTTGATTTATAGTGCAAAAAATAAAAAACCCAGCGGTGATTAAATACCATCAAAAGAAAGCTGTATTTGTGTGAAAAAAAGGACACAAAATTCATTTGGGTACAGTGTTGCATGACGGAGTAATTGTCATTCAAAGTGTGAGAGCACCGAAAGCTGGTCTGGTTAGGAAGGGGTTTAACTGCCCAGTGGTCAAGTGGTTAATGGCATCCCAGTCTTAGGCTCCTTTCACACGGGGCAGATCTGTTATGACGGACTCCGCTTGCTCAGCTAGGAATCGCTCTGTTGATCCCCACTGAGCAGGCGGAGGACAGGTCCGTCTCCACTCACTGTGCAGAGACGGACCTGTCAGAGCCCCGCTCTCCTCAATGGGGAGATCGGATGAAAACGGATATCCGATTCCATCCAATCCGCCAGACGGATGGTAAATAGGACCACTATCCGTCTGGATTTGGCGGACAGGATCGGATAGAGGCGGATGTCAGCAGACATGTCACCGCCGACATCCACCGCTCCATGGGGGGGAATGGATGGTCCGAACAGGTCCGCCTGAAAAACCGACAGGTGGACCTGATCAGACAGACCGTGTGAAAGGGGTCTTAGTCTGTAGGGTTCAATATTGAGTTGGCCCACCCTTTGCAACTATAACAGCTTCAACTCTTCTGGGAAGGCCATCCACAAGGTTTAGGGTGTTTATAGGAATGTTTGACCATTCTTCCAGAATAGCATTTGTGAGGTCAGGCACTTACACAGCTTTTGGTCTCTCCCCCCCCCCCCCCCCAGGCCTGACCACAAACATTCCTCAAGGCCCGCCTACAGGCTGTCCCACCAAATCCACCCAATGGCCATCCCACCAAGTCCTTCAGGGCACCCACTTTCGTAAGTAAGGGATGTTCGTAGGTCGGGCGTTCGTAAGTCGGGGACCCCCTGTAATATATCCTCCATCCCATGTCCTCTTCCTCCTCCACTCCCATATCCGCCATCCCATGTCCTCCGCCTTCTCGATCCCATGTGCTCCTCCTCCATCCTATGTCCTCCTGCTCCTCCAGTACCATCTTCTCCTTCTGCAGTCCCATCTTCGCCATCCCATGTCTTCTTTCTCCATTCCCATATCCTCCATCCCATTTCCTCCTCCAGTTCCATCTCTTCCATCCCATGTCCTCTTCCTTCTCCATTCCCATCTCCATCCCTTGTCCTCTTCTTTCTCCATTCCCATCTCCATCCCATGTCCTCTTCCTTCTCCATTCCCATCTCCATCCCATGTCCTCTTCCTTCTCCATTCCCATCTCCATCCCATGTCCTCTTCCTTCTCCATTCCCATCTCCATCCCATGTCCTCTTCCTTCTCCATTCCCATCTCCATCCCATGTCCTCTTCCTTCTCCATTCCCATCTCCATCCCATGTCCACTTCTTTCTCCATTCCCACATAGGCTTGTGCACAAGGTGTGTCATGTGTGCCTGGGCACACCTTAATCACCCCGTGTGATGCAGATTCCCCCTGTTTAGACCACTGATATTTCCAGGGCTCCTAAAAATATATAAAAAAAAAATTTAATAAAAGATTGTAAAAAATAATAAAACAATAAAAATTAAAAAAATGACACCATCAGCTGCCCTACTGACACCAATCTCTACCCTACTGACACAGTCCACTGCTCTACTGATAGCATCAGTATATATACACATGCACACACACACGCATATGTGTTTAAGCTTTGGGGTGCACACCTTATTGCAATAGGCTGTGCACACCTATGCATTCCCATCCCCTCCACCCCATGTCCTCCTGCTCCTCCAGTCCCATCTCCTCCATCCCACATCCTCCTCCTCCTGCAGTCCCATCTTCGCCATCCCATGTTCTTCTCCTTCTCCATCCCATGACCTTCTCCATCCCATGTCCTCCTCCATCCCATGTCATCCTTCTCCAGTCTCGTCTCCCCTCTTTGTCGGTCCTCTCTTGCGGTATCCTCCCTCTGTAGTCCTTCTATCCCTTCTGTGAACTCAGTACAGCCCAGATCAAGTCCAGTGTAATCCCTCCAGTATGTAGAGGAGAGGAGTGTGGAGGGCATTACAGTGGCAGAATGAGGAAGGATTTACTTATTTTAATGGCAGTCTGTGGGGTGACCAGGGAGTGATGTTGGGCAGATAAGGGTCCGAGTGATGTCTGTCAGCTGGATGTATGAAGTGGTCTGGGGGTGATGAAAGCTGGGGGGGGGGGGGGGGGGGGAGTAGGGGGCTGAAATTGGTCAGATAGTGATGTTTATAATAAAAAAAAAAAACGATTGTGCTCATCTACTAATATATAGAAAAGCAAAAATCCCCTAGGGGTGGGACTTTGAAGGCACTACCAAAAAAGCAAAATGTAATAAAAAAATATAATTTATTGAACAATGGATTCAAACATAGAAACTAAACATGGTCATGAATACTGGAAGATCAAGGTATACAACAATTGTAGATACTATAACCTATGCCCGACGCGTTTCAGAGCTGGTTGTCATATCTTTCATCAGGGGTTAGCAGGATGTATGTAGTCTATAAAATTCAAATACAGGTAGTCAAACAATAAATCAATACATCTACCTGATAATATGCTGATATAAGAAGAATATATATACTTTGCAACTCACATCTATTTCAGCTGTATATGCATGAAAATTCTACTAATATATACATAATAAAAAATTCGTACTCAAAGAAAACATGCTCCTGTTATAAGATGTAAATATATATATATATACCGTATATACTCGAGTATAGGCCGACCCGAATATAAGCCGAGGCACCTAATTTTACCACAAACAACTGGGAAAACTTATTGACTCGAGTATAAGCCTAGGGTGAGAAATGCGCAGCTACTGTAAGTGGAAAAGAGGGTCAATGATGCCCATTTGCAGCCTCACTGTGCCCATGCAGATGGACAAAGTTGACCGATTTGGGGCCCTGTATCTCAGGGTCACTTAGTGCTAGGAACCCCATCTTTAGATATGTTGTAGTGCTAATTCCACTGGGTTGGAATACAACATTTGGGGTTCCTAGCACCAAGTGTCCCCAAGATATGGGGCCCCAAATTCGGGTCAGAAAATCTCAAGCACTTTTCTGCAGCAGAGAATGACATTTTCTGAACCGACTTTGGGGCCCTGTATCTCGGGGCCACTTAGTGCTAGGAACCCCATCTTTAGATATGTTGTAGTGCTAATTCCACTGGGTTTGAATACAACATTTGGGGTTCCTAGCACCAAGTGTCCCCGAGATATGGGGCCCCAAATTCGGGTCAGAAAATCTCAAGCACTTTTCTGCAGCAGAGAATGACATTTTCCGAACCGACTTTGGGGCCCTGTATCTCGGGGCCACTTAGAGCTAGGAACCCCATCTTTAGATATGTTGTAGTGCTAATTCCACTGGGTTTGAATACAACATTTGGGGTTCCTAGCACCAAGTGTCCCCGAGATATGGGGCCCCAAATTCGGGTCAGAAAATCTCAAGCACTTTTCTGCAGCAGAGAATGACATTTTCCGAACCGACTTTGGGGCCCTGTATCTCGGGGCCACTTAGAGCTAGGAACCCCACATTTGGATATTATTGTGCTAGGTCCACTGGGTTGGCACGCCAAATTTGGGACTCCTAGACCCAAGTGGCCCCGAGATACGGGGCCCCAAAGTCGGGTCGGAAATTATTTTTTTTGCTGCAGAAAAGTGCTTGACTCGAGTATAAGCCGAGGGGGGCACTTTCAGCACAAAAAAATGTGCTGAAAAACTGGGCTTATACTCGAGTATATACGGTATATATATATATATATATATATATAATCCAGCCCCTAGCACTCTGTATGTGAAATTAATTTATTTCCATTAATTTAACCTTTGTGTCCAAGCTCTCAGTTTGCATCATCAGAAGTGTAAACTCACAACTTAAACACAGGGTTAAATGAATGGTCATAAATTACATTCACATTATCTGGACATAGTGGTTGGGGGATGTTTATATAGATAGGACTTGTCACAACCAGGTGTGAGGCCAAGGTGCTGAGAGGGGTCCCCTTGCGGCTAAGTGCAGTGCACCCCTGGAAGTGGTACAGGGAGTGTAGTGCCCAAAGAAGCACGGTTTGTCAGTTGCTGTGGTTTGATGCGCTGATCACCGGAAGGTTGCTGGAACAAGCAAGATGCACTGAAGGGCAGATGTACTTGCAGAGTACCAGGCGAACTTGGCAGATGGACAATCCGGAAACAGAACCAGGAGCCAGGCCGGGGGTCATGCACTGTAAATCAGTCAATGTGAGATTCAGGTAGCAGAACTGGAACAAGCCGGGGTCATACACGGTGGGACAAGTTGCAGCAGAGTCAGTGAGCCAAGCCGAGATCAACACAGTGGAGCAGACAAGAGCAGGGTCAGTAGTACAAAAGAATTTAAGGCACACTCCCATTATGGTAAAGGATTAAATGTGGTGGTCTCATCCCTAGATATAGACCAAGAAAAAAAACTCTACTGTTGGGACTTTACTTAGACCACCACACTGGACAACAATATGTAAAAAATAATAGTTTAATTTCAAATATTAAAAGTGATCACCCAATTATCAAGAACAGGGTACACAATGCAACATATACAGGACAGTACAAAAAAATTACAAAAATATATATATACTCAAAACAAAAACAACACAATACAAAAAAACAGATAGGTAGCACTGGAGCTCTCGTGGAGGTAGGTGACCCCCAAATACTCTACGCGTTTCCGGTTCCCCAGATAGAAAAACCTTCATCAGGAGTAGAGAGTGATTGAGTTTCTAGTACAATTATCACTCACAATGGAGCAGACACTCAATATGAGATGGAATTCAAGGAAGAGAGAGACATATGGCTCCCAGGTATAGTAGCAATCGCAGTTATTGGATCTTGGGTGTGTGATCGGTAGGTAGAGTATTGTTCTATACCCCATAGAGGTCCACTAATGTTGTCTGTGGATCTGAAGCTCAGAAACCATGGGGAAGAAGAGACCCTAATGGGCATTCATTAAGCAGGGAAAATCCATCCAGAGAACCCTCAGGGGAAGCATAAGGTGAACATATAGATATGGTTCACCAGGAAATTCCACCAGATGGATAAGTATCCAGAAGGGGGAGGATGGAGGGACTGTTAATGATTATGGTAACCCATATAGGTTGTCCCGGATAGGAAGAGGGGGAAGGAGGAGGAGAAATGTCCGTCGTCCATGTAGCGGTGTGCTGCCCAGGGTCAGTAGTACAAGCCAGTGGCCAAACTAGGAGATCAGGATAACAGGTTAAAGCGGAGTTCCACCCTGACATTTTTTTTGCATATTCACAGACCTTTAATAGTATTAAGAAACATTTGGGGGGAACATATTTTTTTAACTTACCAAAAACACCCTGTTGCTATGTAGTGGCTCCTAATCTACCACTTCCTGGTCCGCGGAGCTCCTCATCACTTCCTCCCTTGCCTGTGCTCCTGGGTAATGTGAGTCATCATTTCTCAGGAGTCAGTAGACAGTACTGTGAGCAAAAATCGCATTATTTCCAGCCAGGAAATGATGCGATTTAAGGTGGTTGCCATAACAACGGGGCAGGACCTTCCTCTGTCGCCACCCGTTGTTATGGCAACTTTATAACAATCGGCGATACAGCCGCCGGAGCATGGGCGATATCGAGAGGTTGGTTACCCAGCATGCACCTCTCCATCAGTAAGAGATTGCGATTGGGCTTCACATGCCCCACAATCATCATGGCAATGGCCAGAACAGTATTTTATTGATAGTAAGTATAAAAAAAAAAAAAAAAAAGATATAATTCAGACCCACTAGCAAACATCTATAAACTTTATTTGTGTAATTAAAATGGGATGCCTAAAAAAAAAAAATCTGTGGCCGGATCTGTGCACCCCGAAGCACACCGCATTGGTGATCGGAGGAAGGGGGGGGGGGTGTTGAGTATGAGATCTCACAGTGCAGGAGACAGGGAGGGGGAGAAAGGCGCTTTGGACATTCTAAATACATTCACCCCAGCGCAGTGTATGTATTTGGAAGCAATGACACTGCTGCTGTCCCCACAGTGGCAAGTATACCCCCCTCCTACACCTACCCTGGGCCCTCAGTCTGCCCCTGTTAGGAATGGAGGAGGAGCCTAGGCTCCATCGGCTAGGTGTGCTGTTGTGATAAGCAGCCAGCACCTGTCACAGAGTGCTTCATTGGGCACCGGTCCTCAGAGGATATGCAGGGAAGGTGCCCAGAGAAGTGATCCCCGCTCGGGCCCCTAGGGGCGCCTGGGCCCCATACAGGTGTATGGGCTGTACCCCCCTGATGGCGGCCCTGGATGTTGTGTAGCTAAGTCCCGGGGCCCCTAAAGCCGAATGGTGACCTCCAGAGTTAGGGACAGCTGACATCCTTCAGTGTAGAGTGGGTTACAAGGCATGGTGGGTGTAATGCAAGATGAACAGGTGGGCACCAGACACATTTTGAATGCAAAGAGATTTACTGTCTCTTAAACAGGACTGTGGGAGAGCAGATTAGAGCCTGGACACCCTTAGGTAGATGCAATGTTAATTGCAGACTCCGAGACTTCTATAGGTAGACAGCTATACAGATGAAGGCCTCCAGCCGGGCACCACTTCTGCATAGGTAGGACTTCTGCAGTAATTCCAGAATTAGGGCGAAATCAATTGACCTCCTAACAATTAGTCAAGGCAACTATCACTCGGTAAATAAATTTAATAGCAACCCTGCCTAAACATCAGGGTGCTACATCCTCCCCCTGCCTAGGAAGACTAAATCTCAAAGTTTTCAAAAAAATTATAATTTGAGCTCTCAAACCTAAGAGCGAATGTCCTGGCAAAAACTGGGATGGGTGGGGAAACAGGAAAAGAATATTGAGAACAAACAATACATGTGGCGTACCACATGAAGTAAACATGTATAACATATACATGAGCGAGTGACAGTTTCCACAGGGCAGATACATTTCAGACATTATATACAAATTTACATGTGGCATACCACCCAAATTATTAAGGGAAAAATATATAAACAGTGGCCTTATAGCCTAACTATCTAATATATACTGAAGTAAAGGGCATGAACAGTTAGCATTATTATCCATGTCGGGTCACTGTCTCTCCTTGTCCAAGGAAGACACAATGGGTGCAGGAACACCTGAAAGAGAAAATAAACAGCAATGCAAATGCATCCTATCCCTATGATAACGCAGTGCAATAAGTGAATCTTAAGTTGATAATTGCCATTAGCCAAGAACAGCATAGCAGTGTAAATACACCCTATAATATGTCTAAACTACACACATATTAAATGAAAGTGGGTCCCATCCTCATCCGAAGATGCCACCCCCTTCCACAACTAGTCTACAGAAACTTTTCTTAGCATGTTCTATCAGATATACACATAATATGAATAAAGGCTCACTCAGGTTTGCACTACTCACACCACCTGGTGACCAGTGTAGGAAACAATCCTGGTACATTAAACAGTCCATCATTCAAATTTAAGGTGAGAATTTGCCCCTTTGCCACAGCTCATTCTGCTTAACTAGCTAAGTATCCCAGTGTCCTTGACGTGTCACAGTCCATCAAATTTTTTTCACTTTGGGTAGAACAATATTTCCCAGCAGTTTCCCTTCTTTTCAGGGATAACTCCGGTGACAAGAGGCACGGCTGCAATCAGGCAACAAGCAGCCAGGCCACGGAGCAAGGGACCGCACTTCCAAACACAGGTTCCCCTGCAATAGCATTCTCGGTATGTTTGCATAACAGCCAGGAACTGAGAAAATATTTCCTCATGGGTTGAGGAACAAACACGTTGAAAGTCGCATCAACAGGTTACTTTTCATAGGGAGGCACACTGGCAACTTCACAGCACTAGCCAGCGTGACTCAGGTGTGAACTCCCTGTATCTGCTGGCAGCATCCAGTCCAGCACAGTCCCAGTAACACAGCCAACAGGAGTGTTCCCCACTAGCAAAAAATATTCTTCAAAGGTGGAGTGACTTCTCAGCATAGTGTCCTAACTTCACAAAGTACACATTTGTAATCTACAGTGTCAGGAAAACACAGTCCGACATCATTTAACAGTAATACCTGGGATCCAGTAACTTCAAGGCCTCTCCTTTAGCGTGTACCGCGGTGATGTAGTGTTGAATGTCTGCCTTGTTAGGCCTGCAGATGATCACACTATCTAAGGTAATTTTGCATCCATAGCCCCAGGTGTGCAACACTGAAAGATACTTCTCGGCTATTTTGGGGGACAACTTTGGGAAGTCCACCTATCGAGGGATCCGAAGGAAACTTCGCACAGCTTCATCTATCCATTGAGTTTTTTTTATCCTGGATCTCTTCCTCTAGATGGGCCAGGTTATAGGGGTACAGATATCCATATTCCTCTGCTACTTTCTTAATGATGATGCACCGTACTTTGGACAGCCAGGGCAGTGTCTTAAGGTCTCCATACCCAGGTAGGACCCATGCCTCTGGAGCACGCTGGACCGGGTATCCTGCAACAACGTCAGATTTGCGATCGACCTTAGTTGCCTCTATCGGTTTAATGGAAACAACTTTAGAGACCCAATGAGACCCAGCGATCCTCATGTGATATGCACAGTTGGGGCAACACTAGCAGACAATTCAATATTAACACTTGCCGTAGGCCCAAGAGGAATCTCATCCTCCTCCAAATCACATACTTGCTCCTCTTCGCTATCACTCCACTTTTCAGTCCAAGACAAATTGTCTGAGAACAGTTCAGAGATCCAGTTAGAGGGGATGCTCGAATTGGATATTGGAGCATTCTTTGGCCGGGAGATAGTTGCGCTTGGAGCTGGCTTTAATTGGCACAACAGCATTATCTCGTTTAATGGCCACTGGTATCACCCCCCCCCCCCCACGGG
>CM053026.1:71897208-72189499 GCA_028564925.1 Lithobates sylvaticus
GGATTGAGAGGGGGCTCAGGTGAGTATTAGGAGGGCTGTGGAATCACACAGAAGATTTTTTACCTTGAGGTATGCATGAGGGTAATAAACCTTCAGCCTTTACAACCAATTTAACCACTTCAGCTCTGGAAGGTTTAACCCCCTTCATGACCAGGCCATTTTTTGCGATGCGGCACTGCGTTACTTTTACTGACAATTGCATGGTCATGCAACGCTGTACCCAAATAAAATTGATGTCCTTTTTTCCCCAAAAATAGAGCTGGAGAACAAACATAGCCACCCTCTAACAGGAAGTCAGTTCACAGCATCAGCAAAAAAAAGGAATGTGAAGTTCTGGAGAAGCATGAGAGCAATAGAGGGGACTTTTTTGAGTTACTTGAATCATTTCTTTTTTTTTTGTGTCACTTTAAGAACAGAATTGAAAGGAGAAGTTTGGGGTTTGTAAAAAAACAAACATCCATGATCAACTGTATGCTGCAGCATGGTGTGATGCTGCAGCTTCCCCACACCGAATCTAAACCCTAGAACTGAGTGATCACTTGACTGTTGATCGCTCAGTTCTCAGTCTTCTCAGAGAGGAGAGCAGTGACTGTAGGTCACCACTCTCCCTTCTGATTCTCTAGGGTTCACTGGAGCACTGGGCTGGAGCAGCTGGCTTCGGCTCTCAGCAGCATGCTGAAAGGCAGAGCCAGTTGTGAATCGGGCAGCTGGGTGGATCCCAAAAATATTGTTGGGATCCTTCCAGAGACTCTGGATCACAGGAGAGCAAAAGTATCACTAAAAAAAGCTTTGGAAATACTTCTCTTTGAAAGACGCCTCCAGAGAATGACCCCAGAACACCGAACCCCATTGAAGTCAATGGGGACCCGAACGGCTATAATAAAGTGTCGGCTCCCGTCCCCCTTGAAGTCAATGGGGACCCCGAACGGCTATAATAAAGTGTCGGCCCCCTTAATACAGAGAACAGTCATTGAAGTCATTTATTTTTAAAAAGTTAGTCATAAAAAGTGTTTGGGGACCTGGGTCCTGCCCCAGGGGACATGTATCAATGCAAAAAAAACTTTAAAAACGGCCGTTTTTTCGGGAGCAGTGATTTTAATAATGATTAAAGTGAAACAATAAATGTGTAATATTCCTTTAAATTTCGTACCTGGGGGGTGTCTATAGTATGGATGTAAAGGGGCGCATGTTTCCAGTGCTTAGAACTGTCTCTGCAAAAAGTGTAATTTTTGCAGAAAAGAAAGCTATTTAAAATCACTCGCGGCTATATGAATTGTCGGCTCCCGTAATACAGAGAACAGTCATTCATTGAAAGTCATTCATAAAAAAAAAAGTCATTGATAAAAAAAAAAAAAAAAAAAAAAAAGCGTAGGGGTCCCCCCAAATTCAATAACCAGGCCCTTCAGGTCTGGGATGGATATTAAGGGGGACCCCAGCCAAAAAAAAAAAAAAAAATGGCGTAGGGTCCCCCTCAAAATCCATACCAGACCCTTGAGGTCTGGGATGGATTTTAAGGGGAAACCCAGCCAAAAAAAATGGCGTGGGGTCCCCCTCAAAATCCATACCAGACCCTTATCCGAGCACGCAACCTGGCAGGCCGCAGGAAAAGAGGGGGGGACGAGAGCGGCCCCCCCTCCCGCCTGAACCATACCAGGCCACATGCCCTCAACATTGGGAGGATGCTTTGGGGTCCCCCCAAAGCACCTTGTCCCCATGTTGATGAGGACAAGGGCCTCATCCCCACAACCGTGCCCGGTGGTTGTGGGGGTCTGCGGGCGGGGGGCTTATCGGAATCTGGAAGCCCCCTTTAACAAGGGGACCCCCAGATCCCGCCCCCCCCCTGTGTGAAATGGTAAGGGGGTACAAAAGTACCCCTACCATTTCACCAAAAAAGTGTCAAAAATGTAAAAATGACAGGAGACGGTCTTTGACAATTCCTTTATTAAAATCTTCTTTCTTCTGGTCTTCCTTTCTTCATCTTCTCCTTCCGGCATCTTCTTCTTCCATCTTCTTCTTCCTCCGATCCGCTTCTTCTTGGCCTTCTCGTCCAGCATCGGTGTCTCTTCTGGGCCGCTCCGCGCAATGGGAGGCTCCCGCTGGGTGAGGCTTCTCTTCGGTATCTTCTTCCACGGCGTCGGTCTCTGAGGCTTCTCTCCGGTATCTTCTTCCAGGGCGTCGGTCTCTTCTGGGCCGCTCCGCGCAATGGGAGGCTCCCGCTGGGTGAGGCTTCTCTTCGGTATCTTCTTCCACGGCGTCGGTCTCTGAGGCTTCTCTCCGGTATCTTCTTCCAGGGCGTCGGTCTCTTCTTGGGCCACTCCTCGCAATGGGAGGCTCCCGGTGTGTGAGGCTTCGCTTGGGCTGACAGTTCTTTTATAACGGAGGGCGGGGCCACCTGGTAACCCCCGCCCCCTATGACGCATGGGAACGTCATGGGGACTTCCCTACGGCTTTCCCTGTGATGTGGGGAAAGCCATAGGGAAGTCCCCATGACGTCCCCATGACGTCCCCATGCATCAGAGGGGGGCGGGGTTACCCAGCCGGAGCCTCCCATTGCGCGGAGCGGCCCAGAAGAAACACCGATGCTGGACGAGAAGGCCAAGAAGAAGCGGATCGGAGGAAGAAGAAGATGGAAGAAGAAGATGCCGGAAGGAGAAGATGAAGAAAGGAAGACCAGAAGAAAGAAGATTTTAATTGAATTGTCAAAGACCGTCTCCTGTCATTTTTAAAAATTTTTGACACTTTTTTGGTGAAATGGTAGGGGTACTTTTGTACCCCCTTACCATTTCACACAGGGGGGGCGGGATCTGGGGGTCCCCTTGTTAAAGGGGGCTTCCAGATTCCAATAAGCCCCCCGCCCGCAGACCCCCACAACCACCGGGCACGGTTGTGGGGATGAGGCCCTTGTCCTCATCAACATGGGGACAAGGTGCTTTGGGGGGGACCCCAAAGCATCCTCCCAATGTTGAGGGCATGTGGCCTGGTACGGTTCAGGCGGGAGGGGGGGCCGCTCTCGTCCCCCCCTCTTTTCCTGCGGCCTGCCCGGTTGCGTGCTCGGATAAGGGCCTGGTATGGATTTTGAGGGGGACCCCACGCCATTTTTTTTGGCTGGGTTTCCCCTTAAAATCCATCCCAGACCTCAAGGGTCTGGTATGGATTTTGAGGGGGACCCTACGCCATTTTTTTTTTTTTTTTTTGGCTGGGGTCCCCCTTAATATCCATCCCAGACCTGAAGGGCCTGGTTATTGAATTTGGGGGGACCCCTACGCTTTTTTTTTTTTTTTTTTTTTTTTTTATCAATGACTTTTTTTTTATGAATGACTTTCAATGAATGACTGTTCTCTGTATTACGGGAGCCGACAATTCATATAGCCGCGAGTGATTTTAAATAGCTTTCTTTTCTGCAAAAATTACACTTTTTGCAGAGACAGTTCTAAGCACTGGAAACATGCGCCCCTTTACATGCATACTATAGACACCCCCCAGGTATGAAATTTAAAGGAATATTACACATTTATTGTTTCAATTTAATCATTATTAAAATCACTGCTCCCGAAAAAACGGCCGTTTTTAAAAGTTTTTTTTGCATTGATACATGTCCCCTGGGGCAGGACCCAGGTCCCCAAACACTTTTTATGACTAACTTTTTAAAAATAAATGACTTCAATGACTGTTCTCTGTATTAAAAGCACTCGCGGCTATATGAATATCAATTCATATAGCCGCGAGTGCTTTTAAAAGACATTTTAAAAAGCAACATTAAATCCCCGAACACCGGACCCGAACCCGAACATACAGTCAATTGTTCGGGTTAGGGTCCGGGACCCGAACACCCTAAAGTCCGGTACGGACCCGAACTTTACAGTTCGGGTTCGCTCAACCCTAGTGAAGACCACTCATAACCTTTACCTGAATTCTTCATCAACACAAAACAAAGTACATAGGGACACAATAGCTGCTGGAATTATCAATCATCGCTGAAGAAATTCGGAGGCCAGAGGGTGGAATTGTACAGGACGGTGGAAATCGGCTGTCTGGGTCATATTAAGCGAGGCAGCTTGTCAATCAAATGTAAGGCTCGTCAATGTAGAGGCTGCAGGCCAAAATAACTGGGATGTTAGAGGAATCATCCCCCTTTGGAACATCATGTACAGAAGATGAAAGCTGCATGAGAAACTTCTTAGAAACCAACACAAACGCTTAGTGCCTTCAAAATCTAGCTAAACAATCACTGTAATTTTCAGTGCCGATTAAAGTATAACTAAAGGTATTTTTTCTTTTAGTTTTGGATAGAGTGGAGAGGGATTACAACACCTGTCAGGTTGTTATTGCTGTGTGTCTCCCTCTTAGGTTGTCTGGATTGTCACCAGAACAGGAATAGAGTTCTAGTGGCAACCAGAGATTTCCTCACTTTGGAGGAAGTTTCTTTGACTTCCTGTTTTGGCTATGACAGGAAGTGAAATTACCCCAATGGGACACAGATGGCAAAAAAAGAATAAAACTTGACAGGGGTTATTACCCTCCCTAAGGCCCCTTTCACACTGGGGCGTTTTTCTAAAAATAGCGCCTGTATACCGCCTGAAAAAATCCGGCCCCTTCACTCCAGTGTGAAAGCCGGCGGGCTTTCACACTGGAGCGGTGCGCTAGCAGGACGGTCAAAAAAGTCCTGCTAGCAGCATCTTTGGAGCGGTGTATTCACCGCTCCTATACCGCTCCTTCCCATTGATTAGAATGGGACACCGCGGTGAAACCGCGGCAATACCGGTCTTTAACCCTTTTTCGGACGCTCGCGGGGGGTAAAACCGCACCGCGAGCGGCCGAAAACCACGGCTAAAACGACGGTAAAGCAGCGCTAAATATAGCGCTGCTTTACCGTCACCACGGCTCCCCGCCCCAGTGTGAAAGGGGCCTTACTCTTTCCAAAATGAAAAAAGTTTCTAACTGTTGCTTATTCCATCCAAAGCAAAAAAGTAAGTAGAAAAAAAAAAGTAAAACCCACATTTTGTGTTGTCACCAGAATGGGATAAGAAGGAAATCTTCCAATGGATACATGAGTTCTAGTGTCCCTGGTGACTACTAGGGATTTCCCCACTTTGGAGGGATTTCCTCTCACTTCTTGCTTTGTCTATAGGACAAGAAGTAAAGGGAATTTACCCAAACAGGAAGCAGATGCCAAAAAAAAAAAAACTCACAAGGGTTATAAATCTCCCTTGGTCTACCCAATAAAACATTTTGCCACCATCCCTACTTTAAAGTGATTCTAAAGACTTATGCCGCGTACACAAAATCGGAAATTCGGCCAGCAAAAGACTGATGAGAGCTTTTCATCGGAAAATGCGACCATGCTCCATCAGACTTTTGCTGGCGGAAATTCGGCCAGCAAAAGATTGAGAGCAGGTTCTCAATTTTCTCCAATGGAAAAAGTTTCTATCTGAAATTCCGATCGTCTGTGGCAATTCCGACGCGCAAAATTCTGACGCATGCTCGGAAACAATTCAACGCATGCTCGGAAGCATTGAACTTAATTTTCGCGGCTCGTCGTAGTGTTATACATCACTGCGTTCTTGGCGGTCAGAATTTGGTGTGATTGTGTGTAGGCAACACAAGCTTGAGCGGAATTCCGTCGGAAAAAACATCCAAGGCTTTTCCGATGAGAATTCCGATTGTGTGTACGCGGCATTAAAATTTTTCACCTTAATGCATTTTATGCATTAAGATGAAAACCCTTCTGTGCTATAAAGTCCCCCCAGCCCTCCCTTATACTTACCTGAGCCCTATCCGGTCCAGCGATGTGCACGAGAGCAGCGGGCATACAAAAAGTAAAGCACACAGAAAAGTGCACATGGCATACACATGTTCCTCCTTTGAAAAGGAAGGATCCTGGCCCTGATCCCCCAAGACACAAGACTCCTGATGGGGAATGGGATACTCATGGTCCACTCAATCAAAACCCTTTTCTTTGGGAGACCTGCCAAAGCAAGGTACTTGGTGGGGCTTCCCTGAAAGGAGATCCTATGGGAGGGGGGGGGGGGACCTGACCTTAGGGCCACATTCCCTCCCCTCAAGACTTGCAGGGAAAGTCTAAGAACCAGATCACTGTGCAAACATCGAAATGTGGCAGTATTAGTAAAGGTTGATGATGAAATTATTGCCATTTTTGCTCTAAGCATGCATTGACCAGCTCAGGGATATTTGGGCCCACAATCAACCAAAGTCATCAAATGGATTTTCTCCACCCCACACCACTACTATACCACATACACTGTAGGAGCATTCAGCCTTGAATATGTGGCTGATCATTTACAAGGGGTAAGGTTCTGTGCAGCCCTATTCCCTTCATATTCTGTGTGACACGTTGATAGGTAAGATCTTAAATCTTTTTTTTGTAAACAGGGGTTGTTTGGATTTAGCAGCCCACTTTTGGTCTGATGTTTCCACTTTCCAGTCACTGGTGGCTTAAAGCGCTATCTACGTCTGCATAGCTCTGGGATCACTATGGAAAACAAAATGTCAGTGGGATCTAGTAAGACAGTGCCCCTAGTGTTTAAATATGTGAAGTGTTTAAAAACCATGTCTACTTTCTGCAGAGTCAGCATTGGTGCCATAAACACGCAATGATGCGCATTATTTACCTAAAACCTGCATTTTGCCATTTTCTGTTCCTGTAAGTAAACATCCAGTTATTGCACCAGCTATTTATTTCCTCCTTGTTTTTCACCTTTTTACGTTTCTACCCCTCCCTCCAGCTCTATTCAAGTTCATAACCAGGCAGGATACCTAAAAGGAAAAAAAAAATCTGTTGTTTTCTCTATAAAAACAGTAGTGTCAAGGGTACACCCTGTAGAAAAGCTCATTGGCAAAACAAAGCTTGTATATATTGAAGCTGGCTTTACACTGTTAGATTTTTGTTTGTACGTTCCCTATGAAACATTGTTGTAACAATGGTGTCATTACTGAGTCAACAAATTTTGAAAGCCCCTAAAATTTTCATCCAGACCTGCTACTTGAATTTAGTTCCAGACATAGTAAACAGGTTTATTTTATTGCGTATGAAATTAACAAAAGAATAATGCAAAGTAAAGTGTATTTAAATTCATATTCAACTTTTAATTGCCTATTCAGAAGTATACATTCATAATAATTCAAAATAATGACCACAAAAGTTTTGTTTTTGGATTAAACTGTTCCCTAAACAATCTGCTTACACCAAACTGCCCCACTCTCACCCCAGCATAGGTGCCAGTGACTGCAATAATAACCCCCAACATTGGTGCCAATGACCACAATAATAACCCCCAGCATTGTTATCAGTGCCTATAATAATACCCCCCAGTACTAGTGCTAGTGACCACAATAATAACCCCCAGCATTGGTGTCAGTGACAGAAATAATAACCCCCAGTATTAGTGTCTGTGACCCCAATAATAACTCCCAGCATTGGTGCTGGTGACTGCAATAATAACCCCCAATATTGGTGCCAGTGACCACAATAACGTAACCCAGCACTAGTAGCAGTGAGCACAATAATAACCACCATCTCTAGTGCCAGTGAATGCAATAATAACACCTAAGGCCACTTTCACACTTCTAAACTGCCAGTAAAAACACTGAGCGCTTTTGAAGAGCTTTTCAGGCGCTTTTGAAGAGCTTTCCATTCATTTCAATGGGGAGGGGAGTTTTTCACATCCCTGCCAGAACACTGCCCCAGTGTGAAAGTGTTCATTGATTTTAATTGAAATAAGTTTTCGTGAGCTTTTTAGGCGATGTTTTTAGCGTGAAAGCGCCTCAGTGTGAAAGTGGTCTAAATTGGTGCCAGTAACCGCAATACCAACCCCCAGCACTGGTGCCAGTGACCCCAATAATAACCCCTAGCATTAGAGGCTGTGACTCCAATAATAACCCCCAGCATTGGTGCCAGTGAATGCAATAATAACCCCCAGCATTAGAGGCTGGGACCACAATAATAACCCCCATCATTGGTGCCAGTTACCGCAATAACGAAACCCAGCACTAGTAACAGTGTCCACAATAATAACCACCAGCATTAGTGCAAGTGAGGGCAATAATAACACCTAAATTGGTACCAGTAATGGCAATACCAACCGTCAGCACTGGTGCCAGTGACCTCAGTAATGAACCCCAGCATTAGTGTCAGTGACTGTAATATGATAACACCAGCCTGCTGCTCTCAAGTCTGTTACCTCCCTTACATCCAACTTCCTGTATTGCGCCATTCTCTTCTCCTGGCTGGGTATTAGACATGTGCCATTCATTTTGTTCCAAATTCATTTTTCGATGAAACGTGTTTAACCAATTTTTCCGAAATTTCAAAAATTTGAATGGAACTTAACAAATTAATTATAATACTTTTTTAATATTATTATTTATTCTTATTAATTTGTTACGTTTGATTTGTTTAGATGCAGGATACGTTATTTCTGATCATTCGTAACTTCGGATAAATTCGTATTCATTACGTTCACTATCAGCCAAATTTGAAAGGAAATTCCAATACCTATAATTTAATAGTTAGTTATTATTTTGGATGTTTGGATTTTCATTCTTATTTTCGGATTTTTGAACTTTTGGATTTTCAAATTTCAGATTTTTACAAATTCGATAGAATTTTTTTTTATATATTTACTTTTTTAGGTACTTATATAGCGCTGTCAATTTACACAGCGCTTTACATATACATTGTACATTCACATCTGTCCCTACCCTCAAGGAGCTTACAACCTAAGGTCCCTAACACACATTCATACATATACTAGAGACAATATTTTAGACAGGATCCAATTAACCTAACAGCATGTCTTTAGAGTGTGGAAGGAAACTGGAATATCCGGAGGAAACCCACACAGGCACAGGGGGAACATGCAAACTCCAAGCAGATGGTGTCGTGGTCGGGATTCAAACCAGCAACCCTTTTTGCTGCTAGGTGAAAGTGCTAACCACTACACCACTGTGAATTTCAATCATAACAAATAACGAATGACCCAAAAAACGAAAAAACAAAACAAAAAAACGAATGAAACAAAAATGAACAAATTTTTCGGCAGCGCACATGTCTACTGGGTATGATGTTGTATCAGAAGAGTAGGCTGGGACCAACCTTCACCTGTTGAGCAGTGATCACTTCGAATGACAGTAGCGCGGCTTTGTCCAGTGCCCCGCTGGCTGCAGGAGCGCAGAGAGAGCACTTGGCACCCCTCTACGAATCTACAAGGTGCTGTGCTGCTTTGCATGTATTGGGCAGCTGGGCAAGGTAGCACTGCAGTGTCACTCCATTGGTGATGGGCATGTTGCAGTGCTCCTCTCTCCCTATTCAAATTTTGCACCGGGGGCACATGCCCCCCCATCCTTGTCCTGGCCCTGCACATCACATTAATTATGATTTTTCTTACCTGGGCACTACATTAACAATTTTTCGTCATCTGCTTCTATTTTATCATCACTACAGTTTCAAAAACAAACATTTTTGAACAAAATTTAGCAAGCTTAAAAGTTCCAACTTTTTTTGTGCTTTTCAGCCAACATGCTTGTTTTGGATTGTGACTCAGCAATATTAATGCCAGACACAGTCAGAAAAATCGGTTTGTCCGGAGAAGACGGTAATCCCCATATAACTCTTACTGCAGGGAATTCATCTGAATGTAATATATTATTGATAACCTGTTTGCAATTGCTCTGCAATCATTGCACAAGCATAGTAAGTGAGTGGCTAAATGGCACTGTGGGTGTAACTGTTGTATATACCATTTGATACACTTATCTTGTGTATGTAAAGATTACTCTTGATGAGTGGCTTTACTTTAATCCACAATAATTCTCCATAAAAAAAACATAGCCATTGTTTTTTTATCTACTGACCCAGAACAACCACGTCATCTGAAATGTTTTTCTACCAACTGGATCTTCTTGTGTAATGATGACAATCTCACATGTCTTTCTGCTGTAAAAACGTACAATATTGACATCACAGGGTGCACGCCGCAGGTCCCTTTTTGGGTGACACAGGTGCCTCTGACCACCATGTTGGTGCCCCAAATAAAATAACCCAATTTGTTATCAAATATGCCAGCTGCTGGGTCTTCATTAGGGATAATCTCAACACACCTGAGTGCAGAGGCTGGGCACTTCCCAAGGAATATGTATCAATGAAAGAAAAAATTAAAAAAGGAAAAAAATACCATTTTGCAGGGATCAGTGAATTTAATAATGCTGAAATTGTGACATTAAACATGCACAATTAAAATAAATAAAAAAATATAAAAAATAAAGCCTGCTTGGGGGTCCCCTAAACCTCCCTGTGAAGTGGTGCATCTCTACAATGTAAACAAAGCAGTATAGCAACAATGACAACACAAATACAAAACCACCATTTAAAATACTGGTAATTTACAAATTCCTGCAAGCTTTCTTTATTTTGTAAATAATGAATACCCCCCCCCCCCCCCCCCCCCACGAATACATACCAGACCATTGCATTATTATTCTAAAAAATAAAGGAAGCTTTAATGAGAAAAGTGAATTAAAGGCTTTTTTCCTATATGTCAGTTTTTCTGTACATGAATATGATATGAGGTCCCCTCCAAAATCCATACAAGACCTTTTGGATTTTAACAACTTCAATACAGGGCAGTGATTTCAGCACTGTCGTATTTTAAATGACAATTGCTTGGTCATGCGACATTGTATCCAAACACAATTTTTATAATTTTGTTCCCAAAAATAGAGCTTTCTTTTGGTGGTATTTGATCACCACTGGGTTTTTATTTTTTCCTAAACAAATGAAAAAGAATTTCTTTGTTTCTGTTATAAAATTTTGTAAATAAGTAAATTTTCTCCTTCACTGGGCACTGATGAGGCTGCAACTGACGGACACTAAAGCCCCATACACACGCTCGGATTATCCGAGGACGAGGTCCGTCCGATCATGTCCGTCGTACTTTGTCCGATGTTGGTTTTGCGTACACACGGTCGGACAAAGTTGTCGGAAAATCCGATCATTCTGAACGTGGTGACGTTTGTTGCCTACGACGGGACTACGTAGAGGCTAGTAGCCAATAGCTTTGGTCTTGTAATGTGATCTGAGCATGCGTAGCACTTTGTCCGTCGGAATTCGCTACACACGATCGGATTTGGTGTGATCGGACTTTGTTGTCAAAAAATCTATCCAGCAGGAGATAGGACTTTGTCCGTCGGACAATCCGATGGAAACTGTCCGATGGTGCCTACACACGGTCGGAATTTCCGACAACATTGTCTGATAGGACAGAATCCATCGGAAAATCCGACCGTGTGTATGGGGCTTAAGGCGGCACTGATAAGGTGGCCCTGATGATGAGGCACTAATATGCAGCACTGATGGGCACTGATGGGCACTGATAGGCGGCACTGATGGGCACTAATAGGCGACACTGATGGACACTGAAAAGGCTGCACTGATGGGCACTTATAGGTGGCACTGATGGGCACTGATGGGAGGCACTTATGCACACTGATGGGCACTGATAGGCAGCCCTGATGAGCAGGCACTGGAAGGCATTACTGATGGGCACTGATTGGCATCTCTAACATCTCTAATGGCCACAGATTGGCACCTATAATGGGCACTGATTTGCATTCCTGGTGGTCATGGGTGGGCATCCCTGATGGTCACGGATGTGCATCCCTGGTGGGCTCTAGTGGGCAACCTTGGTGGGTCTGCACTGATAATCAATGGGCTGATTATCAGCGCAGACCCCCCCCCCTGTCAGGAGAGCAGCATCGGCTCTCCTTTACCCGAGTCTTGTTAGCACGAAGAGAGGAAAAGCCGATAAATGGCACTTCCTGGTTATGATGTGACCAGCTGATTACATGGTAAAGAGCCTACGTCATAGGCTCTTTACCAAGATCGGAGATGCGTTGTGTCAGACTGACACACCACTGATCGCCGCGTACACGCCCGTGGCTTATCCTGCTGGACGTCCAGTTATGATAATGAAACCACTTTGCATCCGTCATATTGCTATATGGCGGGCGGGAAGTGGTTAAGGGGGGAACGCCAAGGAAAAAAAATAAAATTAATTGCATAGGGTCCCCCACAAATATTTAACACACCCTTATGCACTTGCCGACTGCGCTATAGCCGAATGACGGCTACAGCACGGCTGGCTAGTTCTAGAAAACCGGTATATGACAGCCTCCCGCTTCTCGCACGCCCCCTGGAGCAGGCATCTGGCAATGTCCATGATCGATGGGTCCTCAGTGCATCCCGTTTGGGGTAAAGGACCAATCACAGCAGCTCTTTACCATGTGATCGCTCCGTTTCCATATTTCTGGTACTCCAGGACCTTTAAAAGTGTAATAGGTAGTCAAGAAATTAGATGTGTAATTTATGTCCTTAGAACACCTGACGGTGCTCCTTGCAAGTTGGGCCTCTGTATGTGGCCAGGCTGTAAAAAAGTCTCACACATGTGGTATCGTCATACTCGGGAGAAGTAGCAGAATGTGTTTTTGGGGTGTAGTTGCAAGTATGCATATGCCATGTGAGAGAAATAGTCTGTTAATATGACAATTTTGTGAAAAAAAGAAAACTTAATTTTGCAAAGAATTGTGGGAAAAAATGACAACTTCAAAAAACTCACCATGCCTCTTACTAAATACCTTGGAATGTCTACTTTCCAAAAAGTGGTCATTTGGGGGGTATTTGTACTGTCCTGGCTTGTTAGTGTCTCAAGAAATGGGATCAGCCGTCAGTACGTCAGGTGTGATCAGGTGTGAATAATTTTTAATGATTGGCACAAAGACCAAATAATATACACGGATTTGGGTTATTTTTACCTAAGAAATGTAGCAGTATAAATTGTGGTCAAAATTTATAAAGAAAAATTACTAATTTGCTAAATTTTATAACAGTTTATTTTTATTTATCAAGCAAAAAAAAAAAAAAAAAAAAACCCCAGTGGTAAACAAATACAACCAAAAGAAAGCTATATTTGTGTGAAGAAAAGGACAAAAATGTCATATGGGTACAGTGTTGCATGACTGAGTAATTGTCATTTAAAATGTGAGAGTGCTGAAAGCATGTGGTTAATCTGAGCATGCAGCCTGGCAAAACAGGAATGTGGGAGCAGAGGGCACATGGTCTCTTCTCAGCTGACATCTGAGTGGCTAATGCAGCACTACAAAGTGACTCACATAATGATCTAGTGATGGCTTTTTTTTGGAAACCTGTAAATGTGCTTGTAAAGGTACGGGTAACATGGCCTCAAAATCGGTTCCTTTTGTATTTGCATTGCTGATCTGTCCCTGGGTTGAAATCTGACCTGGAACACCATCTGCAAGGAGCTTGAATGTTCTCCAATAGCTTGAGCAACCAGAAGCTGGAGAAGCTCATGGTGACTGATCAGCTTCTGTCTTCAGCTTGTTCATTTACATTTTGAAAATGAAAGATAGAAGCTTACTGGTTGCCAATTACAACTGCTCCAGATTCTGGATGCGTCAGTTTGTGATACTGTAAATTCCTCTTTCCGTGTTTGATTATTATTTTTTTTATTAGGGGCTTAGCTTCCTACCACACTTAAAAAAATGCTGATCAGTTCATTGGCTTCCTCCTCAAACTGCCTATAGTGCAGGGGAGGGGGGCAACGGGCAATTGCCTCCAGGTGGGGGGAGCGAGGGAGATGGGGATGAGGGGGGGCGGGGATGCAGTCTTCCATAGAGTTACAGGACCTTATCACTGGCTGCTCCCACCCTGTCCTCCCTTCCACCTGGCTGCTCCCATCCTGTCCCCCCTCCACCTGGCTGCTCCCACTTTGTCCTCCATTCCACCTGGTTGCTTCTACCCTGTTCTCCCTTCCACCTGGCTGCTCCCACCCAGTCCTCTCCACCTGGCTGCATCCACCCTGTCCTCCCCTCCACCTGGCTGCTCACACTCTGTCCTCCCTTCCACCTGGCTGCTCCCACCCTGTTCTCCCCTCCACCTGGCTGCTCCCACTCTGTCCTCCCCTCCACCTGGCTGCATCCACCCTGCCCTCCCCTCCACCTGGCTGCAACCACCAATACTTTTTCAAGACACTGTGTATTTATGTGTGTGTGTGTGTATATATATATAATTGCATTTCATAGCCCCCCTAATTTTGTCCCTGTCCCTTCATGTGCTCCCCCTAAATATGAAAGCTGGAGACTCTACTGTCCCCCCCGCATCACCGCATTTCTGCATCTAAAATAAGACTGCCATTACTGTGCAGGCGCTGGCAGCAGAGAGATGACATCATCATCTCTCACTGCCCGCCCTCACTCTGGGATAACAGGGACACTGCCACTTGCCACTGGCAAGTGACAATCCGCATCTGGTGACAGGCGACTGTGGCAAGTGACAAACCGCATCTGGTGGCAGACAACAGGGGCAAGTGACAAGCTACATCTGATAACAGGCGATGTAGCAAGTGACAATCCCCATCTGGTGGCAGGCGACGGTGGCAAGTGACACGCTCAGGGCTCCCACTGGTTAAGCATTATGGTGAGTTGAACTATTTCATTATACATTACAATGTAATAATAGGAATAATGCGCTTTAATCCTCCTGACACCATATAACCACGGTGCCGTGATGATTGAAGCACCAACACCAGCCATTCCCCGACAAATTGCCTGCAAAAATTTTGGCAATGCCCCTCCCGAGATTAGACTCTGGAGCCGTCCCTGCTCTAGTGTAGTAGAGGCGTTGGATTGTGAGCTCCTTTGAGGAATAAGAGCAGGGGGGTCTGTCTTAAGGCCCCCCTGCACATGGGAATGGGACAGAAGAGAGGTTTCAGGTTTCCCTAGGTAATTAGCAGGCAGCTGGAATAAGTGGGCGGGCCTGGTTTCAAAATTTAAGGTGAAAGGACAGGTAACCAATAAGATGTCAGGTAGCAGGGTGGGGTCAGCTGACCCCTGAGATTAGGTCAGCTGACTTTTAGGATTATTCTAGAAAGGCTAGATCACATGACCACTCAGAACGTTCTGGAAGGGTCAAAAAAAGGCTATATAAGGGTGTGCAACAAGCACCTGGTGCCAGTTCATCAAGACCCCACCTGTGAGCTCCCCCTCCCCCCTCCCTCGTCGCGGCCTGAGGATATTATGTGGTTTATTGGTGCCACCCCTTGGAGTTAAAGGGGTATGGTAATATAAATTGTTATGATGGTCGTCAACCTGAGTTGTAGTGACTGGGTTGCTTATGCTAATATTGATTACTGAAATATGGTTTGAGTGAATAAGTTATTTCTGGATACAAGTATATCTATGAATGTTTACATGTTTATATGAATTCAATTGTACCAATAATAAAGGCCGCGGCCAATTATACTCCACTTCAGTTGGTTGGTGTTTTATTTAAGGTTTACTATTTCGGGATACATTCCCATGGGGTCTGATGTGAATGGACCTTTGTACTCTGTAAAGTTTAAATTATAAATAATAGGTAGCATGGGATATTATATAATGTTAAAGGAAGCTTATGCTGGGGCTACCATTGCAAACCTACCTTTCTAGCCATAATAGATCATTGGTGTCATTTTTATTTTGTAGTGTTTCTCACTGGCCAACAGTGGTATGTAGCGGGTGGGAGCAGCAGGCAAGCTTTGGCACTACCAGGAATTGCAGAAGCGTTGACTGATTAGAATAGCTTAGCTTTTAGGCAGAGCAAAGCATGAAAACAAACTGCAGGTATACAGTCAACAGCTTGTTTTTGGTTGATAAAGTGAAAGGGTCCCTTTCTAAATCACTGTCCAAGACAGGTGAGTGGGTCAGGAGCTTTGACTATTCTGACTCAGACTTGCTTATCTTGTTCTAGGTCGTTGACCTCGCATGCCAGTGCCCCTATTGAGAAATAACTGAATATCAGTAATGAGTTAAAATCCACATTGGAAGTCAAATCTTGCAATTTGTTTCCTGGCTTTTATCAGGGCCAGTTTGCAAGCTTTTGGTAAAAAATGGCATGTGTATCTGGCCACTGCCATGGGAGACATCTACCAATGCATACTTTATTCCGCAGAGAGTGGGTCTTTTAATAAGGCTTAAAGTGCAACATTAAAATACAAAGCGGCCATAGATCATGGTTGAAATCACTCACCAAATCTGGTCGTAAGCATATTTGGTCAATAATGTCAGACAGGTTCCACTTTGCTGTTGTTCACACTCCATTAGCTCCAGGGAACTGTTATTTGCACTGAGAATATGGTGGTCAGAGAGGATCGTTGTGGCATGGGTTATCATGTTCATGTAAGCGGTAAGTCTCTCATTGTGACTGACGATGGATCCACATCAATGGACGACATGGCTGACATCATAGGGCATCTTTATGTTTTTTTTTTTTTTTTTTTTTAACAAATGCATTTAATATCTTTGTTTTCATTTACTTTTTTTTTTTTTAGTGAATGAGTAATAAGGGTTTCTATGTACCCCATACTCATTCACATAGGGCAGCAGACCACAGACCCACAAATCCTCTGGACAAGGTATGTGGGAATGAGGCCCTTCGCCTTATGTTAAGGGCATATGGTCTGGTATAGTTTGGGTGCAGTGCAAACATTTGCTAGCATGGATTTTGGGGGGCACCCCTTATCTTTTTTTTGTTTTTGTTTTTTTGCAATCCCAATAAGAATACCCCCACCTGCCTTGCATCTCTACAGAGACTCTTTAGGTGGTTCATATAGATCAATACAACCCCTCAAATTGACCTTTTACACCTGACTGTACATACCTAAGCACAAGGAAAACATCAGACTGCATGCAGACCCTTCTGGTGGCACAGGAAGGCTGTGGGAGGGGGTGTCCCCTCTTGTCACTTGTAAAAGCAATTTAGCTACTAGGATTACTTTTACAAGAAAGTGCTCTGCTGGCTGCTATCTGCAGGCATCATCCCGGTAAAACCACTTAAAGTCTGGCGATGTACGTGTACGTCGCCCGAAGGGCGGCGGGCGCTGCTAGCCTGCTGCCTATGCCATCTCCTGCTACTGCTGCTGATGTGCCATCCATTTCCATCTCCTGCCACGGCTCCAGGCTTGTCTGAATTACCATCTAATGCTGGCTCTACAGCTCTAGTCAGTATCCAGGAGCTAAACCGCATTTTTACACAGTTGTTTCCCAGTTGCCAAAATTGTAGGCAATTTTTTTTCTATAGGGGCATCTGTGTTGCACCTCAATGATTATGGTGTATTATCTGGGTTTGACACATTGAAGCTGTCACAGCTAATGTTTAAATATTTCCTCCTCAGCTGCCAAATTTGGCTAAATCTTTCTGCAGGGTCATTCCTGTGTGTGGTTTGCCCTGTATAATGCTGCTTTGGCATTGGAAAGGTGTTACAGCAAATTTTTACACCTCAGCTGTCAAATTTGGCCAATTCTTTCTTCACATTTAGCAAATTCTTTGTGCAGGGTCACTCTTATGTTGCACCTCAATGTTTGCAGTCCATTATGCTGCTGCAGCACTGCAAAGGTGTTACAGCTTATTTTTTTGCAGTTGATCATCAGCTGCCGCATTTGGACATTTTTTTTCTGCAGGGTAATTCCTGCAGAATGTTTCCACAGCTGCTCCTGTTTGCTGTAGGCTAAATCATGCTCTTTGTCTCCTATTTTTCAGTCCATGTCATTGGTCTGTCAATCAAGAATATTTTTGCTTATTGTCTCATTGAAATAGTGTAGTCTAAAGCCCCATACACACGGTCGGAAAATCCGACCACCAAATCCATAGGATTTGGTCCGACGGATTTAGTCCGACACTGGTGTTGCATACACCCGGTCGGACAAAGTTGTCGGAAAATCCGATCATTCTGAACGTGGTGACGTTTGTTGCCTACGACGGGACTACGTAGAGGCTAGTAGCCAATAGCTTTGGTCTTGTAATGTGATCTGAGCATGCGTGGCACTTTGTCCGTCGGAATTCGCTACACACGATCGGAATTGGTGTGATCGGACTTTGTTGTCGGAAAATTTTTAGAGCAGGAGATACAACTTTGTCCGTCGGACAATCCGATGGAAAATGTCCGATGGTGCCTACACATGGTCGGAATTTCCGACAACATTGGCCGATAGGACAGAATCCATCGGAAAATCCGACCGTGTGTATGGGGCTTAACAGTAATTTTATTTCTTATATGTTCGTAGAAACATTAGGGTTATGATAGTAGCAAGGCCGTAGATAATTTTTTTTCCTGGGGAGGTTCAGGTCTTTCAAACTAAAAGGCATCATTTACACTTTAATGTTGGGGGAGGTACGGTAAAAACATGTGACAGCAGAGGCCATGAGGCTTTGCAATGCAGCGCAGCAAAAATGATCCCCATTCAACTGAATAGAACGCAATGCACGCAGTTGTGGTGCGGTAGTGTACTCATTAGTACAGCGAGCTCCTCCTAAGCTCCCTACTTTTTTTTCGTCCAGCCCACTGGGTTCAACTAAAAAAAACTTATCGTGTAAACCAGGCTTTAGATCTCATTCATATGTTCTAAATGGTCATGGAATGAATACCTACTGCCAGGATCTCAGATGTTCCAATTTTTGTCAGCTGCTCAGCCTGTTCACCTGGGTGATGGGCTGAAAAGAGCCACTGCTGTTAACATGTATCTGTACATCCAGTGGTCCCCATGTTTAAGCTCCGGGGGACAAAGCAAAACGCGCTGGGGTGTGGCCTGGCGGGAACCCGCACTGAGGTAGTCTCTCTCATCACTACTACATTACCATAGGACTCTGTGGATGTGTGGCACCAGGGATTTTTTTCTCACTTCCCTTTAGTGACTGCAGGAGTTGGGATGAGCTCTATCCCTTGCCGGCACTCCTGCAGCACATTCGGTATCATCTATATTACTCCCCACATCAATTGAGCCTGAGCCTACAGGTAAGACTATAATACCGCTTACCTGTAGGTACAGTGAATATCTCCTAAACTTGTGGTGTTTAGGAGATATTCACATGGAAATCAGCCGTGATGTCACTGGTGCATGCGCTCTGAAGGGACAGCATACCGCTTGGCTGTACTTCTCCTGGAGGGGAGTGCAGTTCGTTCTGCACTTTTGTGACCCATTTTTAGCCACAAGCCAGCTACTTCGTTCACCAGGTACAGGCTGTGGAAAGATCCTAACTTTGAAGTCAGGATTCACCCAGATGCCTGGACCAGCAGCTAGCCAGCCGCTCCTGCCCCATCCACAGCCTGGCATTCCAGTGAGCTTGGGGGAGGGAGCCAGGGACTGACAGTCACCACTCTATGCTCACTGAAGGCTGAGAACTGTGAGAGTGATCAGTGGTCTTTGATCGCTCTGTTGTTTGTCTTAGAAGCAGCTGGGGACAGATGCAACATTGGATCAATGCTCCATCCACCTGGGTAAGTATAAAAAAAAAAAACATCTCTTTTAAAGGAAAAAAAAAAACAAAACAATCTCCCTCCTAAGAACCCTCCCTCCCCAAGCTAAGATTCCCACTGTAAAATATCTTCCTCCCTTCCCCCCCAAAATTAAACCCCCCTGTCTTTAAACTGGCCCCCTCAAAGCAAAAATATCTCCCACAGTCAAAACCATCTCCCCAGCAAAGATTCCTAATTATGAAGAAAATCTCCCTTCATCCAATCAAACTCCCTCCCAGAAGCAAATCCCTGTCATTAACAACCCCCTGTAAACTTCTCTACAAGAAACTCCCCCCTTCTCCAAAAGCAAAACCACCCCCTTTCCTTAACCCCCCCACCAAAAGAAACACCCCCAGGCTGGAATTCTCACTTCCTCCTTCCCAAAACAGAAAATTGATGCCTCCCCACTTACCAGACCTCAGATTCAGCACGGCACAGAATTAGGAAAACTTCTGCATCCCAAGTTTCCCTTTCGCTGTGTCATATGATACCTTGAGGAGGAGTCTAGGAGTTCCCTCAACCGCGCACTGTCAATTGCCGGCATCTGAGACCTCGCAGTAAATTCATGCTTTTCAGGGGCTTTTCAATAGAAGAGGGGCTGGCTGCTGCACTCTGAAACTCTGATTGCTTCTACTGTGCTGATGGTGATGCTAAACAGCAGGGACACTGTCTGTGCATTTTGCCAGGATGCTCTGGTGGGGGTTTGAACACCCCTGACCTCCCCCTTATCTACGGCCCTAGATAGTACATATCAGTTTGAAAAGCCTATATAGGACATAGCATAGAGGTCAACCAAAGACAGTAATGTATCACATTTAAATAAACCAGAGGGTCCTCCATTAGAATGGTAGAATGGGTGAATGACTGATGGAAGTACGAATGAATGAATGAATGAATGATTTGTATAGCGCTGCAACTGCGAACTTAATCGCCGCGAGGCGCTTGACTGCTCATGTTGGGACGCCATGTTTAGAAGAGGTGGGTCTTGAGTTTTTTCCTGAAGGCCTGATGGTTTTCTTCCATGCGGATGTTGTTTGGTAGAGCATTCCATAGCCGAGGTCCCTGTACTGCGAATCTTCGTTCTCCCTTCGATTTGTAGCGGGCTTTTGGGATGAGACTGTGGAAAGTACGATTAATAGTATCAAACATGGGATGGAACGAAAAAAAGTATTGGTGGTGGGGTGAAAGGATAATGAAAGAGGATATAGTAGTCGGAGGGCAGAGATTTTTTTAAATTAAAACCTCTCTGGTTTCTCCACAATAAACTGCAAGCTGGTAAAAGTTCCTTACATACAGTGCATGGAGTCTGTAATTTGGTGACCTGTTTTTGGCTCAATAATGCACTCTAATGTTGATGTAGTGTTAACCCCTTAGAAGCCGCTGAGCATTGTGGGTTTCCTGTCTGTTTGGAGCCTGGCTTTGAAACACAAAATAATCACTAAGTTTAAGGTGCAGGGTATAAGCAGTGCAAGCACAAAAGAAATAACAGTAGGCGTTCACAAAAGTTAAACACTCTGAAAGGCTTTGCCAAATAATCATGCACAACACCGCTTTAAACCAAACCAAGTGTCTTGCAGGATAATAATTTAAAGGTTAATTCCAGCACTGAGATCTTTTTTCCCAAAGTGAACTGAAATAGGCTATCAAGAAATTGGGCTAACTCACTTCTGGGTTCTCAATGGCTGGGAACAGGGTTTAACTCTATAGATGAATTTGCAAACAATAATGTCTGCTTTGATATCACTTCAAAATGTAGGAACAAACTCTTCTGCGCGTTTGATGGGGCCCTAGTTGGTGCACATCAGGGTTGAGGTAATTTTATGTAGGAGAAAGATTTCCCGAGGATGGTACGGCAATATGAAACGTTCCCCTTGGCTTGATGGTGAAAAACTTGGGAAAGGTCACTTTAACACTGAAGATGAATGCAGAATGGCTAAAGTTGAGAAAGGGACAGAAGTAGACTTCAGCAGGATTGAACCTTTTTAGGTGGTGAACTAGTCTCATGAAGCAAGTGCATTTACAGATGGAAGAGGCTTGAGATGAGATAATAACAGTATTCCTGTCTCCAGGTAAACATGCTGTAACAAGAGTACTGCAATTTTATAGCAATAGGGAGACACTAAGCAGCAGGCCACATTACTGAATGGGCTAGGAAATCTGCGTCTCAGTTTAGCGAACTGTGATGCAAAGTGTACTAAACTGAAACAACTGGAAACAACAGAATAATTTGTAGATTGTGATGGTTTGGGCTATGGAACCCTCTCACCCAGTCTGCAGTCATAGCAGAGCAAAGGAAGGTCTCTTAGTTTGGGGACCTCCTTGTTCTCTCACTCCCTCTGTGGTAGAAGCACTGCTGATACCTCAATCTGACTGCCTGCAGGATCAAGTCTCCTGCCTCTCAGCGATGTCAGTGATCTGCAGCCCCTATTTCCGGCTCTCCGATGCGACCCAATCAGGCATGGGTCCTCCAAGCCCCGCACTGCTGTCTCACACACGTCCTCAACTTTTCACAGTCTCCTTCCTTCTTCCCCCAAAAGTTCCCATGCTTTAGATTATATAGGCTCCTGACCCTTTGCCAGCTCTTCTGGGAAATGTAGTCTGCATTCAGATTGTCTGGGTACAGAAGTCCTGCTATCAGCATACATGTTCAATAAGGCTTTGCTGTACTTTACTAAAGTCTGAATAATTAAACTGCAGGACACCACTGCCATCTTGTGGTAAATGTACATCCTACAATCAGTAACAGTGCAGTGTGTTACATTGATATTTTCATTACAAGCTGCCTGGTGTCTCTCCTATTCAGAATGTGGACAACAAAAAATGTATCAAAGCTGAACTCCATCCAAACCTATTTTTATACATTTCCTTTTTAAAAATAAATGACCCCTGGTACCCTACCCCAGGTCAAATTGCCGCCTTTGCCCCCAATACCCCCCAGCCTGTTTCCGGACATGTGGCCAGGAAGGCACAATGCTACATATTTTGGTGGACTTGTCCAAAATGACATAGGCTATGAATCCAAACATACACCATGATTAACACCGTTTTGGGCTACAACCTGCATAAAGACCCAACCGAAGCATTGTTAAACAACCCCTTGAAGGAGTTTATTGTTCAGTTGCCAAACTTATCTCCTTAATTTCTGCGGCTGTGAAACAGACAATAGCTAACTCGTGAAAGTCCCCAGTACTACATTTTTCTGAAGTCCATTCATGGCTTAACGGGACTTAATCAATGAGAAACTAGTGATTACTGTATCTTCTCAGATACCTATAAGAAGTTTCTAAAAATATGGAAGCCTTGGATCTTCTATACCCAACCAAATCTGGATTCTATAAGTTCTTAACCATTTACTTTTCCCAGAGATTGATGGGGGGAGGGACTTTCCCTTCCTAACCCCCTGCCCCTTCCTTCTATCCCCCTACTAGCCCATCCGCTCTTTCCCCGCTCTCCCTCCTTTTCCTTCTTCTCGTACGTTCTTTGCTCTCCCTTCTTTTTCACTATCACCTTTACTTTCACTTATACCACAACAACATACTTCAATTATGCTGACTGTCTGGAACATCGATTACCTGGATCTAAAAAAATTGAAATGTATTTTAAAAATTGTGACGGCGTGGAAAATTATGTTAATATGGGACTGCCCAGTCCATGAATTGGAAAAAACAGGGCTGTTTTTTCCAGTTCTTCATTATATATGATTCTGGGGCAGTATGGTCTTAGCTTACTCCATCAAAAGAAAAAAGTGCCACGAAAGAGAGGAATGTGACACCTGTTATGAAAAGGGATCGGACTACAGGGATCACATTCTATTGCAAGCTCCTGCAAACAGAACATTGAGATATGGAGTTGAAAATATTTAAATTGCTGTAATAGTCCATGTTTGCTTGATAGGGATGGCCTTACAAGGAAAAAAGAAAAAGTGTAAATAGCTATGAAAATAATAAAAATAAAAGTGGTGTTATGTGAGTCTACCCAGGTCAGGAACTTTGTTCTAAATATGCATTGCTGTGAATGATTTTTGCAAGTGATTCCATCTATTATGCCGCGTACACACGAGCGGACTTTTCGACAGCAATTGGGACAATTCGATCGTGTGTGGGCTCCATCGGACTTTTGCTGTTGAAAATTCTGACGGACTTTTCCGGCGGAAATTTTTTTTCCGCCGGAACTCCGCCAGACCCAGTTTCTATCGAAAAATCTGCTCGTCTGTATGCTAGTCCGACGGACAAACAACGACGCTAGGGCAGCTATTGGCTACTGGCTATGAACTTCCTTATTCTAGTCCAATCGTACGTCATCACGTTCAAATCCATCAGAATTTAGTGTGATTGTGTGTGGCCAAGTCCGTTCATTCGAAAAGTCCGTTGGAACTACGCCAAAAGTCAGTCGGAAAGACCGTCGGACCTATTCCGTTGAAAAGTCCGCTCGTGTGTACGCGGCATAAGGCTACAAAGTGTGTACTCTTGAGGAACACAAGGAGGATTGTGTCACTACTCCCTGTCTCATTGCAGCTCACCATTTTACTTCCATCTTCAAAAGGCGGAGAAAGAGGTCAAATTAGCAATACTCAACACCAACTACCTTCACATGGCAGCAACTCTACCTCTAGCCTATGACCATACTACTTTTCTATGATTAATTTATGTACTGCCTGCTAATATCCCTGGCCATAAAGTTTCCCCCTCCACCTGTTGCTGCCTAACCTCCCCCCTCAACTGTGGAGGGGTGGGCAGCCTTTGACCATAGGTTTTTCCCCCCCTGCATCAATAGAAAATAATACAGAGAAAAAATAAAACATGAACATAAAAATGAAAAAAAAAAAATTACATACCGTAAGTAAAAATAAAACAACAAAAAGAGAAATGGTAGCTAGATCAGAAAATGTCCACTAGATTATAAGGGAGGGGGCTGCAATGCAAAGAGCTTGGACCCCCAGACTCGGTGTGGGTATAGTGTAGCTTTTTTTTTTTTTTTTGAAGCTGCAGAGGACAACTGATGCCCGATGTACATTGTGACATTCCCTGCCCACTCTTCCAGCACTTAATTGCACTTTTACTTCTGCCTCTCCTTTAGGGATGTCCTGCTCTCCCCCTCTTGCCACCTTGGCCTGTGTTTAACATATGATCTTCATACTGCTTACTAGGGCCCAGCTTGTAGAAAGTGTGAGTTGATGGTCCTTCAAAGGATGGTGCTGCTGCATGGCTGTTGTCCTCCACCTGGCGTGGCCTCCTCATAAGTGATGACAGGTTCTAAACCACTCTCTGCCTTTTTAATCACTTCTAATCACTGCCAGTTCTCCTCCTGAGAACAAAAATTAAGATATGCATAACTCCACATTCTGCAAACTAGAAATGGAGTGCACTGGATCTGGATCCATTAAGAGCCAGCTTCGGGGGTCTGCTGCGATTAGTGGAGGAGGAGGAACAGGTAGCATCAGCAATGCCAGTTTTTTTTCTGGCAAAAATAACAGTATTTTGGAGCTATTACTTCTGGCAGTCAAGCAACTTGAAAGAAAAAAAAACATTTTTTTAACTGATATCAATCAAGTTAAAGTAGATTGGCATGCTCTGCTATTTGTAGCTCCTCAGCCAAAAATATGCTGCCAAAGTATACCGTACAAAGTACATACTGTAACTTGTAGGCAGGTGTAGTTTTTTTCTTCACTACAGGTGGCGCTCATCTGCAGTGGCAATGCAGAAGGAGAGGAAGTCAAAAGGAATATAGTTCCTCTATGTTTTTTTTGGGTCACCCGGTTGTTTTTACTGTTTACCATTGTTCAATACAAGTTCTACACCTACTTCTGTGTGCTATTGCCACCACACCACGCTGCACGCACCCACATACAGTGTGTGTGTATGTATGTGTATATATATATATATATATATATATGTAGCACTGACCCCCGAAGGAGCGGCTGAATTTTTCTGGGCTTACCGATTACCTCCTCCAGCTCGTAACTCGTTGTCCTTGTCTAAGGGTTCCCAGGGTTGATACCCAGTAACTGTAGAGACCAACACCTGAATTTCTTTTTAAGATTTTTATTTGCAAAAACAGGTTGAACAAACTCAGTCTCTAAGTTGGGAATAGAGGGTATGAGGATAAAGTTTAGCTCAGGTGCTTGGAACTGCTGACTTCCAATAAAGTCTCTCTCTGTACATTAATCCAGGGAATAGCCACTCGCAACTGGATTCTTTAATTGCTGGATAAATCCTTGAGCTTGGATCTAGCAGCCAACAATTAATTCTAGCTTTTTAAAGTCTCTCACACAGACTTGGTTGAAAAAATTGTAACGGAAGGTAGAGGTAGGAACATTTCTTACTGCACCAGAATCTTTCAGCCGGTCCGGCCATACCGTAAGAACTGTGGATTCAATTAATGTCCATGGCAGCTCAGCTTCCAGGCTCTTACCGAGCAGCCAGCCTCGTGCGTGGCTCTCTTCTGAAAAGTCCTCCCCTGGTTGCATGTAGAGTTGCTGGGCCTCTCCAAACCCGAGATGGCACCGGAACACTTTAGAATCCTCCTTCCAGTTACTGCGCCTCGAACTAGCCAGTTCTGAGGCTCGGAAACGGATGGATCCGCACCCCAGGCCATGAGGGCCTCTGGGGGCTGGTCAGGAGCACCAGGACCATGGAGTCAGTAGCAACTTCTGGACCGGAACTTCTGGACCGTCTCAACCATGGGAGCCAAACTCCTCTATGTGGGAGAACTGAGGAATCCCTTCAGTTCTCCCACATAGAGGAGTTTGGCTCCCATGGTTGAGACGCAGGATCTTTCATTCTATTACTAGGGTAGGACCCACTAATTCGGGATACTTTGTCGCAGTAAGTGGGCTTAGCACTATATAACCATATAGTGTGACCAAACCCCCGTATTTTTTGAATATGTTCAGGTGTTTTTAACTAGCCCTGCAGGAAATGTCATTCTTGAATGTGTGCACTGTAATATGTTTGCTATTGTTTGTTGGTCTTATAGCAGCATCATCTTGAATCTAAACGCATTAGGGTGTGCTTCCCAAATATTCCCTAGCCAAACTGATGCCAAAGTATGATTTAGCACAATTAACCCCAAAACTCAACTACAGTTTTGGGCAAAAACAAAATTTAAAGTCATAGCGCGTACTCATCAGGAGTACCGGCGCTACATAGCAAGCTGCTTGCTGGGGGGGCACTCAACAGGAGGGAGGGGCCAGGAGCACCGAAGAGGGACCCAAGAAGAGGAGGATCCGGGCTGCTCTGTGCAAATCCACTGCAATAGAACAAGTAAGTATGACATGTTTGTTATTTTTATAGAAAAAAAAAAGACTTTACAATCGCTTTAACTGCGGAGGTAACTGAGTCACAGAGAGCTGATAACACTGTTTCAGTTCAGTGCATAGGAAGTTACAAGCTCACTGGCAGGATCATCGAGTATTTTCTATGCTTGAAAAAAGAAAACAGGCAGCCTCCACATCTAAGGACTGGAGTTCAACTGAGCTAAAACATTCCAGGTGCATCAAAACAAAAGGTGTCTCTCATAGTTTTCTTAAAAACAAAAGCGGTCACATTTTGAGTAAAAAAGCCTGTCCCTTGCCAACATGATTGTAAGCTCTAACAAGCAGGGCCCTCTGATTCCTCCTGTATTGAACTGTATTGTAACTGTACGCATGCTCGGAATCAATGATCACCATGACAATTGACCATCATACATAGCTCACAACTGTCCCTGATTTCGAGGGACTGTCCCTGATTTGAAGCAATGTTCCTCTGTCCCCCTCATTAAACTTTCTTTTTAACGGCTCGCCTTACGTCTTGTACGTCACTACATTCGTAATTGTTGGCCAACATTTGTGTGACCGTGTGCAGTGGCGTCGCTAGGGGGTGGCTTTTGGGGCTATAGCCCCAAATCTGGGGCCCATAGCCCAGAGCCTCTGCAGGAGTTCCCAGGGGGAGGGGAGGCTCTCTGGGGACCCTGATGTAAGTGGGGGGGCTCTCTGGGGACCCTGATGCAAGGGGGAGGCTCTCTGGGGACCCTGATTTAAGGGGGAGGCTCTCTGGGGACCCTGATTTAAGGGGGAGGCTCTCTGGGTACTCTAATGTAAGGGGGGCTCTCTGGGGACCCTGATGTAAGGGGGGGCTCTCTGGGGACCCTGATGCAAGGGGGAGGCTCTCTGGGGACCCTGATTTAAGGGGGAGGCTCTCTGGGTACTCTAATGTAAGGGGGGCTCTCTGGGGACCCTGATGTAAGGGAGGCTCTCTGGGGACCCTGATGTAAGGGGGGTCTCTGGGGACCCTGATGTAAGGGGGGTCTTTCTGGGGACCCTAATGTAAGGGGGGCTCTCTGGGGACCCTGATGTAAGGGGGGCTCTCTGGGGTACGTAATGTAAGTGGGGGGCTCTCTGGGGATATATATATATATATACACACACACACACGTATATTACTGTATATACATGTGTATGCCCGCCCAAGCGTATGACTTTCTTAATCACGCTGCTATGGGCTCTAGCCCCAGATCTTTTGTAGACCTAGCAACGCCCCTGACTGTGTGTATGCAAGACAAGTTGGAGGCAACAACGCTCCAACAAAATTCCACGGTTTTGTTGTCGGAAAGTCCGATCGTGTGTACGGGGCACAAGTCTGAAAAGACTCTGATGTTAGAGGGGATTCTGATGGGGACTCTGGTGTAAGGGGGCACTCTGATGGGACTCTATTGCAAGTAGGATTCTGATGGGGATTGTGATTTAAAGGGGACCGGGGATGAGAAATGTGCAGATTGAATGTGTTTTTGTTCAACCCTTTATTTACATCTCAAGTTTATTTCTTTGCCTTGTTTTGCCAGTTATTTCTCTGTTATTCTAAATCATATCATGCCGATTACAAGAAAAACAAATTCATCTATTAACAAATTTTTTTTGAACCACACATATTCGTAAAATATACGATGTGGCCCTGATATTGAAAAGTTTGGAGACTCCTAAAATGTTCACATGATTAAAAAACAATATATGTCGATGATGATTTCCTGCGTTTTTCCTGCGTGAAACACATCAAAAATCCAAATGTGAACAAGCCAATAGCCTTATAATGACGCAGCTCTGACATTTCCCCTTTCAGTGTCCGCAGTCCCAGTATTACTTTGTCTCTCATGTACAATCCAGTGTGTGAGGCCTTCAGGCTTTGTGTGCTCTTCATCACGCACTGGGCCTGTGCCAAGTCCAAGCAGAGGAGGGGGGGGGGGGTGGGGGGTGAGGAGTCGCTGGTTTGTTGGCTTCTCACAGGGCGGTCTCAGGCTGTGATATCCAGATGAATCCGGCAAGCCTAGAGAAGAAGACTCCATCTGCCACGAGCAGACACAGTCACGAGGCCTGAGCCTGGAGGTGATACAACTACAACACAGCACTTCAAAAGGCATGAGCGCAACATCGCTTTAATACTTGTAGGATACTCTACATTGTTTTATAATTGAGCTGAAAAAAAGGAGAAAAGCTTTTTTAAAAAAAAAAGCATAAAATCTATTTAAAGGAAAAAAAAAAAATAAGTGTTAAATTTTTTTTTTTTTTTAAGACAAGGAAATTAAATGTTTTTTCCTTGAAAAAGCAGTAAAATTCATGCGTTTTACAGCCAGATAAACAGAATATATCATATCCTATAACTTGGGGCACATGGTTCTAAATACATTAACCACTTGACCTCCGGAAGATTTACGCTCCTTCATGACCAGGCCATTTTTTGCGATACGGCACTGCGTTACTTTAACTGACAATTGCGCGGTCATGCAATGCTATACCCAAATAAAATATGTATTTTTTCTCCCACAAATAGAGATTTATTTTGGTGGTATTTGATCACTTCTGCGTTTTTTATTATATGCGCTATAAACAAAAGAAGAACAATTTTTTTTACTTTCTGCTTTAAAACATATCCAATAAAAAAATGTAAATTTTTTATTTATTTTTGGTAATAAAAATCCCAGTAAGCGTATATTGATTGGTTTTACGTGAAGGTTATAGCGTCAAAGAAACATACAAACTATGGTATATATTTATAGATTTTTAATTAACTAATTAATTTATACTAGTAATGGCGCCGAACAGCAACTTATAGAGGGACTGCGATATTGCGACAGACAATCGGACACTAACTGACACTTTGAGCACTTTGCGTGAACCAGTGACATTAATAGTGTACTTTCTGCTTTAAAACATATCCAATAATTTTTTTTTCTAAAAATATAACTTTTGGTAATAAATATCCCAATAAGCGTATATTGATTGGTTTACGTGAAAGTTATAGCATCAAAGAAACATACAAACTATGGTATATATTTATGGATTTTTAATTAATTAATTTATTTATACCAGTAATGGCGGCGAACAGCAACTTATAGAGGGACTGCGATATTGCGACAGATAATCGGACACTTATGCCGCGTACACACAATCAGACTTTCCGGCAGACTTTGCAGCTGAGGTCCGCCGGACTTTCAAGCGAACGGACTTGGCCACACACGATCATTCCAAAAGTCCGCCGGATTCGAACGTGATGACGTAGAATAAGGAAGTTCATAGCCAGTAGCCAATAGCTGCCCTAGCGTCGGTTTTATTCCGTCGGACTAGCACACAGACGACCGGATTTTTCGACCGGACTCGAGTCCGGCAGACAATTTTGAAGCCAGTCTTATTTCAAGGTCCGCCGGACTTTTGGGAAGAAAAAGTCCGCTGGAGCCCACACACGATCGACTAAGTCCGCCGGAAAGTCTGATCGTGTGTATGCGGCATTACTGACACTTTTGCACTTTGCGGGAACCAGTGACATTAATACAGTGCACTTTCTGCTTTAAAACATATCCAATAAAATAAAAAATAAAAAAATATTTTTGGTAATAAAAATCCCAATAATCGTATATTGATTGGTTTACGTGAAAGTTGTAGCATCAAAGAAACATACAAACTATGGTATATATTTATGGATTTTTAATTTATTAATTTATTTATACTAGTAATGGTGGGGAACAGCAACTTAGGGACTTCGATATTGCGACAGACAATCGGACACTTGCTGACACTTTTGCACTCTGCAGGAACCAGTGACACTAATACAGTGATCAGTGCTAAAAATATGCACTGTCACTGTACTAATGACACTGGCTGGGTGTTGGAAAAGAACAACAGCATGCAATGTAAAGTTGTTAATAAACTGACCATACTGTATGCATTATACCTATCTATGCAGCAGGTGGCGTTGTAGTACTATAGTGTATAGTTCATGTTTTATAGGATGTATTGTCTATCTCAGTGCATGTACTTGTATATTCCTGCTTCCTGTTCGTGTTTCTCCACGCTGTAAGACATGTAATATAATTTTTCATGAAAGTAAAGCCATATTACTGCATCCAAGAAGTTTCCAGCGCTTATTGCAATACTCTGCACAATACTGGGAAGGGGTTAAACAACTAGGGCGATCAAAGTGTTAACTGTGTGCCTAACCAGTGGTTTTGTGTACAGAGTGTGCTGCTTTTACTAGGGGAAGAGATGGATTCAAGTCCCTGCTTTGCAGGAACACAGAATCCATCCCTTCCCCCCTGTCAGAATGGCAATCTGCCTTGTTTACATAGGCAGATCCCCATTCATGGTTGGTTACCGATGATCGGCGGTTGCCAGAGGAGGTCAAATGCCCAACACCCTTAGATTGACTTCTGCTGTGAAGAATGCAGGAGGATCATATATATATATATATATATATACATACATACACAGTATATACAGTTGTGCATACCCTGGCAGAATTTATAATTTCTTGCCCTTTTTTCAGAGAATATGAATGATAACACAAAAACTTTTCTTTCACTCATGGTTAGTGTTTGGCTGAAGCCATTTATTATCAATCAACTGTGTTTACTCTTTTTAAATCATAATGACAACATGAACTACCCAAATGACCCTGATCAAAAGTTTACATACCCCATTTCCTAATACCATGTATTGCCCCCTTTAACATCAATGACAGCTTGAAGTCTTTTGTGGTATTTGTGGATGATGCTCTTTATCTTCTCAGATGGTAAAGCTGCCCATTCGTCTTGGCAAAAAGCCTCCAGTTACTGTAAATTCTTGGGCTGTCTTGCATTAACTGCACGTTTGAGATCTCCCCAGAGTGGCTCAATGATATTGAGGACAGGAGACTGAGATGGCCACTCCAGAACCTTCACTTTATGCTGCTGAAAAGTCGACTTAGCCTTGTGTTTTGGGTCAATGTCATGTTAGAAAGTCCAAGTACGTCCCATGCGCAGCTTCCTGGCTGATGAATGCAAATGTTCCCCCAGTATTTTTTGATAACATACTGCCTTCATCTTGCCATTCATTTTGCCTAAATTTCCTGTACCTTTGTAGCTCACACATCCCCAAAACATCAGCGATCCACCTCCGTGTTTCACAGTAGGAATGGTGTACCTTTTATCATAGGCCTTGTCTCTGTGCTGTTTGGTGTATTGTAAGCTGGATCCTTTGTGGCATTTGCTTAGTAATGGCTTTCTTTTGGTGACTCGACCATGCAGCCCATCTTTCTTCAAGTGCCTCCTTATTGAAATAGCCACATCACATGTTTGCAAAGAGTCACCTGAAGTTATTTGTGGGTTTTTCTTTGCATTCCGAACAATTTTCCTGGCAGTTGTGGCTGAAATTTTAGTTGGTCTACCTGACCGTGGTATGGTTTCAACAAAACCCCTCATTTTTCCCTTTTTGATTAGAGTTTTAACACTGCTGATTGGCATTCTCAATTCCTTGGATAGCTTTTTATATCCCTTTCCTGTTTTATACAGTTTAACTTGCTTTTCCCGCAGATCCATTGACAATTCTTTTGCTTTCCCCATGACTCAGAATCCTCAGTGCAGCACTGGATGATGATTTAAAAAAGAGTAAACACAGTTGATTGATAATAAATGGCTTCAGTAAAACACTTACCATGAGTGAAAGAAAAGTTTTTGTGTTATCATTTAAAATCCTCTAAAAAATGGCCAAGAAATCATAAATTCTGCCAGGGTATGTAAACCTATGAGCAAAAACTATATATATATATATATATATATATATATATATATATATATATATATATATATAGTTAGGTCTATATATATTTGGACACAGGCACAATTTTATTTTTTTCAGATATTTGCCAAAACATATTCAAGCTATAGTTATATAATGGATATGGGCTGGAAGTGCACACGCTCAGGTTTAATTTGAGGGTGTGTACATCTAATCGGAGGAAGGTTTTAGGAATTACAGCTCTTAAGATTAGCCACCCCCCTTTTTTTAAGGGACCAAAAGCAATTGGACAATTGAATCAAAAGCTGTTTCATGGCCAGGTGCGGATGACTCCTTCATTTATTCTTCATCAATTAGGCAGGTAAAAGGTGTGGAGTTGATTCTAAGTGTGGTATTTGCATTTGGAATCTATTGCTGTGAACCTGAAAATTTGTACTTGATATATATGTTCAACCCCTTGAAATAAAGCTGCAAGTCTGCACTTCAAATTCATTTGAATTGTTTTGTTTTGTTCAAAGGAGCTGTCCATGCAAGTGAAACAGGCCATTGTAAGGTTTCAAAAATGAAACAAATCCACCAAAAAGATAGCAGCAACATTAGAAGTGGCAAATACAACAGTTTGGTACATTCTGAGGAAAGAAGAACGCACTGGTGAGCTCAGCAACATAAAAAGGCCTGGACGTCCACAGAAGACAACGGTGGTGGATGATCCCAGGATCCTCCCTATGGTAAAGAAAAACCCATTCACAACATCCAGACAAGTGAAGGACACTCTCCAGGAGGTGGGCGTATCATTGTCAGTCTACAATCAAGAGAAGACTTTGCGAGAGCAAATACAGAGGGTTCACCACAATGTGCTAACAATTCATAAGCCTGAAGGATAGAAAAGCCATATTAGACTTTGCCAAAAAACATCTAAAAAAGCCAGACTTGTTCTGGAAAAGAATTCTTTGGACGGATGAAACTAAGATTAATCTGTACCAGAATGACGGGAAGAAAAAAGTGTGGAGGAGGCTTGGAACAGCTCATGATCCAAAGCACACAACAAAACATGGTGAAGGGAGTGTGATGGCATGGGCATGCATGGCTTCCAGTGGCACTGGGTTATTGGTGTATATTTGTACATATTTGATGTGAAGACAGAAGAAGCCGAATGAATTCTGCAGTGTTTAGAGATATACTGCCAGACCAGATTCAGCCAAATGCAGCACAGTTGATTGGATGGCGCTTCAGAGTACAGATGGACAATGATCCAAAACACACTGCAAAAGCAACCCAGGAGCTTTTGAAGGAAAAGAAGTGGAATATTCTGCGATGGCCTAGTCAATCACCTCATCTCAACTCAATTGAGCATGTATTTTACTTGTTGAAGGCAAAACTAAAGGCAGAAAGACACACAAAGAACAACTGAAGACAGCTGCAGTTAGAGGCTGGCAATGCATCAGAAAGGAGGAAACCCAGTCTTTGGCAATGCACATGGGTTCCAGACATCAGGCAGTCATTGCCAGTAAAGGATTCTCAACAAAATATTAAAAATGAACATTTTATTTATGAATATATTCATTTTTCCAGTTACATTTGAGCCCCTTAAAATGGGGGGACTGTGTATAAAAATGGTTGCAGTTCTTAAAATTTGTACTTGATATATATGTTCAACCCCTTGAATTAAAGCTGAAAGTCTCTGCACTTCAAATTCATTTGGATTGTTTTGTTTTGTGGCATACAGAGCCAAAAATATGAAAATTGTGCCTGTGTCCAAATATATATGGACCTAACTGCGCAGGCGCAGTGCTTGCGCAGTACGGAGCAGAAGGAACTTCGGAAAATCTCCAAAGAAGAACGGCGCCTGCGCCGTGAGTGGAGATGCAAGCCCCATCATCTAAGTGGACATAGGGCTGCAAATAGTTAGAGGGCCCCTCGCGGGCTCGCTTCGCTCGCTGCGCTTTGCTCGCCGCGCTTCGGGCACGGCCTCGCTGCGCTCGGCTCTTTTAAATTCTTAAAATATGTCCACTTGGATGGTGGGGCTTGAACCTGGACTCACGGCGCAGGCGCCGTTCATCTTTGGCTATTTTTGGAATTTGCTTGTGCTGTGTACTGCGCATGCACAGTACACAGCGGACACTATTTGATGGGGGACAGTATATGATAGGACACCGATTCAAAGAAAATCTGGCCAACGTTCGGGCCATTTATATGTCGGTCTGTCCGATAGAAGCTGTCTTCTGGCAGGCGTGCATCCTGAAAAACCAGCAGCCGACCGACTCCCGATCAGCGCTCTCTGCCAGTGGCAGAGAGCGCTGATCGGGGGGGTTCTGGAGGGGGAGTCGGGCCACCCCCTATCAGAACACAATCGCTCAGCAGGGGAAATCGCTGCACTAACTTAGTATAGTTAGTACATTGGCTCTGACAGGAGCTGACATTTTTTTTTTTCGTTCAACCAGCTGGGTCGAACAGAAAAAAAACTAATAGTGTTTTCCCCCGGCTTCAGTGGAACTAATCTCTCCTATCCCAAGGAGCTGCCTTGTTTTCTTTTTTTTTATTCTGCAGTTGCCATGATGCCACACACGTGGTCAGCTATGAGCCCAGACGTTTGATGGCTTGACAGTTCAGTTGGGAGCTAACATAAAAACAGTAATAAATGTAATAGTTATCATTCAAGGCGTGTCTTGAATTTAAGGCTGGCCATGCACTAGTCAATCTGATTGTACAATCTCTCTACAGTCTTTTTTTATGGTGGCCTCACACACTTAGATTTTCTTACCTGATTGATGTGTGATTTAATCAAAACATTTGAATCTAAACAAACTAATAGCTATGGCTTCCACCTTAAAACAGAACTAAACCCAGTTTCAAAAAACAGTTACATCAACCGCTTTCCGACCAACCGCCGCAGTCACACTGTGGCAGGTTGGCTCGGCTGTGCAAAACGCTGTAGGTGTACGTCAGGCTTGAACACGGCATTCTGTGGGAGCCCATTGGCCAGCAGGGAGCCAATCAGCGGGTCTGGCAGACTCGATGTTCGCCAGCCACCAGCGATCGTTCTCTGCAGAGACAGAACGGAGATCTGCCTGTGTAAACAAGGCAGATCTCTGTTCTGACAGGGGATCACACAGAGATCCTGTCTTTCTGCTATGCAGGAAGACGGATCTGTGTGTTGTTCCAAGCAGCCCATCCCCCATACAGTTAGTAAACACACTGAGGGAACACAGTTAACCGTTTGATCACCCCTGATGTTAACCCCTTCCCTGCCAGTGTCATTAGTACAATAGTGCATATTTTTAGCACTGATCACTGTAATAAAGTCACTGGTTCCCAAAAAAGTGTCATAAATGTCAGCACCCGCGTTTGCGTTTATAAGCCTTTTTAAAGGAACCCAATTTTCTGGACCAGAAAACTCAGAAATATGATGGTAATCCATAAAAAATACTAGAAAAATTGGTTTAAATTGTCGTAATTAGTTTAGATAGTTCATAGAGCATATATACTCTAATGCATACATGTTTGTGAAATGCATACATGTTTGTGAAATATCCAACGGACATTCGCTGTGCCATCAACGGATGGATCCAATATCGACGAGCTCTGACTCTGGACCTCTCACGCAATTTGCCACGACGTTGCTGCCTCATCAAGAGCAACATCAGGAGCATTTCCTGACATATATTTAATATGGGATCCATTTCCAAAAAAAAAAACACAGAAAGAGGCAAATACAAGTGTACAACTGCTCTCTCTGCTGCTGCTGCTCACTCTGATCAAAATGGCAGAAACAGTTAATACATGCTTTCTTATCTTGGGCAGGGTCTATATGATGTTATCTTTACAGATGCTTATAAACACGGTTAAACGCGGCATTAAAAAAGGCGAAACGCGCGTTTTTAAATGCAGGTTTCTGCTTTTTAAAACATGCGTTCAGCAGAGTTTGCATCTGCGTCTCGTGTGCATGGGGCCTTAGATGCTCACACTTTTTAGTCTGCGGTTGCAGTTTTCCAGAGCAGCCTGTGAACTTTTTTATAGAGAATAAAAACACCACAAACCTCAGCAGTCCAGTTCTCTCCGGATTGGCTGGAATGTCACAAATCTCTAAAAGGAATTAGTAACTATATGACTCATTCACAAAGAAAACTTGTTTCAGTAAGCACTATGAACAAAACATAAGAGAGTATGGGAAACATTCTACTTGCAGGTATTAAACTGTCTATTGGCTTTGTTTTTCTCACCACAGAGAAGAAAAACTTTCCCATAGATGACTGCAAGGTGTGTCATATTCTATCAGCTCCTGTCAAGAAAGGCTTGAATATTTTAATTAATTTAATCATATGGGGCATCTAGCTACCGTGCAACCAATACCCACGTTTTAGTGCATGTGGAAGGTACAGGTGCAGCATCCAGCCCCTCTGCCTGCAATAGTAAATGCATTGCAGTGTGAAGAATCTGCTAGCTCCATTAAGATCGCTAGTTTTACCAGACCGATCGGTTCTGTCTCGTACTCGATTCTGAGCATGCGTGATTTTTGGCGTGTAGGAATTGCCTACACACGATCGGAAAATCCGATAGAAAGGTTTTCCGTCGGAAAAATTGAGAACAGGTTCTCAATCCAAAGTCCGTCGGAAATTCCGATAGAAAAAGACCGTTGGGCATACACACGGTCGGAAAATCCGATGCAAAGCTCCCATCGGACTGTTTCCATCGGAAATTCCGACCGTGTGTACGCCGCATAAGTGATAGGGGATAGGGCTGACTGGCCTCTATATAGTATGTTACGTGGTGCTTCATAAGAGCCGATCTGTGCTGCCTCAAGCACAACAGCAGCATTGGTCTGCTACCAACCAGTTGGGGGCCTGAGCAAGTAAGGAAGCAAGGTAGTAAGTAGTATAAATTGGGGCATGCCAGTCCACCCTCAGTCCAGGGCCTTTGCAGTATCGTCAGCTGAAACCTAGGTCTTTGTGATCCCCACAGAAATTAGGTCATTGCAGATTCAAATTGCCTAAAGTATCTCCAAGGGATCCACACCGGGGCATGGCGAAGGATGTACAGAATAGAGGGGAGCAGCTTAATTTTAATAAGGTTGATCCTGCCCAGGAGGGAGAGGGGGAGGTGGGACCATGCTGATAATCGCTGCTTCGTTAAATTCAGGGTAATGTAGTCTTTTGCTGTGGAGGATAGCACCACCCCCAAGTATTTGGCAGAGGAGGTCCACCTTAGTGGCAGATCTGGATCAGCTTTGGCCTCCGCCTCTTGATCTATGGGCAGGATGAGGGATTTATCCCAGTTAACCTTCAGACCTGTCAATGGAGAATACATGAAAAGCAAGGCCAGGACTTCCTTAAGGGAAGGTCTGGGGTTGTTCAAAAAGAGCACCATGTCGTCGGCATATAATGCCACTTTTTCACTAATGGCACCTACCTGAATACCTTTAATAAGGGCAGACTTATGTATGGCTTGAGCTATTGGCTCCATCATGAGCGCAAATAGTGCCGGGGACAACGGGCACCCCTTTTATCTGTGCCAGAGGGGCCTTATTAAGGATCTTGATCCAGTTATGGAAACGTGGACCAAAGCCCATTACCTCCAGTTATCAGGAGAGCGGCGCCGGACGGACGGCCCGCTCTCTAGTGCGCATGCGCGGGGGCTCGGCGCTCCGGCGCATGCGCACTCGCGGCTCGGCGGTCCGGCGCCGGCGCATGCGCACTAGCGCCCACCTGGCGGCGGTGACGCGCAATTAGCGTCACTCGGGCGCCTATTTAAAGCGCCCTGACGCACAGGCACCTTGCTGGTCTGTCTCTCCAGCTAAGTGCCTGTGCGTCCTGTGTTCTTGAAACTCCCTGACTTGAACTACTGTTGCCAACCCGGATTGCCTGACTTCTCCTTTGATAATCTCCTGTGTTTGACCCCCTGGCTTGCCTTACGGACTTCCTCTGCTAATCTCCTGTGTTTGACCCCCTGGCTTGCCTTACGGACTTCCTTTGCTAATCTCCTGTGTTTGACCCCCTGGCTTGCCTTACGGACTTCCTTGATCAATCTCCTGTGTTTGACCCCCTGGCTTGCCTTACGGACTTCCTTTGCTAATCTCCTGTGTTTGACCCCCTGGCTTGCCTTACGGACTTCCTTGATCAATCTCCTGTGTTTGACCCCCTGGCTTGCCTTACGGACTTCCTTTGATAATCTCCTGTACTTGACCCTCTGGCTTGCCTACCGGGACCTCTACCAGGTTCCCCAGTGTCAGCACCCCAGCCGGGCATTTGGTCCTTGCCTCCCTGCTCTGCCATCTGCCGGCCACCCGGGCCAGGTCCCCATCACCTCCAGGTGCCCCGCCAGTTCCTGCCTACATATCGGAGGTGGCCTGTGCCTCCTGGTGCCGTTGGCTCCCTGTTCCATCTCCAGGGGCTTCCTGCGCCGGGTCGCAAGGGTGAACCGCTCTCGGCATCTCGGCCTCGGTAAGTACAGCTCTGACAGTACAGACCAGCCATGTCCGAGGCCGACAGAGCGTGTTCTCCCCTTGAGATCCTGTGCCAGCAGATGGCAGCACTTACTGAGACTGTCCAAAAGCTGCAGGTGGGGTACACCCAAATAGACAGCCGCCTGCAACAACTGACAGGGCCGTCTCTCTCCTCAGCGGGTAACCTTGCCGCACCTAGTGGGCTACCCTCATCTGCAGCACCTACGAACCCCACAGTAGTCATGGCCACTCCGGAACCCAGGGTCCCTATACCGGAACGGTTCACCGGTGATCGCAAAAAATTCAGAGCATTCAAGAACGCCTGCTCTCTGTACCTAGCCCTTCAACCCAGAACCTTCTCTTCCGAAGTAGTGAAAGTGGGGTTCATTATTTCTCTGCTGGCTGAAGAACCCCAGGCCTGGGCCCATAGCCTAATGGAGCAAAGGAGCCCTATACTGAACGCTGTGGACACCTTCTTTGAAAGCATGGGCCAGCTCTACGATGACCCTCAAAAGGGGGCCACGGCTGAGACCACCCTACATAACCTTTCTCAAGGCCGGAGGCCGGTTGAGGACTATACAGCGGAATTCCGAAAATGGTCAGCCGACACCGGCTGGAACGAGCCAGCCCTCAAGTACCAATTCCGCCAAGGGCTATCCGACACCCTTAAGGACGAGCTTGCCCGGATTGACGTCCCGGACACCTTCGAGGACCTTATACAAGCCGTCATCAAGATTGACCGGCGCTTACGGGAACGGCGCGCTGAACGCTTTCAGACCTCTCGCCCCAGTTGGATGCCACCCAAACCCGGTCCTGGTCCTGCCCAACCCGCTTTTCGCGCTCCACCTGGGAACACCTCCGGAGTCGAGCCCATGCAGCTCGGTCTTGTCCGCGCTCCTCTGACCCCAGAAGAGCGCTTACGTAGGCGACAAGGCAACTTGTGCCTTTATTGCGGAAGCTCTGGTCACTTCCTCCGGTCCTGCCCCATTAGGCCCAGTAAGTTCTCACATATCCCTAATTTCAGCCTCCAAGTCTCCGGGTTCTCCCAAACTTACATTGTCCTTTTTATCTCCCTACAGTTGACGGAAAGGGCGGTCCGCCTCCCGGCCATAATTGATTCTGGGGCCTGCAGCTGCTTCTTGGATTCTGCCCTTGCCACCAGGCTTCAGCTTCCCCTTGTCCCCAAGAAGCAATGCCTACAGGTTCACCTAGCCGATGGTTCCCTGCCCCGTTCCGGCTTAATCACTCACGAATCTGGCCTCATCTCGGTTACCACCGATTCGGGTCATCAAGAGCTCATTTGTCTGGATGTTATTCCTTCTCCCATGTTCCCCATTATCTTGGGGCTCCCCTGGCTACAAACGCATGAACCCCTCATTAACTGGCGGACGAAGGAGGTCTCCTTCCCCTCTCACTACTGCACCCAGAATTGCCTTGCTCTTCGCCCTGCTACGTGTTCAGCCCTAGTACCAGTGCCCGAGCACCTGGAACACGTCCCACCAGTCTACCTCGAGTTCAAGGACGTCTTTGACAAACAGCAGGCCGACTGTCTACCACCTCACCGGCCCTACGATTGCCCCATAGACCTCTTACCCGGGGCCACGGTTCCCTTTGGCCGTATCTTTCCCCTATCTGAAACCGAGTTAAAAACTCTTAAGGCCTACATCGACGAAAACTTGGCTAAGGGGTTCATCCGTCCCTCCTCTTCACCGGCTGGTGCGGGCATTTTCTTTGTCGAAAAAAAGGATGGCTCACTGAGGCCCTGTGTCGATTACCGGGAGATTAACAAGATCACCATTAAAAACCGGTACCCGCTTCCTCTCATTCCTGAGTTGTTCCAACGCTTCCGGTCAGCACGGGTCTTCTCCAAACTTGACCTCCGTGGGGCTTACAACCTTATAAGGATCAGAGCGGGTGACGAGTGGAAGACCGCTTTCAGATCGAGATTCGGGCACTACGAGTATCTAGTTATGCCGTTTGGACTTTGCAATGCCCCAGCCACGTTTCAGCATCTAGTCAATGATATATTCCGTAGGTACCTAGATGACTTCTTAGTGGTCTATCTTGATGACATTCTCATCTTCTCCGCCACTCCCGAGCTCCACCAGACACACGTCAGACTGGTCCTCACCATCCTTAGGCAACACAAGCTCTACCTCAAAGCAGAAAAGTGCGAGTTTGAGAAGACCACCGTACAATTCTTGGGATTTATCATTTCCACCCACGGAGTCGCAATGGACCCACAAAAGGTTCAAGCCATTCAGGACTGGCCGGCCCCCAAGGACAAGAAGGGAGTCCAGAGGTTCATTGGGTTTGCCAACTTTTACAGACGCTTCATCGTTGGTTTCTCCTCCATAGTAGCTCCAATCACTCAGTTAACCCACCAACATAAACAGTTCCATTGGTCCCCTGAGGCCCAGGCGGCCTTTACCCAGTTAAAAACCCTGTTCTCATCTGCCCCAATCCTACGGCATCCGGACCCTGGACTACCCTTCGTGCTGGAGGTAGATGCCTCTGAGACAGCTCTCGGGGCTATCCTCTCTCAGCGGCAGGGCGCCAAGGCCCTCCTTCATCCAGTCGCCTTTGCTTCTCGGAAATTGAGCCCTCCAGAGAGGAACTATGATGTGGGAGACAGGGAGCTGTTGGCTATTAAATTTGCCCTTGAAGAATGGCGGTACCTCTTGGAAGGGGCATCTCACCCTGTCATGGTCTGGACCGACCATAGGAACCTGGAATATTTGAGAACAGCCAAACGCCTTCGGCCCAGGCAGGCCAGGTGGGCCCTCTTCTTCTCAAGGTTTAACTTCCTTATTGCATACCGGCCGGGTTCCAAGAATGGGAAGGCAGATGCGCTCTCCCGCATGTTTTTGGACACCCCACGGGAAACGGAACCTAGCACCATTTTATCCCCCCAGAACTTTTGCCTAATCACAGAAGTGGATCTCGTAACTGCCATCAAGTCAGCTACCAGGCGCCGTCCGGTGCCCACCGACCTCTCCCTGGTTGAACACAACGACCTATTTTGGTCCAAGGAGAAAATTTTTGTCCCTCAAGAGACAAGGGCATTGGTTCTCAAAACCTTCCACGACCACAAACTGGCAGGCCACTTCGGGTCCACGAAGACTACTGAACTCGTCTCCCGTTCGTTCTGGTGGCCAGGTTGGAGACGGGATTGCAAGGACTATGTAGCTTCCTGTATTACGTGCCAGCGCAGTAAGGGCCCAAAGGCCAAGTCTTGGGGGCTATTAAGACCACTACCTGTCCCTGAACGTCCATGGGCAGAAATCTCCATGGATTTCATTGTAGAGTTACCCCCTTCAAAGGAATTCACTACCATCTTTGTTGTCATCGACCGGCTCTCTAAGATGGCCCACTTCATACCTTTGGTGGGTACTCCTTCCGCTTCCACCACGGCCGATGTGTTTTTTAAGGAGATTGTAAGGCTGCACGGGGTACCTAAAAACATCACCTCAGACAGAGGCACGCAGTTCACGTCAAAGTTCTGGAAGGAATTGTGCAAATCCTTGGAAATTAAAGTTTGCCTCTCTTCCGCGTATCACCCCCAAAGCAACGGGCAGACAGAAAGGACCAACCAGACCTTAGAACAATACCTCCGATGCTTCTGCTCTGACTCTCAAAGCGACTGGTCAACCTTGCTGCCTTACGCCGAGTTTGCGTACAATAACTCCATCCACTCCGCCACCCAACAGACACCTTTCTGGGCAAACTTCGGCTTCCATCCCTCATTTCTCCCTGCATCACCCCCGGAAACTTCAGTCCCGGCAGCCCAGGACCGGGTGAATTCTCTACAAAACAACTTTAAAAAACTTCAGGAACTAATGCAAAAGGCCCAGGAGGGGTACAGTAAATATTACAACAAGGGGAGAAAGTCGAATCCGGTTTTCAAGGTCGGCGAGAAGGTTTGGCTGTCTTCTTCCAATTTGAAGTTACCTGTTCCTTCCCACAAATTGGGGCCGAAGTTCATCGGTCCATTCAAGATAAAAAGGGTCGTGAACCCTGTGGCCTTTGAACTCGAGCTTCCCCAGAGCTATAGGATCCATCCGGTCTTCCACGTCTCCCTACTGAAACCCGTTACTCCCAGTCCTTTCCCTGGCAGGGAAGTACCACCGCCACCACCTATCCTAGTTGAGGGCGAAAGGGAATTTGAGGTGGAGGAAATCTTGAACTGCAGGAAAATAGGCAGACAACTACAGTACTTAATTCGGTGGAAGGGTTACCCCCCTGAGGACAATTCGTGGGAACCTTCTAGGAATCTGCACGCCCCGCGCTTAATTCGGGCCTTTCACCAAGCTCACCCAGAACTGATGGCCAGCTTGGGTGTCCAGAGGCCACCCCTCGGGGGGGGGCACTATCAGGAGAGCGGCGCCGGACGGACGGCCCGCTCTCTAGTGCGCATGCGCGGGGGCTCGGCGCTCCGGCGCATGCGCACTCGCGGCTCGGCGGTCCGGCGCCGGCGCATGCGCACTAGCGCCCACCTGGCGGCGGTGACGCGCAATTAGCGTCACTCGGGCGCCTATTTAAAGCGCCCTGACGCACAGGCACCTTGCTGGTCTGTCTCTCCAGCTAAGTGCCTGTGCGTCCTGTGTTCTTGAAACTCCCTGACTTGAACTACTGTTGCCAACCCGGATTGCCTGACTTCTCCTTTGATAATCTCCTGTGTTTGACCCCCTGGCTTGCCTTACGGACTTCCTCTGCTAATCTCCTGTGTTTGACCCCCTGGCTTGCCTTACGGACTTCCTTTGCTAATCTCCTGTGTTTGACCCCCTGGCTTGCCTTACGGACTTCCTTGATCAATCTCCTGTGTTTGACCCCCTGGCTTGCCTTACGGACTTCCTTTGATAATCTCCTGTGTTTGACCCCCTGGCTTGCCTTACGGACTTCCTTGATCAATCTCCTGTGTTTGACCCCCTGGCTTGCCTTACGGACTTCCTTTGATAATCTCCTGTACTTGACCCTCTGGCTTGCCTACCGGGACCTCTACCAGGTTCCCCAGTGTCAGCACCCCAGCCGGGCATTTGGTCCTTGCCTCCCTGCTCTGCCATCTGCCGGCCACCCGGGCCAGGTCCCCATCACCTCCAGGTGCCCCGCCAGTTCCTGCCTACATATCGGAGGTGGCCTGTGCCTCCTGGTGCCGTTGGCTCCCTGTTCCATCTCCAGGGGCTTCCTGCGCCGGGTCGCAAGGGTGAACCGCTCTCGGCATCTCAGCCTCGGTAAGTACAGCTCTGACACCAGTACAGCAGACATATAGACCCAGTCCACTGAATCAAAAGCCTTCTCTATGTCAAGCAGAACCAGGACCCTAAAGGCTAGTTAGTCAGGTGGGAGCTGCAAGTGCGTCAAAACTCTGCGTAGGTTAATGTCCATCGATTTCCTGGGGACAAAGCCAGTCTGGACAATACTAACTAAGGATGGTAGGTATTTTGTTAATCTCATGGCTAACACCTTGGTAAAGATTTTAAATTCGTAATTTAGAAGGGAGATTGGTCTATAAGATGCGCAAAGCCTGGGGTCTTACCTTGGCTTGGGTATTAGTATAATATGAGCCTGATACATTGATGAGGGTAAGGCCTGGGACTCATAGCTCTCTGAATACACCTCGCAAAGCCTCAGAGCTAAGTGTTCAACTTGCAATTAATACCAGTCTCCCGATAACCTGTCCAGTCCAGGCGTTTCATTGGGGGGAAGTGAGTTAATTGCCTTTGCAATTTCGGTAACTGAGATGTCTGCATCTAAAGAGGCAGCTTCTTCAGCGGACAAGGACAACAAAGAAAGGCTGCGCAGAGTGCCCAATAGGAACAAGAGATCTGGGGGAGGGCATTTGTGATACAAGGACTGAAAAAAAACTCTGAAACGCATGTCAAATGTCAGAGGTTTCTGTGATAGAGTTCCCAGCATCCGAGTGCAGTTCAGAGACAACCGTCAGATGACGGGAATCTGCAACTAGATTGGCCAGCAGCTTACCGTTCTTGTCCCTGGACTCAAACAGCCTCCCGGCCTGAAGAGCGGCATCTGCATGAGTGAGGGACGTGAGATGAAGTTCTAGTTCTCTACGAGCCTGTGCCAAAATTGAGTGATGGTCTCCAGTAGGGGAGGACACAAATTCAGAAGCTGCCTCAGACTCAGCCTGTTCAAGCAAGGTCAGCTGGGAGTTATATTCAACCCTTGAAGTTTTGATAGCCGATATATACTGACCTTGAGTGAACACTTTAAAGGCATCCCACACCAATTGGGGGGATGCAGAGGATTCATTTACCTCCCAGTAATGTGTGTCTGAGTCCTGCAGCAGCTCCTGTACATTCTCACTATGAAGCCATTTATAGTCTAGGCGCCAACAACCTGAGGATTTACCTCCTCCTACCTTTACACTAATTTCCATGGGGGAGTGGTCCGAAATTCCAGCCGGCAAGTAGGAGACTACCCGTATGGAAGATAGCATCAGCCTAAAGCTGAGCTCTAAGTCAATGCGGGAACCAGATTTGTGTGAAGCAGAGTAGTGGGGAAAAAAATTATCTAAAGGATACTGATGGCTCCAGATCTCCGAGAGGTGTGAGCCCAGGACCCTAGATCCACAGAGGACAGTCGCTAAGGGTTGGAGGAGTCTAAGTCAGCCTGAAAGACAGAGTTAAATTCCCCGGCCCATATAACTCTAGTGAGTTGTAATGGCACCAGTTTCTCCTGGATGGTGTACAGTATGCCAGGAGAGAAATGCGGAGGGATATATACGTTGACAAACACATATCTCATTGCACAAATTTCCAGAACTAAAATAGTGTAACTGCCCCCTGGATCTAAAGATACATGAATCAGATACATGAATCACTTTATATGCAAAAGATTTGTTTAGAAGAATGGCAACCCCCCTGGCGTAACTGGAATAAGTGGCGTGAAAAGCCTGTTGCACCCACGCTCTGCGGAGGGACAAAAAAGGTGAGTTTCCTGCAAAAAGAGGATATGGAGTTTATGAGCGTTAATGAATTTAAACATCAGGGACCTTTTAAATTTATTGTTTAGACTCCTTATATTCCAAGAAACTAATTTTAACTCCATAGGGACTTTATAGCATCAGCAAAATGGGCACCTGGGACCACAAGGTAAGGGGAGGGCGGAGAAACCTATCAATTGGAAGAAAAGGGAGCCCTCGCCACACCTCCAAGTATAACAGCCTGAAGGAAAAGACCTTATTTAAAGCACACCAGTAATTGAGGATATACAATAAGTGAGGCGATTGGTTACCAAATAGCACAAACATAGTGAACATTAACACAGTGAATACTGTAAAGTAGCAAACTCCCTACTGACCAGCAACCCCAACAATGCCAGTCAGTTTCATACCCGTAACGATCAGAACGTCAGTCTTCCTGGAAGATTTCCAGAATGCGGCAAAGGTAGTGCCGCTGATGCCTCTTCAGGAAGGCAGAAATTGGGGGGTTAGGTACCTGAAGTGAGTGTGTATCTAATGAGGTATCTCCAATGGAAAAGGAATCAGAAGAAACAGATGTCATGTCTAGGACTATAAAGATCTCTTATGATCAATAGCTCAAGTTAGTAAGGGACCACAGTCTGGCCACAGATCAAACATATCAGCCCCAGGGAGTAGATCCATTGGTGACATGGGACAGTGGGTATATCATGTGTGAGAAAATAAAGAGCCAACCAGCAACAGCGGATCCCCCTCGGCTGCAGGACCACAGGGAAGGAGCAGCAGCATGATAAGGAAGGCGTGGGGATCCGCTGTGTCGATAGATGCGGCCGTTACTGTCTGAAGGAGGCGGACCTCGGACTAGGCCTCAGCCTCTGCGCTCGCCGGAGGGACCGGCAGGCCAGGAAATACACTTGAGGAGGATGCCTGAGATGGAGCAGGAGAAGGTGACCTGTATGGATGGCACTGCAAGCCTGTGAGCAGTCAGATGGTGCAGGATTATTGCTAGGATGGTTTGGAGCTCTCCTCTAATGGGTCCGCTGCGGCTCACAATCGGTCAGGCCCCCCCTTGCTTCATTATTTCATTATTTAGTAGGTCATTGAGATGAAACAAGCATGCAGCCAGTGAAAACTGAAAATTCTAAATGTCAGTGGCTGCCACCACCCAACAGTTGCACTTTAAAATGACAATTTTGTAGCATATTCCTCCAGGACAGATAAGCATTGGCGCAGTGTGGTCAGGGCATGGGAACTGTATTAGCATAAGTGCACTCAAATAGAATCATATAAATAATTACTGTACCACGTTCAATTAGTGTACAGCGACATAAAACAATACAACAATACACATTTCTCAACTCCCATGGTATTTGTATTTTACTAATGTGATTTGCTTCTTTGCCCTCTGACGTGCCCATTAAACATTAACTTTATTGTTTTTAGCAGAAAACTTGAGCCTTTCTAGGAAATTGTTATCTTGCAATGTGTCTAAATAAGCAAAGCACAGACACCTGCTCAAACATCGTTATCACAAGTCCAGATGTAGTGTCATGGGGGGTTTGCTTCTGTTGTTGAGCAGGAAAAGCCAAATAATAACCCAACTAGCACCAACAAATAATAAACAGAGAGATGTACAACAAGGAAATGAATGCCTATAATATTTATTGGATAATGAATTAGGATTCGCTAAAGATTTCATTAACCATATAAGTAATATAATGCTGGATGATACATTATTACCTACTGTATATTTAAAGCGGAGTTCCACCCATAAAAAAAAAAATTCATTACCGTGCAGCAAATAATATAACAAATGACATTTGGAGCGAAAAAAAATTATTTACTTACCTTTTAATCGCTGTTGCTATGTGGTCCCTTAAAATCTTCCCCTTCCTCACCACGGCTCCTGACGTCACTTCCCTCGGCTCCTCTGCTCGCTACTGCTCCTGGGATATGTGTGTAATAATTTTCCAGAAGTCAGTGGGCAGCGCTGAGGGCTTCGTTGCCATCACGGGGCGGGCACTTCGGACGACACAGCCCGTTGTGATGGCAATGTGAAAAGTGTGAAAAAGTTTACGGTGCTGCAAGCCTGTCATACTGCGTGTGCGCGAGAACAGGCAGTGCATGCTGGTCACTCAGCTGCACCGTATCCGGGAACAGTATGCTTGTGGGCTTCACATGCACACAAGCAATATGGGAACGGCCAGGACACCATAATATAAGTTTATTTTTTATATTAACACCGACATCAGGTGACGAAATTTTAAAAACACGTGAGTCAATGTTCTGACCTTAAGAAATGTTTAAAAAAAAAATAATTATTACATGTCGTTGGAACTCCGCTTTAGTTAAGTTGAATTGAAATAGATTACTGGCCAATATGGTAATGGAACCACATCCCCAACTCATCAATAACACCACCAAGATAAAAAGATAAAGGGATTGGGTTATTACAATATACAATTAATATAATTTAGTTTTTATTGTCACAATTAATTTTTTTAAAGAATCACATTAAAAAATACAGGAGTGTGGACATAAGAGATCGCCCACTGTAGAAGCAGTATGCAGAAATTCCCTTTCTGCATGTAATACTTTAAGATGCCCCAAGGTACAGCAAGATGTATCACATATTTGACAACAATGAGTATTTCCTTGATAAAGTTTCTGACTTCTTCTATAGGAGAAGGGGTGTTGATCTTCGAGGCATTTCACTGACTTTCCTGCCTGCTTTTTTAGCAAGCTGAGGGATAAAAAGTCCCACCAAGCAGTGTTGCCAACCGTCAGTATTTTTACTGGCAGCCAGTAAAAAACGGGCACCTTTCTCCTGCCAGTAAATGCCAGTGACAGGAAAAGGTTGCTAGTAAGAAATATGGCTGTGATGCCCGGCCAATACCAACCAAGTGCCTGTTAGCATGTTTGGGCGCTGGCAGAAGCGGGTCTGGCAGAGGCAGTGCCTTAACGTATCATGTGATGTCAAGGTGCAAAGGAGCGGACTGGCCGCACCTCGTGTGCGGGTCTGCAGAGATGGGAGCAAGGTAAGTCGGGAGCCGGACTGTCAGTACTGTTTGGACTGGAGTGAACTGTCACTGTGACTCAGGAGGGGACTGTCAGTGAGGTGTCATCATCATCTGTGCTGCTGCACACTGCTGTCAGTGTCACTGTGAGAGTCAATTTCATGTCTGTGAGCCTGCCTATTCTAATTTCTTACCCTCCTGAGTCCTGTTCCTGAGCTACTTACTTACTATATTGAAAATAAAATAAGAGATATAAATATATGCCTTAACCGCTTGCCGACCGCCTCACGCAGATATACTGTGGCAGAAGGGCTCTTACAGGCAGAATGCTACTTGCATTCTACTTGCCCTTTAAGAGGCGGCCAGCGCCCGCGGTGGCATGCTCCGTGAGTCGGGTCGCAGGTCCTGCAGACTTGATCGCCACGAGGATACCCGCAATCGCCTCATGGGGAGGAAGAGCGGGGAGATGCTAATGTTAACAAGCATCTCCCCATTCTGCCTAGTAACAGTGCTCCCTGTGATCGGAGCAGAGATCAGTGACGTGTCACACACAGCCACGCCCCCCACAGTTAGAAACACGCCCCTAGGACACACTTAACCCCCTACACTGCCACCTAGTGGTTAACCCCTTCACTGCCAGTGTCATTTACACAGGAATCAGTGCATTTGTATAGCACTGATTGCTGTATAAATGACAATGGTCCCAAAAATGTGTCAAAAATGTCCGATGTGTCTGCCATGTCGCAGTCACGATAAAAATCACTGATCGCAGCCATTTAAAAAAAAATAATTACTAATAAAAATGCCATAAAACTATCCCCTATTTTGTATACGCTATAACTTTTGCGCAAACCGATCAATAATCGCTTATTGCCAAAAATATGTAGAAGAATACGTATCGGCCTAAACTGAGGAAAACATTTTTTTTTTTATATATTTATTATAGCAAAAGGTAAAAAATAATGTGTTTTTTTCAAAAATCTTTTGTTTATAGCGTAAAAAATAAAATCCGCAGGGGTGATCAAATACCACCAAAAGAAAGCTCTATTTGTGGGGAAAAAAGGACGTCAATTTTGTTTGGGAGCCACTTCGCACGACCGCGCAATTGTCAGTTAAATCAACACAGTGATGAATTGCAAAAAGTGCTCTGGTCAGGAAGGGGTTAAATCCTTCCGGGGCTGAAGCGGTTAATATCTACTTTAAATCACATTGCTAATTGCATATTGTACTTGTGTGTAGCTTAAAGTGGTGTTCCACCCCAAAAAAAAAAAAAAAATGAATTTTTTTTTACTCATCTCTAAATGGCTGTTGCTAGGGGTTCCCTCGTAGTCTGCCTCCTTCAGTGCCTGGGCTCCGGACATCACTTCCCCTCGGCGCAGGAAGGGCTCAGTTATGCCCCCTCCCTCTTGTCAATCATCTGGGACATGTGACAGGTCACCTCTGCGGTTTTTATTTTTTGCGCTATAAACAAAAAAAGAGCGACAATTTTGAAAAAAAACCCACAATATTTTGTACTTTTTGCTATAATAAATATCCCCGTTTTTTTTTTTTTTTTTTTTTAAAAAGCTAATTTTTTCTCAGTTTAGGCTGATATGTATTCTTCTACATATTTGTGGTAAAAAAAATTGCAATAAGCGTATATTGATTGGTTTGCGCAAAATAGTGGATAGATTTATAGCATTTATATTATTTTTATTATTTATTTTTCTACTAGCAATGGCGATCTGCGATTTTTATCGGGACTGCGACATTATGGCGGACACATCAGACACTTTTGACACATTTTTGGGACCATTGGCATTTATACAGCGATCAGTACTATAAAAATGCACTGATTACTGTAAAAATGTCACTGGCAGGGAAGGGGTTAATACTAGGGGGCGATCAAGGGGTTAACTGTGTTCCCTAGGTGTGTTTTCTAACTGTAGGGGGAGGGGACTGACCTGCTATCCCAATTCCAGACCAGTCGCTGTCATTATACTGTGACAGGTCGGCACGATCCCGCAAGCCGTCGTAGCTATACGGCATCTTGTGGGATCGTGCCGACCTGCCGCAGTATAATGACGACGGCTGGTCGGCAAGTGGTTAAAGGAGATTTAAACAAAAAGAGATTTAAACAAGTGTTTTTTTTTTTTACCACTACTATTGCTTTATATTGGCTTTTGGAACTTGCAGTAATTTAGAATTGGATGAAAGGATTATCACTGTGAAGGCCATATGGCCATTATACTTATAACGGTGAAGGCTTCCTGCCTGTCCGTGGCCCCGATCCCTGGCAGAAATCTGGTTATGGCCCTGATTATGGGCCTAAACATGATCAGCAAGATAGACGTGGACCTCTCAGATATTTGACCCTATGGGAATGGCAGATAGGAGACATGATTTTGAATATAATGTTACTACTTCCAATAACTTTTACCCATTGCGTGACATGGAGGGCCCACAGGTCGACTATGGACATAGAGAGGGTGAAGGCTCATTTGATATACCTCAACACCTTATGCCTATAGGACCTGGTGTGTTTGATGGCCCGGGTTCTGTTAATCAGGACCATCAACATTGGGGTTTTCACAAACCCAATCAGACCCTAAGGCCACATACTAGAAGGAATGGGAGGTTTTAGTTGAAAGGGGTTTTAAGCAGGGCATTTTAAGCAAAAAGGAGAAATTATATTTGATACCTTTAGCACCACGAACTCCGGTGATTTACTATCTCCCGAAAATCTACAAAAACATCCTACCTGCCCCCCCGGGATGCCCTATTGTGAGTGGCATTGATTCTATCACATCCTGGGTGGGCAAGTATATAGACTTTTATCTACAACCTTTGATTATCAAAATGCCCTCACATATCAAAGACTCACGTCATGTGATTAATTTACTGGCGGATTACACCCCCAGTTTAGGGTGTTGGTTGGTAACGGCGGACGTTACTTCACTCTACACAGTGATACCGCACGATTTGGGGCTATTTGCGGTTGAGTATTTCCTAAGACGTGACTCTGATTTATTCGACGAGCAAATATGCTTCCTAATGGAATTACTCCAATTTGTGGCTTCTTAAAGCCATTTCTGGTTCGGTGGCCAATTCTAAACACAAGACAGAGGGGTCGCCCTGGGGGCTAAGTATGCCCCCAGTCTGGCGAACCTCTTTATGGCCCTCTGGGAGGAGGATGTCGTCTATGCCCATCAGAAGCCTCAGGTGGTTCTGTGGGCAAGGTACATAGACGACATCCTCCTCCTATGGAATGGTAGCCGTGAAGACTTGGATATCTTTATGGGGGAACTTAATACCAACACTGGAGGTATTTTTCCCAATTATGAGGCCAGTCAAACCAAAATCAATTTTTTGGACTTGAGAATTGGGATGAAGGATGGTCAGTTTACTACTGCCACATTTTTTAAGAGCACTGACCGTAACTCTTACATACCTACAGACAGCTGCCATCATGAGGCTTGGCTGAGGTCAGTGTCTAAGAGCCAATACATACGCCTAAAGCGGAATTGCTCAGATCATGGGGAGTTCATGCTCCAGGCGGATGTGTTGACTAAATGCTTTTTGGAAAAGGGTTATCTAGAGGCTACCCTTAAGAGCACCTTGGAGGAAGTTTTATTACTGGACAGGAGTGACTTACTCAAGACAAAAACATCCTAGCGCAAGGGGATATCTTCTATCCCATTCATTACTACTTATTCCATTCAGCATAGGAATGTCAGTAAGGCTGCTTTCACACTGGGGCGGGGCGGCGACGGTAAAGCAGCGCTATATTTAGCGCTGCTTTACCATCGTTTTACCCGCGGTATGCGGCCGCTAGCGGGGTGGTTTTAACCCCCGCGGTATGCGGCCGCTAGCGGGGTGGTTTTAACCCCCGCTAGCGGCCGCAAAAGGGTTAAAAACCTCGGTATCCCCGCGGTTTCCCATTGATTTCAATGGGAAGGAGCGGTATAGGAGCGCTAAATACACCGCTCCTTCACCGATCCAAAGATGCTGCTAGCAGGACTTTTTTTACCGTCCTGCTAGCACACCGCTCCAGTGTGAAAGCCCGCCGGCTTTCACACTGGAGTGAATGGGGCCGGTTTTTTCAGGCGGTGTACAGGCGCTATTTTTAGCGCTGTACCGCCTGAAAACCGCCCCAGTGTGAAAGCAGCCTAAACGTATTAAGAAACACTGGCACATTCTCACGAATGACCAGACATTGAGTAGCGTCCTTTCTGTGAAACCGCAGGTGATTTATAAGGGAGCTTCCTCCCTCAAAGGTAGAGTGGCCCCCAATGTGCTTGACCCTCCCCCAATAAAGAGAGGATTCTTTGAAAATCTGTCAGGTTTTTATCAGTGTAGGAGGTGCAGGGTGTGTTTATTGAGTGGGTGCATACATAGAAGAACTTATAAGTTTGTTTCTACAAGTACCTTGGTGGAGTTTGAGATTAAACCTTTCATCACATGCTCGATGGAGGGGGTGGTCTACCTGCTTCAATGTCCATGTGGACTATAGTATGTAGGCAGGACAAAGCGCCCCCTCTCTGTCAGATTGAATGAGCATGTGGCAAATATTATCACTGGTTTTCCTAAGCACTCAGTCTCTAGACACTACTTAGAGGCCCATAATAAGAATCCTGCTAAGACCATCTTTTTAGGGATCGGTACATATATTGCCCCCTGGGGGGGGTGGATCCTTAGTACATGGTATTTCCAGGTTAGAGATGGTCTGGGTGCATAAACTAAAATGTTACACTCTCTTTGGTCTAAATATTGAGGTAGACCTTAATGCATTTATTAATAATTCTTAGTGATATTTGCCTTTCTGTACACTTGATGTGAACCCTCAGTGGCCATATCAGTATAAATTAAATTTTTCTGTAATCATGATTAACTTCTAGCATAGGTCTGCTCTTAATCAATCCTCGATTGATGTTTTCTTTCAAGGTATAATTTATTATTTTTTTATTTTTTATGCCCGCTTACCCAGTTATATGAGTAGATGGCCAAAAAACATTATTTTTATTGTTGTTGTATATTCCAGTATTACCATTCTGGCTGAATATCGATAGTTTTTTATATTATTTTGAATTCCTTTTTCCTCCACTAGATGGCATGGCGGGGTCGATATTTACTGTCAATCCCATTTTTGAAGTTTTTTTTAAATATAGGTGGAAAATATATATTCCAATATTCCTAGTGCCATTTTTTAATGTGCGCTTGGGTCTACTTAAGATCCTAACTATTTTTGTATTCATAAGCAAAGCTAGTTGTTTGAGAATTGGAGTATACAAACTAAGTTTTGCTGCTTCCTGTTTACAAATAGATGATCTGGTCCCGCCACTGAGGTTTCACAACGAGGCGTGGTTCAGTGTATTTACCAGCGATTAGTGCGTCGCCCGTTCCCTTGATGACGTCTGTTTGAGACGAAACATACGTCGGGTGGTTGACGCGCTGACGTCATCGCGTTTACTGTTTTTAATCCTGTCGTTTTACCTGCTATTTGATGTAAATGCATCTTTGTTTTTTACATTAAACGTGTTTATACTGATTCACACTATGGTGAGTTATTTCTCATCCCTATGGGTCCTGTCTGAGGGTTGTGTCGTATGCCTATATGATTAAGTCATCCTGATTGGCTCTGGTTCCTACCATGGAGGGGTGTCATTATTTCTTTTCTGATTGGATACTGACCTATTCTACAGGCTTGCATAAGCTTGCCGTTTGGTAAGCGCGCATTTTTTTCACGGTGGTGGATTACACTATAGGGTGTCATTTGGATGAATAAGATTCCATGTACCTTTTTCACCAATCACTCACTGGATTTATATTTATGGACTTTGTTTCATCGCTATTATTATTACAGTTATAATCTGTTATTTTTATTTGTGTTTTCTTTGGTCACTCATTGGATTTATGTTTATGGACCTATTTTTAGCACTGTAATCATCACAGTCATAACTTGTCACTTATTTATTGCTTATTCACTAATGTTCTGTGGACATTCACTATTTTGTTATTTTTTTTAGCGCAATATATTTCTTTAGCGCAGCCTTACCCCCCTTACACACAGTTGGAAATTCCGACCACAAAATCCGTCTAATTTTTTCTGACGGATTTTGTCTGAAACTGGTGTTGCATACACACGGTCGGACAAAGTTGTCGGAAAATCCGATCGTTCCAAACGTGGTGACGTTCGTTGTATACTATGGAACTACGTAGAGCCAGTAGCCAATAGCCAATAGCTTTGGTCTCGTAATTTGATCTGAGCATGCGTGGCACTTTGTCCGTCGGAATTCCCTACACACGATCGGAAAAAGTCTGATCGGATTTTGTTGTTGGAAAATTTTAGATCCTGCTCTCAAATTTTTTCCGTCGGAAAATCTGACGGAAAAAGCCCGCTAGAGCCCACACATGATCAGATTTTCCGACAACATAATCCGATCTAACTTTTTCCATCGGAATATCCGACCGTGTGTACGGGGTATAATTCTTATACCACTGTGAAACACTATTTGAAAGATAAATAGTGAATTTTATATACAACTATATAGAACAGACCAAAATGAGAGACAAATGAGGAGAAAAGAGGGACAGAAGGACAGTTGGGAGCTATGCACAAGCCTCCACAATTAATACAAACTTTAACCTATGCTACGATACATATATAATTAAAACAACAAACTTTGCACCAGTGGAGAAGAAATAGAGTTACAGAAAAATATGTGTATGTGCATTCAAATGTGTGTTATTAGCTGCAGTGTAATTGTACGCAATATAGCAATAGAGATATAGAATACAAAAAAGAAGAACACTGCGCTCAGTATGATTGAGGCTTGATTGCGTCATTGCGACTCATTTCCGCCTACGTCACTTTAGGGCACCGGTCTGAGCTGCTTTACATCACCAATCACTGACTGCCTGGCCGGGAACCCGCCTATGATTGAGCTGTACATACCGGGTGCCAGGTTAATGTGCACCGTAAAATGTGAGTGTAAACCTTTTTAGCTTTTTGGAGAAAAAAAATTTACATTGATTGTTTTACACTATGAGTCATTCCTCTCCGTGTCCTCCCCCATATACCACCTTCTGAGGAACTAACATCGCAAGAACCCATATGCATTGACATCATAAAAAGGAATATTTCTCTACAAGCGCAACTGACCACACTAGAGTTAGGTGGTCACGCAGTGAGGCGAGTCTACATCTATGTGGGGCACATTGAGCACATTGTTCTTAGTGCACGAGCACTTTATCACGGGATTGAATGATTGAATTCAACTGATTTTAATGGACTATGATTTACTATATTGAGCATTGACATACTGAGCTTGGTGTTCTCCTTCTTTGTATTCATTTACAATACATATAACTCCTACACATGAATAATATACAGTACACCCGAAGAAGAGAAAAAAAAAAGAAAAAGAGAGAGGTAGAGTGGTCCCTAAATTAGCAGCCAATGGAGCAAGAATTCCAAATAAAATAAGCATACTTTAAAAAGTCAACAGAAACAGCAAGTTCTAATGGCCTGGTAGTTCCTACCTACTGCGGTATGCATGGTTATTTATCTCTAATTCAATGTGCTATTTATGTGATGAATCCAGGTTGCCCACTTAGCCTGAAACTTTTAAAATCTATTCTTACAAACATAGACCCATTTCTCAGCTTCCATAATTTCATTAACTTGTTTCATCCAGGACTCTATAGATTGCGTCTGCGGCTTTTCCAGAAAGCCGGGAATTAGCCCCTTAGTAGCATCTAACAAGCGGGGGACTATATTCTTCTTATACGCACCAATAGGACTAGTAGTAACGTGGAGAAGACACTGTGCAGGGTCATTGTGGAATAAGACAATGACTTGATTCCTAATCTCAGCCAAATACGGCCTCATTTTGGAACACTCCCAACAGATATGGGCTTGAGAATTCTTAAAGTGTTTATTTTATTTCTTCTTAGATAGGCATGTAAAACAGATCAGCTTGATATAAACTATTATGGAGAATAAGGTCAAAATGGCCTTTCTGGACTCCATAGCCTTGAGCCATATGATGGGACAAGATAGGAATCTGTGTTGTATCTTTGATTAATCAGTCAGTCATATTGATTTAACTGGTCACCTCACTGCCTTATAAAACTTTCAGTATGGCTCCTCAGCTGGTTCAAAAGTTTATGTCAACAGACTATCTTATAACATTTATATGCAATAAAGAAAATGTTGCTGAAACACACAAAAAGACTTACAAGACTGAAAAACAAATTGTAAAACACTTAAAGAATTTATTGCTTCTACCTCTTCCTTTACCAAACAGATGAACGTGATAAGCGTGGATTTCTGACGATTTACATTTGTATACATATACAAGCTCTGTCATATCTCAAAGCAGTCCTGTTCCACAAAAAAAATGTATTTATCAGAGGGTTGCCTCTGTACACGCAGTGCCGGTTCACACAGGGGCAAGCCGACTTACAAGGCAATTTGGAGGCGACTTCAGCGCGACTTTGTGCAACTTACAACGCGACTTAAAGTTGCCTCCAGGACAGGCGACTTTGGGTGTGGCCAATCACAGAATAATCAGCTCTGTGGGAGGGAGGGGGTTTGCCTGGATAAACGTGGGAAGTATCTGGGTAAATTATTTTCTTTTTACTGTAAATTCGCTTCAATATAGATGGAGATCCTACTTGGAGGCAACTTCCATTGAAATCTTTGGGTACAAGTTGCCTAGAAGTCGCCTTGAAGTAGTACAGGAACCTTTTCTGAAGTTGGAGCAACTTGAATAGTGTACATTAAGACGGCTCTCATTCACTTCAATGGAATTTGTTATGTCCAGCGACTTGGAGCAACTTGAGGTCTGACAAATCAGATCCCAAGTCACTGTAGGGTGAACCGGCACTCACTGGCCACTTTATTAGGTACACCTGTTCAATTGCTTGGTAACACAGCAAATCATATGGCAGCAACTCAATGCATTTAGGCATCTAGACGTGATGAAGATAACTTGCTGAAGTTCAAACCGAGCATCAGTATGGAGAAGAAAGGGAATTTAGGTGACTTTGAACGTGGCATGGTTGTTGGTGCCAGACGGGCTAGTCTGAGTATTTCAAAAACTGCTGATCTACTGGAATGTTCACGCACAACCATCTCTAGGGTTTACAGAGAATGGTCAGAAAAAGAGAAAATATCCAGTGAGCAGCTGCTTTTTGGACGAAAATGACTAGTTGATGTAAGAGGTCAAAGGAGAATGGGCAGACTGGGTCGAGATGATAGAAAGAAAAACAACAGCAACGAAAAATTACATAACAACGCGTTACAACCAAGGTATGCAGAATACCATATCTGAACGCACAACGTATCAAACCTTGAAGTAGATGTGCTACAGCAGGGGAAGGCCACTCCTGTCAGCTAAGAACAGGAAACTGAGGCTACAATTCACACAGGCTTACCAAAATTGGACAATAGAAGATTGGAAAAACGTTGCCTGGTCTGATGAGTCTTAAATTCAGCTGCAACATTCAGATGGTCGGGTCAGAATTTGGCGTAAACAACATGAAAGCATGGATCCATCCTGCCTTGTATCAACGGTTCAGGCTGGTGGTGTAATGGTGTGGGGGATATTTTCTTGGCACACTTTGGGCCCCTTAGTGCCAATTGAGCATCGTTTAAACGCCATGGCCTTCCTAAGTATTGTTGTGGACCATGTCCATTCCTTTGTGACTACAGTGTACCTATCTTCTGAAGGCTACTTCCAGCAGGATAATGCACCATGTCACAAAGCTCAAATCATCTCACCACTGGTTTCTTGAACATGACAATGAGGTCACTGTACTCCAATGGCCTCCACAGTCACCAGATCTCATCCCAATAGAGCAGCTTTGGGATGTGTTGGAACGGGAGATTCACATCATAGATGTGCATCCGACAAATCTGCATGACTGCTGAGGCGCAATGGGCTTGGGTCCCAATTAACATAACACCAAGGGATCAAATCCCCCTGCCCTTGTCCTTTTCACCATTAAATAAAACACTTACAACCATTAGGTTGGAAAGGGCAAGAGCACAGCTTTATTAAATTCCAACACATAACATGTGAGCATATTTAACCAGTGCTAGTCACAGTCGTACTGTGAGCATTTAACCAAAAGAGGGAAGTGGGGCCTGTCCTTACCATAAGTGCTGGACAGACAGCCTACTTCCAATTGGCATAGCCCATTACAACAACTTTAACTGCTGGCAAGGTCAAGAAAACCGCAGCAGGCTGTGACATACCATAACATAGGAAAAATGGGGCGGGAGGGTGGGCAGCTTTTCCAACGACTCTTCCGAAAGACCCAGAATTCCCTGGGGCACGCGATTTCCTGAGATCAGGCCCATCCCATCACACATGTCCCAACCAATTGTTCCCCTTTTCATGTACCTAGCCATGCCCCCATCAGTCAAGGCTCTCTTTCCCTAGGGAGGAGCTCAAGAGGTCTTCAGTAACTGTGTGATGCTATCATGTCAATATGGACCAAAATCTCTGAGGAATGTTTCCAACACCTTGTAGAATCTATGCCACGAAGAATTAAGGCAGTTCTGAAGGCAAAAGGGGGTCCAACCCAGTATTAGCAAGGTGTACCTAATAAAGTGGCTTTATGTTCTGGGATCCAACCAGTTATAGAAGCCATTAATATATAGCAGAAACCATGAACTATGTTTTCAATAACAGAGGACTATAGTAAAGAACAGGAGCAGAAAACATGATGGTTCAACCACCTTTTTTCTTCAACAGAATAATGATTGCATTCTGTCATGTATAGAATAACACTCTAAAGGTGCTTTAAAAAACAACATTGATCATGGTTAACACTAAGGAAACTCATACTGTTGTCTCTGAGGTCACATACATTTAATAGAAAAAAAATCCAGCTCAAACTGGAATGAATGTCTTTTATAAAACATCACTAACAAGTAAGCTTTTATGCAGAAAAGATTCTGCCTTGCCCGCTAGCAATTTGCTTTGCATATTATATGTGCAGCTCAATGTACATTCTTGGCTTGCCTTGGGTGTTTGGATGAGTTAAATACTGTACCATAAGAATGTGTGGGAGATTTGATATCCTGGACTGACCAATTAGTATGGCCAAAGATGCTGAATCCAGAAGACCTAGAGAGGGCATCAGCAGCAGTGCCCGATAGATGAGGAAGATTTTAGTCCCATGTCTCTGCACTTTGCCCCAATTCGTAGTGGGTTTTCAGATAGTGACAACAGTGAACCATGCCTGTGTAATGTGTTGACGTGGCTACTTGTAGATTCCAGAAATGAGCGGCATTCAGTCTGAACTTGGTCCTAACCCAGTTCAGCAGAAACCCATAGGAAGCTGCCCCATGAGCTGTGGCCGGGGCATTCCCTGTCCTGTAGCTGCATGTACACCAAGGGGTAGGGATGCTTTTGACATCATTGAAGTAATCAGCAGTTAAAGATACTCCAAACACCTGGTGTTATCGCTTCTATCATCCCGGCACCATGGTTGTTATGGTGTCAGGATGATTGAAGCGCATTATTTCTATTATTACATTGTAATATAAAATTAAATCATTCAACTCACCATAATGCAGAATCAGTGGGAGCCCTGAGCGTGTCACCTGCCAAGTCGCCTGCCACCAGATGCCATCAGGTGCCCCCAGCAGAGTCCCTCCTTACATCAGGTGCCCCAGAAGAGTTCTTCCTTACATCAGGTGCCCCCAGCAGAGTCCGTCCTTACATCTGGTGCCCCCAGCGGAGTCCATCCTTACATCAGGTGCCCCCAGCGGAGCCCGTCCTTATATCAGGTGTCCACAGAGGAGCCCCTCCTCACATCTGGTGTCCCCAGCAGCGGATCCCCTCCTCACATCTGGTGTCCCCAGCAGCGGAGCCCCTCCTCACATCTGGTGTCCCCAGCAGCGGATCCCCTCCTCACATCTGGTGTCCCCAGCAGCGGAGCCCCTCCTCACATCTGGTGTCCCCAGCAGTGGAGCCCCTCCTTACATCTGGTGTCCCCAGCAGCAGAGCCCCTCCTCACATCTGGTGTCCCCAGCAGTGGAGCCCCTGCTTACATCTGGTGTCCCCAGCAGCAGTGCCCCTCCTCACATAGAATGCATTAAGAATGCATTAAGATAAAAAAAAAACTTTTGCCTTTACAACCCCTTTAAAGTGATTGTAAACGATCACCCAGAAAAAAAAACTAAGTCATTTAAAATAGAAATGAAAGAGAAAACATTTGTGTATATATAAAGTGATCACATTCCCCATGTTTCCTCTGTTCTCAGTTGCATAAGAGCTGGGGAAGGAATAGCAACAGCACACTGATCTTTCCAGTGAAAGGCTATGCAGATTTGGGGCATGTCAGGATAAGTCTCATCATTAGAGAAGAGTCGGCTGAGTTCCCAGCACAGCTAGAGAACTGACCAAGATGTGTTCTCCCGTTTAGTGTGGTCAGTTAGCAATACAAAGAGAACAGGATAGCTTTGTCACATCAAACATGGCCACCACAATATACACAATACAGTGGCTACAACAAAATGGTGAAAGTCCCTCTAATCTCCTCTGCAATATAAATTGAGCTCACTGACTGCCAATCCAGTACCCCTGATAAAGTCACGTGAGGGTGATGTAATGCGTAGGGCGTGCTGGAGGCAGTCCCGGGACTGGAAGTGATGAAGGTGGGTGATAATCCCAATGTTCTTTACTGTTTTACAGTGTTTTTACTAATTTTATTCTGTAAGTGCATATTGTTATTTAATAAAACCGGCAAATTGATCATACTACACCATGGGAGTCTATCTATACCTTTCTTTCCCACATGCATAAAATCTAGATGAGTGTTTGAGAACTTAAAGGGACCAGAAACACCGAGATTGAAAACATCCGGAGTGACAATTGGGGGGTCTCTGGTGGACACAGGTTCATCCAGATGGATCAGTTTTGTTCTGCGCATATTTTATGCAGTAAAGTGAGAGTTTAGAGAGCACTGAGGTGACAAGAGTGGATCTATTCAAAAGCACTGGAAAGGTTACCAAGGTGGGGGATTTCCAGTACACATAAACATAAGTTATATGTGATAGGCATTGAGCACTATTTAAATTCACTTTATATGTACAGAATCTATTGTTAATCTACTATCTTTTGTTGTATTGAAGTAATTTACTTGGAATGCTATACCGTATACTGTATGTTAGTTGATTTGGTGTAAGGAGATACGCCACGTTTATTTGCAGCGCAACACATTCTATTTTTATATTTCTATCACCTTACCTCCTGTAAAATTCTCCATAATCAAATGTAGCACCCCCTAGTTAGGTAGGTGCTAGAGTGAGGATTTTCCCATAGGGTAGGGAAATTAAGGCAGGCCTAGCTGGTGGCTAGGCCTGTTTGTATTCATCTTGGGATGGGAGTGGCTCAGGGCAGGCTGGGTGACTCACAGGTAGCATCACAGTCATCTCTTTCTTTCTTGAAGGTGCTAGAAAGAGTGGAGGAGAGGAGAGGTGGAGCTGCCTGGGGTATATTAAGGAGCCTTGACCAATCTCCAACCTGGATTGGTAGGGGGCAGGCCTCCTTAAGTACCCGGGGGCACAACTTGTCGCAGCCTGGAGGGCTGGTGAGTGAAGCACAGTCGGGAGGACTGAGGAGGCACGCCTGTGAGAACTGGGAGTTTTACAGTTTGAGATGGGTGCAGAACCAGAAGAGTGGACTGTGGGAAGGGCAGTAGAGAGAGGTGATTGCAGCCAGGCTGGCTGGCAGGGCCTGAAGATGGGTTGCTGGGCTCAGGAACCGCATGTAGGACATCTAGCACCATGAACTTTCTACTATCTGCTACACTATAGGGGCCCGTGGTCCCTGCTTGCAAAAGGCAATTCACTGAGGCCTGGCTGAGTTAGTGTCAGGCTTAACCATGTGGTGCTAGCTCGTTTGGAGGAGTAACGGTCTGCAGCAAGTGAAGTGCTGGAGGAGTAACGGTCTGCAGCAAGTGAAGTGCTGGAGGAGTGCATGGGAAGAGGTCTTAAGCAAGAGTTGTGCTGGAGAGAAGATTGGAATGTATATACAGGAGTGTATAAAGAAGTCCCAAGCAAATTGCACTGAATCTTTCTGGGCATCCCATAATTTCCTATTCCCATCCAAGTTCAATCCCCTCAAAAAATACAAAAAAAAGCTTATGGACTGGTCTGTGTCTCTGAGTGCCTGAGAGAAGGATGCCGGGCTGGGCAGTGTGACAGGTGAGCCACAACATTCAGCAACCCTTATGGGGGCATGGCTACACTAAAATAATACAACATTTACCATGAAGAGTTGGAACCCTTTAAGGGACACAGCAGGTGTACAGACCTAGGCACTGAAGTACCTGAAGATATCTCACCAATAGTGTCCACGAAAAATAAAGGAACTTCAGATAGTTTAGTCTCCAGCATCTAACAAATACTGAGTTATGAATTTCTGGTGCAGTGTCTCTTTAGTTTTCATCATCCAAAGATTTATACTACAATTATTCTCATGCCATTAAAGTAGAAGTCCACCCTAACACTAAAATCCCTGCATCTACAGATATCCATGATCTAACACTAACCTATCTAGCCCTATAAAGAAGAAATCAGTATACATACTTTTTTTGTAGCCGATACGGTCCTGTCCCACGCTGAGCTGTCAGCTGCGGCTTTACTGTGGAGGTGGGTGCAGAGGAGCCAGCATACATCGGAAGCCCCATATTAAGTCTATGGGTGACGACACTCCCCATTCATTTCACAGCCATTATCGAGCTTCACAACCGTGGCAGAGCTTCCACCGCTGGAGACCGGAAATGATCAGCTTAAAAAATAGGTATGTATACTGATTTCTTCTTTACAGGGCTAGATAGGTTAGTGTTAGAACATGGATGTCTGTAGATGCAGGGATTTTAGTGTTAGGCTGGACTTACACTTTAATATTACATTGATGCAGTAGAGCCAAAAACGTTTCTGTAAATATTGGGTTATCCTATAAAAATATCAGTACTGTTTCCTGACTTTACCCCAAAATTCTTCTGCAGACTCTTCACAACTTTAGCCATGATCTTGGCCTTTCTGACATTTGGGTTGGGGTAAGGCCCATACTTCCCATCATAGTCGATCCTCTTCAATATGTCCACCATCTCCGCCATCTCTACAAAAGACATATTTGAGGCCTTAAATCTTCTCCTCTGTGATCGGGACGTTTCTGGCTCCGGGTTTTCGTCGTCCTCCTCCTCGTTAGTAGTCTAATTAGTTTGCACCTGCTGTGTCTCCGCCATGTGCTCTCCCCACTGTGCCGAAAGAGAAGGGGCGGGAAATAGACTAGAAAGAACGTCAGGGGCGGGCGGAGTTTCACGCATGTGCACTGTATATAAAACGGAACACGCGTGCGTCGTACGTACGATCTGTGAGCGGAGGAAGGAGGACCTGAAGCGCCGATCGTTCGAACGAAGGTACAATTTGAACTTGGTACATCACTAGCCTATACTGCTTCTAGATTGAGGCCTATATTGGGACAAAATTAGGAGAGTTTAGCCTGACATTAGGGTTTGTCCTGTATTGTGTCTTGCAGAGAATATGGATAGTTTCAACAACCACAGCTTCCTCCCCCTCTTCATAGACAAATACAGGGAGCTGCCCTGTCTGTGGCAATCCAAACACCCCCAATACAGCAACAAAATAAAGAGGCAGGCAGCGCTGGAAAAAATGCTGGAGTTGTTGAAGCCGGTGGTCCCCAGGGCAGACATCAACTATTTAAAAACAAAAATTGGTGGCCTGAGGAGTACTTATCTGAGGGAGCGCAAGAAGGTGCAGAAGTCCCAGAGATCTGGAGCTGGAACAGATGAGATTTATGTCCCCAGGCTGTGGTAATATGACAGGCTGCATTTTCTGGCAGACCAGACTGAGGTCAGGGAATCCCTCTCTACTCTTCCTTCCACGCTTCCTTCTACACTTCATTCCACCCCTGCTGAGGCTTCCGACGCCCAACCTGGGCCTTCCAGTCAGGAAGGTGTGGAGGAGCCCAGCTTGAGCCAGGTATAGTATTGTTCTACATATTTTTGGAGTAAAAATGAATGATGTTAACTTGATTTTTGTTCACTAGTTGCTGATTTTATAAAGTGTTTTACATATCAATAGACAGTAGTGACCAAAATATTAGACACAAGAATGAAAAATGCTGGGCTCAGAATGATAGTCTTTTCTATTTGTTAACAATTTGCAACAGTAAAGAGCTAAACATTGTGTGTGTTTGATGAACCAAAAACTAAAACTATGTCCCTTTTGCATACACAGGAACATCTCAGCCAGGAGGAGGGCGTGGAATGTGGCAGGCAGGAGGTGGCTGTGGAATGTGGCAGCCAGGAGGAGGTAGGAGTAAGTGGCAGCCAGGAGGAGGCAGGGGTTAGTGGCAGCCAAGAGGTGGGCAGGCCTAGGAGCCTAACTCAATCCCAGGTCCCTCCCCTCTGCCTTTCAACCAAAAGGGCCAGAAAGGTGGGGAATGTGGAGGAGTCAGCACTCAGGCTGATTGCGGAGGCTTCTGCTGCCCTCAAATCCACCCCCACTTATGAAGAGGCCTTTGCCACCTTGGCTGCCTGCAAACTAAACCAAATGGAGGAGGGGCAATGCCTCATGTGTGAGAAGATCATTGTGAAAACCCTAAATAAGGGGTTGTTGGGCCAAATGACACAAACAACACACCTGTGTGATTTGAACCATGCTCCTCCTCCTCCTCCTTCTCCTCCTCCTCCTTCTGCCACACCTCCAACACCACAGCCACAGCCTGGAAGGAAGCGTGGAAGGAAAATCAGAGTGTGATGACCTGGGTTCAGTCTGGTCTGACAGAAGATGCAGGCTCTTGTATGACCACAGCCTGGGAACATAGTTGTCATCTGTTGCTGTTCCTGATCTCTTGGACTTCTGGACCAGATTGTACTCCCTTAGATATGGACTCCTCAGGCCACAAATGCTGCAATTTAAATAGTTGATGTCTGCCCTGGGGGCCAAAGGCTTTGCCAATTTCTCCAGTTTCTCCAGCGTTGCCTCCCTCTTTATTTGATTATGACACCTAATAAAGTTTTTTTGTGTTTAAAGAAATACTTGCCTATGTGTTTTACTTAAAAAAGGACAGTTTATTTGTGAGTAGGCAGGTACATTTCAAAAATACAAAGTCAAATTAACAAGGGGCACCAACACCAAACAACCTCCTACAGATTGAAAAAAATTAAACAATAAAATAAAATAAAAAGATAATAATGGTGTTGGGTTAAATTGACACACAAAAGACACCCAAAAAATTTTGAAAATTAGCAAAATGTAAAAAAAAGGAGACCTGGATTAAAAAAAACAACCACAAAATTTAAAAAATAAAAAATAAAAAAAGATCTGACGAATAAAAATATTCTATTTATGAAATCAGGAAAAAGAATAAAGAAATAAGATTTGAAGAAGTCTGTGTGAATATGAGCAGCAAAAGAACTTCATTCTTCTAGCATTATAAAGAAAAAGAGAATGTGCTGCATTAAACAATTTTTAACATTGCAGTGTGACGAATGTGCTATATCGATTGCGAACTAGTTTTACCTGACCGAGTGCTTCCGTCTCAGAATTTATTGTGAGCATGCGTGGCACATTGTCTGTCGGACTAGGCATACACACGATCGGAATTGACGTGATCGGACCATGTTGTCGGAAAATTTGAGATCCAGCTCTCAAACTTTGTGCGTTGGAAATTCCGACGGAAAAAGTCAGATGGAGCCCACACACGGTCGGATTTTCCCACAACATGATCCGATCGAACATTTTCCGTCTGAAAATCCAACTGTGTGTAGGCTACTTTGACACTGGGGCGTTAGGCCCCTTTCACACTGGGGCGGTGAGCTGCGGTGACGGTAAAGCAGCGCTATATTTAGCGCTGCTTTACCGTCGTTTTCACCGCGGTTTTCGGCCGCTCGCGGTGCGGTTTTACCCCCCGCGAGCGGCCGAAAAAGGGTTAAACACCCCCCGCAGAGCGCCGCCGTAGCCGCGGTATTGCCGCGGTGACCGCGGTATTGCCGCGGTTTTACCGCGGTCTCCCATTGTAATCAATGGGAAGGAGCGGTATAGGAGCGGTGAACACACCGCTCCTATCCCGCTCCAAAGATGCTGCTAGCAGGACTTTTTTTGTCATCCTGCTAGCGCACCGCTCCAGTGTGAAAGCCCTCCGGCTTTTACACTGGAGTTAAAGGGGCCAGATTTTTTCATGCGGTGAACAGGCGCTATTTTTAGCGCTGCACCGCATGAAAAACGCCCCCGTGTGAAAGGGGCTTTAGAGACATCGGTGGTAAATCGCTGCTAACGGCCGAAAAAAAAAGGATTAAATGCGCCCGCAAAGTGCCGCTGCAGCGGTGCTTTGGCGGCGCTGTAGGAGCGGGGTATACCCCGCTCCTACTGCGCCTCAAAGATGCGACTTGCAGGACTTTTTTGGCATCCTGCCAGAGCACCGCACAGCCACAGAGATATAGTATTTGAATAAATGCAAATAATATATAAAAAAAAATTGGAAAATGTATTAAATGTTTGATAAAAATATCCAAATACACAGAAGCATAAAATTATTACAACCTCCACCATTAACCATCTAATTACAACGTTGTCGATAGACAAACAAATACAGACTACCAAACAAATAAGGGAATGCATGTGTACCATAGTATAAGCCATAAAAAGCACTATAAAATAAATGTGCAATGTGGCAGAAAACACAGTGGGGCCAGGCAGTCCTTATAGGAGAGTATAGTGGAGGGGCAGGAGCCTGCACATATCAAGACCAAAAAATTCAATCAAAAGGATCCAAAAATCAAAAATCTAAATCAAAGTCAGAACCTGCAGTCTATGGTTATTGGGGACATACGGAAGGAAAGGCAAGGAATGTAAGCTAGTAAAGTTTCACCTCATAAAACACTGATCTTTGCAGAGATCCGGAAAGCAAATAAAAAAACTGACATCATGACAATCAAGCATAAAGTCAAGATAATTTCAGCAAATAGAGCACAATCGGCAATAGGTATACAAATGTTGTAGTGTACTTTACCCAGATAAAAGGGTAGATGCCGTGCTCGGTTATCCATTATTTGCAGGGATGAAGGTAACAATAGTGTCCAATGGACTGGATATCAGTACAGATGAGCGAGGGATTACCTAATTTTCCTACCATTTCCTATTGAGCTTGTCACTGCATATGCCGTATCAGGAGTCCCGTCACCCAGACTGAATGGGAAGTAACTCTGTAATCATGTCAGAGACGGTAGGTTTATGTATAGCTGCTGGATGTGGGGACCCAAAGTGCCATTGTCCCGCACCTACATGCCCAAAGTCGTCCGTGCTGAGGATCCCAGACGATGGTGGAAGGTGCATGGAGTGTCAGACGTTCAGAGGAGAGGGAGTGACGTCAACGCGTTTCATGGGGAAACCCCTGCTTCTTCAGGACACACTGATCTTGCACAATTTCATTCCCACATGTCACTCCGGGGTCGATTTCAGAGACATCTGTGCGGGCTTCTGTACAGATGTCAAAGGAAATTGCACCCTGAAATCGTCAAAAGTAGTACAGAAACTACTTTTAGGAATCGGTGCAGTGCCGCAAATGTGGCATTGCACCAGTTCGGACGCAGCCATTGCCGGCAATTGCCACCGATTTGGCATGCGATTTGACTTTGACATGTCAACTTGCATCAATGTGAACCTAAGCTTACACGAGTGTAAGCTTAAGTACCCACATGGGATTTACAGGTGTTTGCTGCAGCCATATGCAGGCAGCCTGTTCAAATAAATGACAGGTGGCCATCTTTACTGACCTGCATGGATCTACAATCGGAGTGTACATCCATACATGATCAATGCATGGATCAGAATGCAGTATGTCACTTTTCCCGGTCGCCGGAAGGGTAAGAGAGCGTCCGTTGTGTACAGCAGCAGTCGGCTTCCTGATTCCTCGGCCCATGGAATGCACACATGAAACGCACACGTCACTTCTGGTAGATCACGTTACTGATACGTTTTGTCACTTCCTGACTTCATCTGAGGGCCTTTCACGCACTTGAAACGTGTGTGCACGTGTGTGTTTCACATGTGCGTTCTACGGGCCGAGGAATCAGGAAGCCGACCGCTGCTGTCCACAGCAGACGCTCTCTTACCCTTCTGGCGACCGGAAAAAGTCACAGGCACAATGCACTTTATTCTTTGCTTCATTTGTATTACTATCTGGTACGCTTAACTTGTATAAAGGGGGTGTGTGGGATTAATAAACTTTTTAACAGTATTACACTATGTGGCCATTTCATTCCTCTCACATGGTTTACTGGAGCCCTTGATAAGCGAGACTGACATCTGGAGTGCAGGACTTTCGAGGGGTCAGGAAAGTAAAAGGGGGGGGGGGGGGGGGGGGGGGGGGGGGCTGGGGGGGCCGGCATTGTCGGATGTTTTTTCACCTTAAAGTGGTGTTGCCACCAAAAAAATAAAATTAGCTTAAAAATCATTAAAAAAAAAATAATAAAAAAATAATTGGAAAAAAAAAGATTTTTTACTCACCTCTAAATGCCTGTTGCTAGGGGGTCCCTCGTAGTCTGCCACCTTCAGTGCCGGGGCTAAACGTCACTTCCCTTCGGCGCCGCACAGTCATCTGGGACCTGTCACGTGTCCCAGATGACTGAGCATCAAATCACGGCGCATGGCGCCACTCGCGCATGCGCAGCCGGGTTCCCACATTAAGAATGCCGGCACCGCGAGCGGCTCGGGGAACGAGGGGGGGGCCTCGTTCCCCCGCATCGCTGGACCCTGGGACATGTAAGTGTCCGATTTCTTTCTAAGTCAGCAGCTGCAGTATTTGTAGCTGCTGACTTTTTAAAAAAAAAAAAATTTTGTGGGCACTCTTTAATGCATAGAATTCATTAAGGTGAAAAAAAATGTACCTTTACAACCCCTTTAAAGAGGTGGAGATCTATCTGAACAACATGGGAGAAGTCAAAGATCACCGGGCACAGTGTCGCCTCCTCTTATCTGATTTAAACCTCTAATTGTCGTACTACCATGCCACAATCGTGTGCATTGCATGGCAATCATTGGTTTAAATCAGGTGGTGAGGAGGCAACATATCGCCTCCTTATCACTTGTCAAACACACTCAACTTTTCAGAGGAGCAGCAGTGTCTGCTGCACTTGTGAATGACCCGTAAAATTGGGAGGTGGTAAAACCCTGTGGTTTAGTCACTGTTTACCGCCCCCAATCCCTACCCTTTTTAGCTGCTGAGGTAGCAGCCAAAGTGAACACATGCCGCAGCAGGAATTAAGTCTACTGTTGCATTTGGTGGGTGTTATTGGTGGGTAAATGAACCCTTACTATTCTGAGCCCCCTATAACTCTGCTTTCACCTGCACCGCGGGTGCAGCACAGTGCATCTGCAGCTTTCCTGGGTTTGCTGTGCTTTGCTATAGACTTTTATTATATCCTGCAGATGTGGTGCACTTTCTGAAAGCTCACCAAACCCACAGGATATGATAGAAGTCTATGGCTAAGGGCAGAAAAACCACACTACACTGTAATTGCGGTCTGGGTAAACAGCAGCACATCAGTGTGAAAGCAGCCCTATACTCAGGGCTGGTGCAAGGATTTTTGACACCCTAGGCGAAACCTAATTTTGCTGCCCCCCATTGGCTCCACCTCTGACTCCACCCCTTTGCCTTGCCCATGTATATCCCACCTTTATATTGAAGTGCCCATCAAATGCAGCCCACCAGCACCGATCAAATGCAGCCTCACCAGCGCCCATCAAATGAAGCCTCACCAGCGCCCATCAAATGCAGCCTACCAGTGCCCATCAATGAATGTTTGCTTGCTTCCATTCTTTCGGGAGTCAGGACACAGGCACAGTCCTATGACACTATGTACGAACAGAGCGGTGGCTGCCTGCTGATGCTGAGACTTAGTTGCTTGCTGTAGAGAGAAGAGAGTAGGAACATCAGTGGCTGGGCGCCCTAGGCAGCAGAGTGCCCTAGGTGGCTGTCTAGTTTGCCTAGTGGTAGCACTGGCCATTGCCTATACTTTTATGCCCAGTGTATTGCTTCACACTGACTTGAACAGATCCTCTTTCCTGCTGCAGGCACCACTCTGGAGACCGCTAGCTGTGATAAGAGATAGAGTGCTGTATTACTTTGCATGGGACAGGACAGGAGCTTGCACTACAGAGGAGGCTTTGTGTTATGAGGCTCTTGCTCCCTACTACAGCTCCAACTTTACAAGTATTCTCTCTGCATTGCACTCTGATGCTCTGAAATGGTGGGTCAGCAAGCCCAGACTGTGATCTACAGTTTGCTGACCCCCTTTCTACAGAATACATTCAGGGACTGCCAACATTCTGCAGGAGACCGTCAGAGGTATATGATTTTGGATGTAGGACTGCGGACATATTACAGAAGATGGACAGGGACTGCGGACATACTACAGCTGGTGATTAGGGACTGTGAACATTCTACAGAAGACAATTATGCTGCAGACATTATGCAAGACACAGTCAGGGACTGTGGCCATTTTACAGGCGACTGTCAAGTACTGCATACATGCAACAGGAGGCACTGGAGTACTGCAGACAATCTACAGAAGGCCATCATAACTGAAGATGTGTTACAGAGGTGTTTAGCCATTTCAGACATTCTACAGAAGGCAGTGAGGGCCTGTGGTCATGCTACAGGAGGCGACCAGGCTCTGTGGCCAAGCTACAGGAGGTGGTCAGGGACTGTGGACATGGTACAGTAGATGGTCAAGAAATGCAAATATTTTACATAAGATGGTCAGGGACTGCAGACATTGTAATGGAAGTGGTCAGGGACTGAAGACATTCTACAGACAGCTGATAGGAATTGCGGGCATTCTCCAGGTGTTTAGGGACTGCATACATTATACAGAAAGAGTTTAAGGATCTGCAAACATTCTATAGAAGATGGTCAGGGATTGTTGATATTATACAGGAGGTAGTTAGGAACTGCGGATATTCTCCAGAAGGTGGTCAGGGCATGTGGACATGCTACACAAAAGATATAAAATATAGGGTTGGCGCTGGAGAAGAGGAGCAGTGCAAGAACGCACAGGGAAAGGAGGAGTAGAGTTTGTGCAGATGAGATGGGGCATATACAATATATGAGATCCATATCCTTCGGCCCCACATCCACTCACTGTCCAAATCTTGCTGCCTCAACCTCTGCAACATCTCCAAAAAAATGCCCCTTCTTAACCAATGACACCACAAAGCTTCTAATCCACTCCCTGTTCATCTCTCACCTTGACTAATGTATCTCCTTCCTCATTGAATTACCTTTACATAGGCCATCCCTCCTTCGGTCCATCATGAATGCTGTGCCAGACTCATCCACCTTACCAACCGTTCAGTGTCTGCTCCTCCTCTCTGCCAATCCATCCACTGGTTTCTGCTCACCCAACAAATACATTTAAAATGCTAACCATAATGTAAAAATCCATCCACAACTCAGCCCCCAGCCACATCACTAACCTAGTCTCAAAATACTAACCAAATCATTCTCTTCGTTCCTCCCAAGACCTCCTGCTCTCTAGCTCCCTTGTCACCGCCTTCCCTCCAGGACTTCTACCGAGCCTCTCCCATCCTCTGGAACTCCCTACCACAATCTATCTTGCTATCCCCCAGTCTGTCAACTTTTAGACAATCCCTGAAAACCCTTCTCTTCAGAGAATGCCTATCCTGCCTCCACCTAACAACCGTACATTTGTTTTCTCCATCAGCCCATCCCCCACGTTTATTACCTTTTCGATCACTTGACCCTCGCTTTTAGATTGTAAGCTCTAACAAGCAGGGCATCTGATTCCTCCTGTATCGAATTGTATTGTAACTGCACAGTCTGCCCTTATGTTGTAAAGTGCTGCACAAACTGTTGGTGCTATATGAATCCTGTATAATTGTAGCAAGGTCCCAGGCCTCTTTTGGTCTAATGAGGACCTCCAGGATCAGTGATAGCTGACATCCTTCTGTATGTAGTGGGTTGTAAGGCATGCTGGGTGCAGAGTAGTTAAAGTTATTGGGCGCCAGACACTTCTTAAATACAAAAGAAAGTTTATTTCTCTTAGAAAGTAATTGGAAGATTAGTTGGCAGACTCCGAGACTTTGATAGGAGGACAGCCATGCAGGGAAAGGCATCCAGCAAGATGCCACAGCTGCATATGCAGGAATGCTGTCTCCTATGGCAACAATTTTTAACAGTTCCTAACACAAACGTAACAGTTCCTTTCTCTTTCACTAAAATAACTCCTTGTAGTTCTTCAGCCCACTGAGATCCCGGGCTTTCACTAGACTCACTGATTCACTGTCACTGAATCCTTGAGCTCCTCCAATTTTCACGGTGTTATCTTCCTCCAGTGTCAGCCCCGCTTCTCTGCTGGGTCCCTAGCTTGGCACTCTAGATACCTCTCAAGCTTCACCCCCGCTGGCCTGCTTGATCCCTAGCTTGACACACAAGGCTGCTCTGCAAGCGCATCTCCGCTAGCTGGGTCCCTGCCTTGATTCCCACTGAAGTTTCCAGATTCTTCACCGGCCTCACTTGGTAAGAATGCTTCTCTGGTACTTACTTCAGTTACTCACTGTGGTCCCTGGAAATAAGGCAGAGAATCCTTTACCGGCGACAGCTTCCCCTCTACCTCCAACCATGACAGGTTCTCCAGCCGGCAGAACCTTAAAGTGGAAGTAAACCCCCCTATCGTTTTCAGCCAAGGAAGCTGCCATCTTTGCCTCTGTTTAATCTTCAACTGCTGCACATGTGATCCGTTATGACACCAGCCATTGGATGGTTTGACTGTTTGGTTGAGAGCACAGCCAATGTGCAGTTAGCATTCACGGCATGCCTTTTTTTTTTAGACTGTTAAATCGATGGGTTTACTTCCGCTTTAACTTCTGGTTGGACTTCAAGCCACAGTCCCAACCCTGCGCTGCTCTCTCTTGCTTCTGGATAGGCTTTCAGACCGCCTAGCAGCTAGTTGTGCCCAGGATAGGCCCAATCTCTGGCTTAGCAGCCCGGGCAGTACAAAACACGTCCACCCAGACAGTCGTTCAGGTGGCACAGAACACAGATCAACTGACTCCATCCAAATATATAGGTCCTCCCAGCAGGCCAAGGGATTTAAGAAAACCCCTGCCCATTGGCTGAGATACCCCATATACTCATAATCTGACCTTGCAGTGCACTTCTCATATGTAATGCCACCAAGTAGACATTTGTTTTTCATTTTTTTTTCGTTATTTTCGTTCGTTCGTTTTCCTACGAATGAACGAATCGTTCGAATCGAACAAATCCGATTAACGAAACGTTCGAATCGAACGAATCCGATTAACGAATCGTTCAAATTGAACGAATCCGAAAAAACAACGAAAATCCGAAAAAAAATTATTAGAAACAACGAATGTACGAATGAAGAAAATCCGAAAAACTAAAACAGGAACAACGAAAATGAACGAAAAATTTCGTACATTCGTAACTTTTTTTTTTTTTGCTGAATTGGTAATTTTCCGTGTCCCTTACAATGGTGCTGCTTTGAATAGATTGAACGAAAAAGTTCGTACATTCGTAACTTTTTTTTTTTTTTGCTGAATTGGTAATTCTCCGTGTCCCTTACAATGGTGCTGCTTCGAATAGATTGAACGAAAAAGTTCGTACATTCGTAACTTTTTTTTTTTTCGATTCGTAATTTTCCGTGTCTCTTACAATGGCGTTGCTTAACGGGCTTCGAATGGATTGAACGAAAAAATTCGTACATTCGTAACTTTTTTTTTCGATTCGTAATTTTCCGTGTCTCTTAAAATGTAATAATAGCATACACATTACATAAAATTATGAATTATGCTCCGATTACGAATGTTACGAATGTTACGAATGTACAAATAAGTACGAATGCATCCGAATTTCGAATAAACGAAAATAAACTAACGAAAAAATGAATCAACGAAAAAATAACTCTTACGAATGTACGAATCTTTACGAATACGAACACCGACGACTTACGAATGTACGAATCGTTACGAATACGAACACCGACGACTTACGAATGTACGAATCGTTACGAATCAAAGGAAACGAAAAAAACGAAACGAAAAAAAATGAATTTTTTTGTTGTGCACATGTCTACCACCAAGTACCTGGCCACCTAGCGGCAGAAGAGAAAAGTGCAGCAAGTACAGACTTAGCGTAAAATCAATTGATGCCTAACAATAGACCAAGGTAACTACACCTGGCAGGTAAATTTAGGAGCAACCCTGCCTAAACACCAGGGTGCTACATAATAATAATGATGATAATAATATCCTGCAATCTGAGTTCAGCGGGGAAGAGGTGATCCACAGCAGACATTTGGAAGTTGACCCCTTATGAGGGGAAACTTTAAAGCAGTGTATGAGTGTGCAAATGCCTTCCCCAAAGTAAAATACCAATGCCATTATTTCCTTTATCACCCTCAGATCATCCAAGGAGTTTACAAGCCTGGCCTGTGAAATATCCATCAAGTGATAACCCTGCATTCATCTCATGTACAATGTATCTGTGAAACTGTCATAGCAGATCCTGTTTTTTGTTGGGTATGAAGTGGAGCCTAAAGAAGTTAAAGTGGAACTCCTTGGCGATCCCAGCGGAAGTTCTTCTTCCCCCCTCCATTCACAAAGTGCAGCCGCATGCGCAGTGGGCAGCCGTTCATGAAGCAGGGAACCCAAAGGCTAGTGAAGAACTAGCCCGAGTAAGGACGGTGCTGGATCCCTGGACAGGTAAGTATCCATTTATTAGAAATCAACAGCTACAGTATTTGTAGCTGCTGACTTTGAATTTTTTTTTGCCCAGACTTAACCTCCTCTTTAAACATACTTAATTGTTGTATTTCAATGTATGGGATTCCACTATCCAATTATTGCCTGTGACAGTGATATCAGTATGATGCCCAAAAGGTAGGGAATGGCCCTTATTTAAAGTGTTACTAAACCCAGGACCCTGAATTTTCTATATCTATATCTAGTCCCACATAGGACATGGAAATGCAATTATTTTAGTAAATATAAACTGCTAAATACCTTTTCTCATCAGCAGTATATAGCAGTCTTGTGACTTCTGCCGGTGCCTGGTTAAAGCTTATAGGTGGAGTTTTCATACTGCATACTGCACTGGCTGTCCTATCAGGACAAGGACCCCTGGCCCTCTGTCTGGACAGTGCTGATTTGCCCTGTGCTGATCACATGCACTCTCCCAAGAAAAAAAATCTCTAGCAATACACAACAAAGTGAGCATGTGCAGAGTGACTCTATTTACTCTGTCTTATCCGGGCATGTTTTGGGGGCAATGCAAGAAAAGGAGGATCAGAGAAGGCAGAACCTTTTTACACAATGCAGAGGATTAACCCCTTAGATTCCACAGTGAGTATAACAAGCATGCTTTACTGCATATACAGACTGATTTTACTGTTGTGGGTTTAGTAACACTTTAACCTTTTTTTAATCTAAGAAATAAGCAATAAACAGGTTTCAGTGTAATGGTATATGATAGTTTCAGTCATGTTCGCCCTGACCTTTTACACTTCATCATAACCATAATGTGCAAAGTAACCAGCTCACACAACAGAATTATACCAAAGGGATATGTCAAAATCTGGAATAAACTTGATGCTGGCTGAGTGGACAGAACTAGTCTCACACCAATCCAGATCTAGCCTTACCTGTCCCAATCACACACCTGCACACCTGTAAAAAAAAAGGTGTTTATCTACCGTCCATCTACTCAATACACAAAAGATGCTCAAGAAAAACAACCGATAGGCACTCTGCTACAGGAAGCAGGAAAAACAAAGATAATATAACCCTATGATTGCCAAGGATGAGTCCTAGAGGTCTATCAAAGGGTTGAAACAAGCTTTTAAATCCAGACTTTGGGAAACATCGAAATGATCCCTTGTAGTGGGGCTGTGCATATACAAAGCAAGAGTTAAAGGCTCATTTAACCCCTTCCCGGTGACTAGGGATGAGCCTAATGCCCCCCGGTTCGGTTCGCACCAGAAACTGCGAACAGACCGAAAGTTCGCACAAACGTTAGAACCCTATTAATTACAATGGACGCGAACGTTCGAAATCTAAAGTGCTATTTATAACAGCCAATAAGCATGTTATTGTACTAAAAAGGGTTTGGGGACCCGGGTCCTGCCCTAGGGGACATGTATCAATGCAAAAAGAAGTTTTAAAAATTGAAGTTTTTTCTGGAGCACTCATTTTAATGATGCATAAAGTGAAAAAAAAAAAAAGTGAAATATTCCTTTAAATATCGTACCTGGGGGGTGTCTAAAGTATGCCTGTGACGTGGCATGTGTTTCCGTGTTTAGAACTGTCCCTGCACAAAATGACATTTGTAAAGGAAAAAAAGCCATTTAACCACTTGAGCCCCGGACCAATTTGCAGCCAAAGGACCAGGCCCCTTTTTGCGATTCGGCACTGTGTCGCTTTAACTGACAATTTAGCGGTCGTGCGACGTGGCTCCCAAACAAAATGGTGTCCTTTTTTCCCCACAAATAGAGATTTCTTTTGGTGGTATTTGATCACCTCTGCGGTTTTTATTTTTTGCGCTATAAACAAAAATAGAGCGACAATTTTGAAAAAAATGTAATATTTTTTACTTTTTGCTATAATAAATAAACATATTTTTTCCTCAGTTTAGGCTGATACGTATTCTTCTACATATTTTTGGTAAAAAAGAGGGAATTAGCGATTATTGATTGGTTTGCGCAAAAGTTATAGCGTTTACAAAATAGGGGATAGTTTTATAGCATTTTTATTAATATTTTTTTGGCGGCGATCATCGATTTTTATTGTGACTACGACATTATGGCAGACACATCGGATATTTTTGACACATTTTTGGGACCATTGTCATTTATACAGCAATCAGTGCTATTTAAATGCACTGATTCCTGTGTAAATTACATGACTGAATATTAGGCAGATGCCTGTGTTGCACAAATCAGCTACACAACACCAGCAATGAGGGGGTAGATTCAGGTGTATGCTGTGCAGTGTGCAGGAGGCACACTACACCCACTGTAACAGCGCTAGGTTAGGAAGCAAAGCAAAGCTGACACTGTCCCTGCCTATCCTGCTCTCTCCCTGAACACTACACTCACTGTAACAGCACTATCTAAAGAAGTATAAAGCACAGCTGACACTGTCCCTGCCTATCCTTCTCTCTATTAACGCCGCACAACTCTACATACGCCGTACTGGCGGCCTTATATAGTGTGGGGCGTGTACTAAACCCCCCTGAGCTATAATTGGCCACAGGCATCCTGTCTGTGGCCAGTTATGGCTCTCCTCGCTGCCGGCGCTGTGATTGGCAAAGCATGCGGGGTCACAGTGCATGCTTGGCCAATCATCAGCCAGCAATGCACTGCGACTGGTGCAGTGCATTGTGGGCCGTTCGTATCACACAAATGTAATGCGAACAGCCCACAAAGTTCTGGTTTCGATGAACGGACGAACGGCCGATGTTCGATTCGAACATGGGTTTGAATCGAACACCGGGCTCATCCCTACCGGTGACCACACACATATATGCGGCCTCACGGAAGTAGGCTTTTTTCCATAGGGCCGCATATATGCGCATCTCCCTTTGTGCTGGGAGGGTGCCGCACAGCACGCTCCCAACACAGAGCTTGGGCTCTTACTGTACCAACGATCTTTGTATATATATGTATGTATATTTGTAATCCAAGGGATAAAGTAATTAAAGGTGAGTTGGGGGTGATCCTGGTGTTGTATCCATAACTATGATACAAGGCTTGAGATGCAGTAGCAGGTAGGCCTTACGCCTGCCTAGTGTCAGTTGCTATACTCCTCCTCCGTAGGACTATGAATCCCAGTGAGGCCTGTATATAAGTCTGACTAGGTGCAAAAGCTAATAAACTGTGGGCGGCAACCCGCTCACCAACTGGATCGGAGCTCTGTATGGTAACTTTGGTCCGGTGTCTGCAGCTTGCTCCTCTGTCAGCCGGCTCCGTCACTCCGTTCCGCTTCGCTGGGTGAACCCGGTCCTCCGATGCTCAAACGAGTGTCTCTGGATTTCTCCAATCCGGTCACTGTATCTCTGGCACCGTCAGGTCACTCACACCAACGAGCGAGGTTGCGCTCCGCAATGGCAGTGGGCCACTTCCTCCGGGAGGCCCCCTCACAAGTCCTCACAGGCAGGCCATGCGTTCCCAAGAGACCTAAAATGGCCGCTCGAACTCCTTTTATGTCCTACCCAGAGATTGTGTCCATGGGTAGGTCACCAAGCATCCTGGGTAAAAAGGTCAACCTTCAAAGGTAAATAACAGTCACTTCCTGTATTCAGTCTTTGTGCTTTGTGAAAGCAATAATCGTTTAAGTTCACTATCAGTATTTGGCTGCTAGATGGCGCCAAATACTAAGCCATAGAAATATCCATAGACTCTTGGTTATAACATGCAAACATACATTAATAAGCAAGAATGTCAGTGCTACAATGGGATCTAACAAAATAAAGCAAAATATGTACACACCCAAAGGCTACCTCCTATTGTTTATTTTGGTATAAAACTGAATCAAGTGTTGAACAGAATAAAAACACAGTGTCCAATTCCGCTCCAGAGTGCCCCTCCCCATACTCACATAGTTAGCCTCCATGACTAATACCAGTAACTCCCCATCTAGTGACCCCCCCCCCCCCCAAAAAAAAACTCACACCCACTATTTCCCCTGAGAACCCTAATCCTCTTGACCAGCTAACAGAGACCTCCCTGAGGAGCTGGGACAGCGCGTCTGCCAACCACTGCCCCCAAGATGGAACCCCTGGTGACTGCACCTGCAAAGTGAAAAAGTCCAGGAATGCAGGCACTCCAGATATCCTGATAAAGTTCTGGGGGGTGGAATGAAACATGTAGATACAACATAGGAAGAGACCCCCCACTCCCCGCTGTACTGCATGCCTGCATTGTTTGATTGACCTGGCGGAGAATCCTGGAATCCTGTATATCGGGATTTTATGGCCATCTGACAGCCTGTTGGCTGAATCTGCTATCAGTGCTCTATCTGATGCTAGCCATCGCCCCTATTGGGAGCACAGCTTCTTGATCAGTCAGCTGTTGTTACCTGACACATGCACAGGACATCTGCTATAGTGCGTAGGAGGGAGGGGCACTCTGGAGCGGAACTGGACTGTGTTTTTATTCTGTAACACTTGATGCTGTTTTATTCCAAAATAAATAATAGGAGGTAGCCTTTGGGTGTGTACGTATTTTGCTTTATTTTTGTTAGGTTGTAGAAACTAAAGGATCTAGAATCTCATATAGGGCAAAGATTCCTGTGTATAGAAGGGCTGTTAAGGGGAAAGGTTTTGGTAGTGTGAGACTTGGTACGTAGCGCAACTCACAACCCTGCACTCTGTACGTAGCGCAACTCACAACCCTGCACTCTGTACATAGCGCATCCCTCAACCCTGCACTCTGTACATAGAGCATCCCTCAACCCTGCACACTGTACATAGCGCATCCCTCAACCTTGCACTCTGTATATAGCACATCCCTCAACCCTGCACTCTGTATATAGCAAATCCCTCAACCCTGCACTCTGTACATAGAGCATCCCTCAACCCTGCACTCTGTACATAGCGCATCCCTCAACCCTGCACTCTGTACATAGCGCATCCCTCAACCCTGCACACTGTACATAGCGCATCCCTCAACCTTGCACTCTGTATATAGCACATCCCTCAACCCTGCACTCTGTATATAGCAAATCCCTCAACCCTGCACTCTGTACATAGAGCATCCCTCAACCCTGCACTCTGTACATAGTGCATCCCTCTGCCATGCACTCTGTACATAGGGCATCCCTCAACCCTGCACTCTGTACATACTGCATCCCTTAACCCTGCACTCTATGCATTAAGATAAAAAGCCTTCTGTGTGCAGCAGCCCCCTCAGCCCCCCTAATACTTACCTGAGCTTCAACTTCCTCCAGCGATGTTCACAAGTGCCTCGGCAGTCTGTGAGTCTCCCTCCTGATTGGCTGAGACACATTAGCGGTGTCATTGGCTCCGCTGCTGTCAATCAAAGTTGGTTAGCCAATCAGGAGAGAGAGGGGGTGGGGCCGAACAGGGGATCCATGTCTGAATGGTCACACGGAGCTGCAGCTCAGCTCAGGTGCCCCCATAGCAAGCTGCTTGCTGTGGGGGCATTCAACAGGGGGGAGAGGGTCAGGAGCACCGAAGAGGGACCCAAGAAGAGGAGGCTAGTGGCTGCCCTGTGCAAATCCACTACACAGGGCCAGGGCCAGATTAGGAACATCATGGGCCTGGTGCTGAGGATTATGATGGGGCTTTTTATTAAAAATAAATAAATAAAATAATAAATAAAAATGCAAACAATTTTTTTTTTAAATTGAATAGAGAGAGGGAGGATGAGAGAGAGAGAAAGGAGATGAGAGAGGGGTAAGGGAGGGAGGATGAGAGATAGAGGGGGGATTAGAGAGAGAGAGGATGCGAATGAGCATGCGTGGAAGTGACAGCAACACAGCCTGGCCAAGGCAAGTGACCGAAGGCAAAGAACCCGGAAGGAAGACAGGGTGAAGATGGAAAAAAAGTGTAGCCATTCTAGAGCTGGTAACATTGAGGATATTCAATATCATTTTAAAGAACTGTTTTTGTGTGTAAGAGGCATAGGGGAGGAGTATGGATGGTATAAAAGTGGGAAGTATGTGCAGGTGAGGGAGAGGAATGTGGTGGGTATAACAGTGGGCACTATGTACAGGAGAGGAGTGTGGAGGGTATGATGGGGGCAGTATGTACAGGAGAGGAGTATGGAGGGTATGATGGGGGCAGTATGTACAGGAGAGGAGTGTGGAGGGTATGATATGGGCAGTATGTACAGGAATTGTCATTCAAAGTGTGACAGTGCTGAAAGAGTGTAAAATCCCGGTATTGAAGTAGTTAAACTACCTAAACCGCCAGTTTTAACCCCTACCATTTAAGTGACAGATATGCAATGGTGGGCATATACTGACTGGCATTCACTGACCTATAGTAACAAACGAAGATATGCAAATCTCCGTTTTGACTGCACTATTTACCGGAGTGCAGAACCCTGTATCTGAAAGGAAGAATCTCAACCTCGGCTCTTCTCAACCTTTAACTCTCTGCTTCGTCCCCCACCCCCCTCTACCCACTAACTCACTCACTGCCCAAGAGATTGCCAATCACTTCAAAGATAAGATTGATGCAATTCGTGAGGATACCTCCACTGTGCGTACATCTTCCCCACCCAACATACCTTGCCTAACAGCACTTTCAACACTCTCCTCCTTTGAATTGGCTACTATTGAAGAGGTTACAAAACTTTTCTCAGATGCCCACCTAACCAATTGTCCCTTGGATCCTGTTCCCTCACAACTACTACGGTCACCCTCTTCTTCTATCCTATGCTCCCTCACTCACATATTCAATCTTTCCCTCTCTAGTGGCACCTTCCCCTCCCCTCTAAAACATGCGCAGATCACTCCCATACTTAAAAAGCCCTCCCTGGACCCCACCAACCTGAATAACTTAAGGCCCATCTCATTGCTCCCATTCTCCTCTAAACTTCTAGAGCGCTTAGTCTACAACCGTCTTAGCTCCTACCTCAGTGAAAAAAACCTTCTTGACCCTTTACAGTCTGGCTTTCGCTCGCAGCACTCCACGGAAACTGCCTTACTAAAACTCACTAACGATTTACTAACTGCTAAATCCGACAGCCAGTACTCCATACTGCTACTACTTGACCTCTCTGCAGCCTTTGATACTGTTGACCACCCGCTCCTTCTCAATAAACTACATTCCCTTGGCCTCAAAGATTCTGCTCTATCCTGGTTCTCTGCCTATCTATCACAACGCTCCTTCAGTGTTACCTACAACTCTGTCTCCTCCTCTCCGTTGCCCCTTTCTGTGGGGGTCCCCCAAGGCTCTGTTCTTGGACCCCTTCTCTTTTCCATCTACACCTCCTCCCTTGGTCACTTGATAACCACCCACGGCTTCCATTACCACTTATACGCTGATGACACCCAAATCTATCTGTCTACTCCTCACCTCACTCCTTCAGTCTCCTCTCGCATTACTAACTTACTAACTGACATCTCAGCATGGATGTCGCACCACTTTCTTAAATTAAATCTGTCTAAAACTGAGCTATTAATATTCCCCCCTGCCCGTGCCCCCCTCCCTGACTTTTCCGTCAAAATCAACAATGCAACCATCAGTCCCTCCCCTCACGCCAGGGTACTCGGTGTAATCCTAGACTCGGACTTGTCATTTCAGCCTCAAGTCCAATCGCTGTCAAAAGTTTGTAGACTTCACCTCCGTAACATCTCTAAAATTCGCCCCTTTTTAACAAATGACACCACCAAGCTCCTCATTCACTCCCTTGTTATCTCTCGCCTTGACTACTGCAACTCCCTTCTCATTGGCCTGCCTCTCCATAGGCTCTACCCTCTTCAGTCTGTCATGAATGCTGCTGCCAGACTTATCCACCTTACCAACCGTTCAGTGTCTGCCAACCCTCTCCTCCAATCCCTACACTGGCTCCCAATCACCCAGCGAATTAAATTCAAAATACTATCCACAACTTACAAAGCCATCCACAGCTCTGCCCCAAGCTACATCACCAATCTTGTCTCCAAACATATCCCAAACCGTCCTCTCCGCTCTTCTCAAGATCTCCTCCTGTCAAGCTCTCTTGTCTCCTCCTCCCATGCTCGTCTCCAGGATTTCTCCAGAGCCTCTCCTATCCTCTGGAACTCGCTACCTCAACCTGTCCGGCTATCCCCTACTCTAGCTACCTTCAGGCGATCCCTGAAAACTCATCTCTTCAGGGAAGCTTATCATGTCTCCAACTAATCTTCTACCACTTCCATCAGCTCATTCCCCACAGTTACAACCTTTTGTATCACCTCCCCCACCCTATTAGATTGTAAGCTCTTCTGAGCAGGGCCCCCTTAATCCTCTTGTATTTTATTGTATTATAACTGTATTGTCTCCCTTTTATATTGTAAAGCGCTGCGTAAACTGTTGGCGCTATATAAATCCTGTAATAAATAATAAATAAATAAAGAATGCTATATGTTCAGCCCTGCAGCCTGTACAATCTGGAAATACACGCTTTGGAATGGGCATCATTGTGCGCCAGCTGATGATTGTGGAATTTTTGTCAAAGTGTATAATCAGAGCATTCCCAGGTGAGAGAATAATGGATGTTGGGATTTTACAAGTGTGTGCCTGCAGAACGATTTCCACTTTTATAAATGTTATACTTGCAAATTGCTAACATATACTGTATGCATGGCTTAACTTTTAGAAGTGCATAAACAATATTTAAATACATATATCTTTCATCACCTTGAAACTGTTAAAGGATTCCTATACATTTAGTGGATGATTCCTTTCCTAATTCCTACCCTTCCTGCTCCTCCACCCAGAACTTTGAACCTATGCTTAGTTACAGTCTTTAGAAATCCTGCTAGTGCACCCATGGCATGATCTTGTTGTTTAAATTTAAATAATCCCTCTCATGGGGGATGTTGGTGGGCTGCCATTGCTGGTCTTCTGATAATTCTAGTTTCCTGGTTGTCATGTTAAAGCAATGGCTTCAGTGCTTTCTTAAAAGAGAAGTTTGGGATTTAAAAAAACAAAACAAACATTTAAACTTACCTAGGTGGATGCAGCATCGATCTAATGCTGCGTCTATCCCCCGCCGGCTCGTCAGTGAGAACTGAGAGATTAAACACTGCTGATCGCTCAGTTCTCCCCCTCCACTCTGAGCAGAGAGCCGGTGTTCTGCTGAGAAAGGTCCCCCCGGCGGATAATGACCCCCCCCTGTACTGCGCAAGCGCAGCGCTTGCGCAGTACAAACCACAACGGAGCCGCCGAAAATAGCCGAAGCTGAACACCTGTGAGTCAGCTGTACCCGGCGCCTGCGCTTGCGTTCCAACACTGTTGTAAGACACCAAAGGGCCACTCGCGGGCTTGCTTTTCTTGCTACGCTTCGGGCACGGCCTCGCTTTTCGCTCGGCATATTTATAATGTAACTCTATGTCCACTTGGTTGGTGGGGTTTGAACCTGGACTCAGGGCAGAATGTAGTATTAAGTGCGCAGGCGCCGTGTAGAGCTGACGATCAGCTGTTTATCTTCGGAGACTTTCGGCGGCTTCGTAGTGGTTCGTACTGCGCAGTACAGGGGGGTCATTATCCGCCGGGGGACCTTTTTCGGCAAGACACCGGAACTGTCAGTCAGCAGCTCTTTGCTCTCCTCTCCAGTGCTCACTGGAGCACTGGGCTGTGGAGGGGCCGGGAGGGGCTGGCTCAGCCTCTCAGCAGTTTGCTGAGAGGCTGAGCCTGGTGCCGGTCCAGTGATCTGGGTGGATCAGTGGTTCTTCTCCTAAGGGCAGCAGCCCCAGGAGTATCGGAACCCTCGCTAAAAATGAAAGAACAATCTGTTTAGGCCTCCTGTCTATTTATCACCTTCCCAGCTACCTTCTGGGTGCCCCCTTACACGAATTGGCTAGGGCAGGGCTCAAAATGTCAAGTCCTGAGCTACTAGTCAGGCCCTGAGTGTTACTATAATAAAAATAATAGTGTAACCAGTGCAGCTGCCCCTTTAAGTGAAAAAAAAACACTTGTATTTTTATGTATTTATATATTTAAAAAAAAAAAAGGCATAATACCCAGGAAATTGTGCGTGTAATGCAGATATGTCATTGATATATTTTTTTCTTATTTTTGCCCTTACATACACTTTAGACCTTATACAATCTGAGTGTTTGCTCACTTTCCCCTGAACGCATTTTCTCCTGGTAGTAGAAAAGCTGCAGATCCGCCCCGTGGATAGCCGCTTGCTCAGCGGGGATCGCCGGAGCGATCTCTGCTGAGCAGAAGATGACAGGTCCGTCTCTGCACTCCGTGCAGGGACGGACCTGTCAGAGCGCCGCTCTCTCCTATGGGAGATCGGGTGACGACAGACCGTAGAGTCCGTCGTCACCCGATCCGCTCTGCAGACGGATGAAAAAATTGGGTTTTCCTCCGTCTGCAGAAACGGAGCACAGCAGGCACGGACGAGAGCGGGTGTCAGCGGATGCTCATCCGCTGACACACGCTATCCCATAGGGATACCTGTATGTCCGTTTTTCACCCGAAAACGGAAGGATGAAAAACGGACATACGGTCCGTCCGTGTGAAAGAGCCCTTAAGCTCCTAGGCGCGTTTAGGCGTGTCAAGCATTTGAGCATTAATGGTTTCCCTTGGCCAAAATATTAATTATTTCTGGCCTTTGGAATTAATGAATGCTCAAGTGATAAATGTGCTTTTAGGTGCATTTAGACTCGTTTAGACACGTCAAGCAAGTTTTCTGCCCAAAAGCTTCTCTCCTGAACACTAGTGAAGAGTTTTTTTTATCAACCTATAAACGCATATCTTCTAATACACCTATAAATGTGTGCATGGACACATAGGCTAACATAAATGTGAATTGGCAGGCAGAAAAAAAATCAAATGCCAGAAAAAGCAGCATTTTTTAAGCCCAGTGTGCATGTGCCCTTAATCTGTCTGCATTTTTTAATGATTTATTGAAGGATTATCAGTGTAACTCCACTTTTTTGAGAAAAAAAACAATCTCCTCTGGGTAATCAATGTACATTGCAAGGATTTTAACAAACATGGTTGCATTTTGAAATTTACAAAAAATTACAGCTTTGCAGAATAAAAGGTCATTTTTAATAACATTAATTACAATGCTTAATAACATTTAATTACAATATGGTTTGTGAAGCAATTGTATATATGTTATATTATTTTGTATTTGCTATTTTTTTATGAAAAGTGGAATGACCCTTTAACTGTCATTAGGTAAAAATAGATAGTCCAAAAACATTACAGCTGTTGGATATTCACATTCACATTTCGCATTGGAGAAAACATTCACGGAATTTCACCTGTCTCCAGAGACAACATAGCTGCAAGCAATGGACTACGGCCATTTGGAAATTGCCTTCAAGTGTTAGTTGGCCAAGTGCTGTGAATTGAAGTAATCATATCATTAAGTTGTAAGTTGCCAAGTGTTGTAATTGAAATAATCATATCATGACCTGCAGCCTTCTTAGACACAATAATCACAGATTTATAATAGTTCAACTGTATGCCAACAGATTTAATTGCGAAGACTTTACCAGAAAGTTTAACAATCTGGGAATGGTCTCAGGTCACTGTTATTTAATGTCAGCGAATTATGTAATATACAAGAGAATCAGAAATCACATGCCGAGCAATACAGTTGCCTGCAACATACAGTATATACATTTACATACATACAGTATACTGTATACATACAGTATACACCTTTTTAACAAATGAAAACCAAGCTCCTCATTCACTCTCTTGTTATCTCTCGCCTTGACTATTGCAACTCCCTTCTCATTGGCCTGCCTCTCCATAGGCTATCCCCTCTTCAGTCTATCATGAATGCTGCTGTCAGACTTATCCACCTTACCAACCGCTCAGTGTCTGCCAACCCTCTCTTCCAATCCCTACACTGGCTCCTAATCACTCAGCGAATTACATTCAAAATACTAACCACAACATACAAAGCCATTCATAACTCTGCACCAAGCTAAATCACCAATCTTGTCTCCAAATATCACCCAAATCGTCCTCTCCGCTCCTCTCAAGACCTCCTACTCTCAAGCTCTCTCGTCTCCACCTCCCATGCTCGTCTCCAGGATTTCTCCAGAGCCTCTCCCATCCTCTGGAACTCGCTACCTACACCTGTCCGGCTATCCCCTACTCTTGCTACCTTCAGGCGATCCCTGAAAACTCATCTCTTCAGGAAAGCCTATCATGTCTCCAACTAATCTTTTACCACTTCCACCAGCTCATTCCCCACAGTTATAACCTTTTGTACCACCTGCACCACCCTATTAGATTGTAAGCTCTTCTGAGCAGGGTCCTCTTGTATTTTATTGTATTATAACTGTATTGTATCCCTTTTATATTGTAAAGCGCTGTGTAAACTGTTGGCGCTATATAAATCCTGTAAAATAATAATAATAGTTTAGGCTACTTTGACACTTCCTAACTATGTAACTATATTAGTGATCCAATACCACCGTGTGATCCACCACTAATGCAAGATGGACTCTTACCAGAGTTGGAGGACTCTATTATGAGTCAAATACTCCTAATATGATTTATCCACATACATCAAGCATCCAGGAATGATGTGTAATCCAGGGACAGCATAAAAAAATCACATAGAACCCAGGTACATCCCAATGGATATAGTGGATTAGGGTGTCACCATGGATATAAAACAGAAAAGAGCCCACATAGTGTAAAACTGCCAAAAGAGCTTTTATTGAAGCAAAGGGGATTAAAAATACTCACATAGAGGGGCTTTCAAACTAGGCAACGGGGGGGTCCAGAGGTAGAGAGAGTCAGCACGGAACATATTCCAGAGGGTAGTAGTGGGGGCATTAGTGGTAGGTTGACTAAAGCACCTAAACCTGAGGTAAGTATAGTAACAAGTCCTATTTGCAACCCCAGAGCACCCAATAAGGAGATTGTATGCGACCGGTCTAAACTACGTGGCATGTTCACCAATGCCAGGAGTCTGGTGGACAAGATGGGAGAACTAGAGCTACTGTTGTATAAGACATTACAGAGACTTGGTTTGACAGCTCTCATGATTGGCTGGCAACTATTCAAGGGTATTCCCTATATCGCAGGGATAGAGAGGGTAAAAAAGGGGGAGGGGTATGCCTATATATCAAGAATAATTTACTGGGGGCGTGGCTAAGCTGGCGGCTTGATCGGACGTGCGCTGAGGGAGCTCCGCTCCTACGTGGATATGTTATCCATTTACTACGGGCAAGACCTTCAATATCCTTCCCTTGGGCCACCCGGAGACCCTCGGGTATGCGAAGAGGCAAGTCCGGCTCCGGAAGAACCCCTCCATTACCAAAGCCTCTCCCCAGCAGCGGACGCCGAAGCAGGGCCTTCCGGCCAGCTCGCACATGGCGATTCAAACCCTGGCCTCAGAGCCGCCAACGGTAGAGGAGGATTGTTGCCAGGCGCTGATGCAGGCTATCTCCGGCTGCAAAATAGCCCTCACTTCTAAGATTGATACGCTACAAATGGATTTTGGATTAATGCGTCGGGACATGGACAAATTCCACGACAGGCTGGGAGAGGCTGAGAGCCGCGTGGGAGACTCTGAGGACTCCTTCAGAGAACACGAGCCTCTCTCCACACACTACAGGTACGAGTGAAGGCGCTGGAATCCCGAGCGGAGGACAGTGAAAACAGGAGCAGAAGGAACAATTTGCGGGTCGTGGGTCTGCCTGAGGGATCTGAGGGACTCCGCACTCTCCTGCCCAACACTGTGTTCTCCCCCCATTATGCATTGGAGAGAGCCCACAGGATGCCCCCTGTGCAGGGCCCACCTGGGGCACCCCCACGCACCTTAACTTTCCGCCTGTTAAATTTTCGGGATCTGGTGCTTCGAGAGGCAAGGAAGGTGGCTGAGCTTCGTCACGATGACGCACGCCTTATGCTTTTCCCAGATTACTCGATCGAAACCCAAAGGCTCTGCGGAACCATCAATCACGTAAAGGCTCAGCTACGGGCAAAAAACATCAAATATAGCATGTTGTTTCCTGCCCGCATCTGGGTGGTGGATGGAGAATCTACACGATACTTTACCTCGCCCGAGGAGGCCTCCCAGTGGTTGGACACTCTACCTATACCCCGGTAACTGTATACTTATTGTCCCTTGTTTTTCTCCCCTTTGATGTACAGCCTTGTCTCCTATACTCTCCCACCATTGTGGCTGGCGGCGATTTATGCTGTCTTGGCATAAAGAATGCTCCTATAACTTCCATGTTTTCAGCCTGACTTTCATTTCTCCAATAGCGTATACCTCTGCCTGAGCCGGGGTGTTTATGCCCCCCCCCCTAGCAGTGCTGCCGGGCTCTGCTGAACTGATGCAGACACGCTGTTCACCCCCCCCCTCACTCGAGTTGCATGATGAGGTTTTTCCTATGGCCGGTTGAAGCCCCTACTTCCCCTTCTGGAATAATTGACCTGCACTACTGGTGTCACCGAGCCGGATGAACTTTCCATGGAAGGTGGCGTGACATGGAGGGCTGCGGTATGCTAGGGGGGTGGGAGCAACATGGAGCAGCTACATACCAGGGGATGGGATGGTGCAGGTTATGGGGAGAATGCTGTTTATGTTCACCTTGTATGCCTCACAAGCATGTGCCCTTAGCTTTTGCTAAGAGAACTCACTTAACGGTACACAATGTGCTGGTTTTTGTTCTTAACATCCAGGTTGGGGACGGCTGCTTAAGGCTTGCATTGACCACTGAAACACTGCCTTAGTGCCCCCCCCCCCCCCCCCGGGTTGCCTTCAGCTTTCTCCTTGCCCCCATAGGAGATACACCTAAAGTGCTCCGGTTGAGCTAAGTTATGGTTAAGGGATTGGGCACTCCGAGTTCCCCAACGGTTGTGCACTACTTGCTTGGGTTGGCCACTACTACCACGCCACATACTCTGGTTTCTCCCAGGGAGTTAGTATACTGATCCATAAATCCTTAATATACGAACTACTGGATGTTAAAGTGGACTCGGGGGAGGTACGTGCTATTGCATGCAGTCGTAGACACTATTGAAATGATAATCCTTGGCCTTTATATACCACCACCGGCCACAACGGCCCTTTTAAAACTATTGACCCCTCTCATCTCTATGTACCCCACTGATAACTTAATTATTGCTGGTGATTTTAACATGGTTATGAACCCATCTCTAGATAGGCTATCGCAGGGGGCGGGTGTGGACTCTCCTCTGTCAAAATTGGTGTCCCTATATGGCCTAACGGATGTCTGGCGTTGGAGACACCTGGCGGACAGTGCCTACACCTGCCACTCTGCATCCCATAAAGCCATGTCACGCATAGATCTGATCCTTGTCAGTGGGGGAATGCTCTCCCGGGTCCGAGAGGTTGGTATTTTACCAAGGGGAATATCAGACCATGCCCGTATGCTGTGTACTTTCCAAACCCAGACGCACCCCTCTGAGAGACTTTGGCGGGTTATCTCGATACTGGATTTCAGATCCCTTGGTGGAGGCTGAAATCTCCACACACATAACTGACTTTTGGCTAACGAATGTAGGCACTGCTGCAGGTCATAGTATGTGGGATGCATTTAAGGCCTCTATTAAGGGAGCTAACAATCCTCTATCTCCAAAGTCAGACAGAACGCATCTGTCACTCTTGCTGAGGCCGAGACTCAGAATCTAGAGTCGTGATACGTGCTATCCCAAAACTCGGTCAGGCGGCATACCGGGAGGTGATGCTTCTCAGGGTGTCCAAGGCAAAAAACCAACACCTGGCACAATCGCAGCGCATTTTTGAGCAGGGGGGAAAAACCGGTTGGCTCCTGGCCTGGTTGGCTAGGGAACAGCAACCAACCTCATCCATTGCCTATATCTATGATGCTGATGATGGACTGCTGGTTGACCCCCTGGCCATAAATGCCCGATTCGCCTCCTACTACAGTGACCTCTATTCCTCCAGGGTGGACTATTCTAGGGAGGAATTCAATTCCTTCCTAAACCAAATCAACTTCCCCACCCTCTCTGATACAGCATGTGAACACCTGGATGGCTTCATAACGGTGGAGGAAGATCAGCAGGCTATGGGCGACCTCCAGGCAGGGAAGACTCCAGGTGTAGATGGGATCCCCTCGGAATTCTATAGGCAGTATAGTGATAAACTGACACCCAAACTTAACAAGATGATAGTCAAGGCCCTGAAGGAAGGGCCAATCCCAGCCTCTTTGGCGGAGGCGGTTAAGCATTTGACTCGGTTGAATGGGTCTATCTGTGGGAGGTCCTGCCCCGCTTTGGCTTCGGCCCTAAATTTATATCCTGGGTGAAGGCCCTATATGACTCCCCCAGCGCTACAGTAGGCACCGGATCGGTCCTCTCCAATCCCTTCTGCCTTGATACAAGGCAGGGGTGTCCGCTCTCTCCGGCCCTTTTTGCGCTGGCTATAGAGCCAATGGTGATCCTGCTACGCTTCGCCCCTGCAGTCTGCGGCATCTCCATAGGTCCTGTAGAGGAGAAGATCTCCCTATATGCCGACGACACTCTTCTGTACCTTCGGAATGCTACCACCTCACTGAGGGAGGCCCTCTCACTTATAAATACCTTTTGTAGATATTCAGGGGTCCGCATTAACTGGGGGAAGTCCGTCCTATTCGCCTTGCTTCCCTCCGAAGTGGAATCCCAACAGACACCCCGCTGCAAATAGTTTCCCAATTTAAATACCTGGGGATAGTCATCTATAGAGATGTAGGTCAATTTATCCCTCTTAACTTAGAACCAATAATGTCTTCCCTGACTCGGAAATGCTCAGCCTCGAAAACCCTACCCCTTACCCCTGTTGGTAGGGTCAATCTGGTCAAAATGTCTGTACTTCACAAATTTATCTATCTGTTTAGACAGACTCCGGTCCTCATTCCACAAATGTTTTTTCAGAAACTAAACAGCCTACTTATCTCCTTTGTGTGTGTAGCACTAACCCCCAAAGGAGCTGCTGATTTGATTTGGGCTTACCGTTACCTTCTTGACCTCGTGTGCGTCTAGGGGTTTCCCGAGGTAGATGGCCCAAAGAACTGCAGAAACTGACACCGGATCCATTTTGGGATTTTTATTTGCAAAAAGGGTAGACAAAACACAGTCTCTGAATGAGGATAGAGGGTTTAGGTAGAAAGTTCAGGTACTCTTGGAACTGCTTATGACTCACTATAAAATCCAGAGAATAGCCATTCACAACTGGATCCTCACTGCTATCGGATAAACCTCCTCACACTAGGCCTAGCAGCCGATAGAGTGTTCAAATACAGCAAAGTCTCTGCCACAGACTTGGTTGTAGAACTTGTGAATAAAGTCTCTGCCACAGACTTGGTTGTAGAACTTGTGAATAAAGTCTCTGCCACAGACTTGGTTGTAACTGAAGGATGTAGATAAACTTAGAGAGCTCTCATACGGTACCAGTATCTTGCAGCCGGTCCGGCGATACCGTACGAGTGTAGATTCACTTGGTGTCTTTCAACTAACCTTCCAGGCTCTTGCTGAGGTACCAGCCTTCTGCGTGGCCTTCTCCCGAAGAGTCCTCCCCTGGTTGTTTCCTCAGTTGCTGTGCCTTTCTACAGACGAGATGGCACCGGACCACCTTGGAATCCTCCTTCCAGTTACTTTGCCTCGGGCTAGCCAGCCCCGTGACTCGGAATTGGATGAATCCTCACCCCAGGCCATGAGAGCATTGGGGCTGGTCAGGAGGACCAGGACCAAACAGACAGAAAGATCTTCTGGACCTGAAACCCAGAAGCACGTGATCTCAGTACCTTAAGTACCCTCTCCCAGCAGCACAGCAAGACGACACGCTCACTGGTTGGTTCCGAGAGAGATTGGCACCCAATGCGCCAACCAAATGGCATTCTACACTTTCCAGAAGTGACAGCGACACCTGTGGCCAAGCAGAACCCAGTGCAGTCCAGCCAGACTGGTACTGAAACCATAATTTGGTATAATCAAGCCCAAAACCAAACTATAGTTTTAGGAATTTTAAATAGAAAAAAACACATAGCGCATGCTCTTCAGGAGCCCGGCGCTACATGTGGAATGGGGGTACCCCCAGGATAGCACAGACTACTCTACAGCTCCCAATTACTTTAGGGGGTCTGGCGATGCCCTGCTTCATTATTGGGCAGCAGTCCTTGTGACGGTCAGATGGTGGCTGTCCGAGGAATCGGCTAACCCTATGGCCATGTTAGAGGCGGCACTGCTAGGCTCCTACTCCGAAACCTAATAAACAGGGGTCCCCGATCTAACCCAAACATTACCTCATCAATGTGTGTTATGTTGCGGGTCTGGGATATGATAAAAGCTAAGGTGGGGAAGGCCAACTGCTGGTCCCCACCCGAGACTACCCCACTTCCGATCCATCCCGGACCCTGTTTCCTCGGATGGGCTAAAGACGTTTGACGACTTAAAGGGAGAGCGAGGATTACCCAATTATATGTTCTTCAGGTACATCTAGCTCCGACATGCTTATCGGACACAATTCCCCCAACCTATCACACTGGAGGTTAGTGATGTTGAGAGCATGCTGGCCCTGGCTGAAGACATAAAACCACTGTTGGCCCTCCATGCCGAATTTATAGGACTGGATACCGCTGTGGTACCCGAACTTGCGGATGACGACTGAGAGGAGGGTGTTCAGCAATACCTTGATCAGGGTCAGATAGTTTTCATGGGTCAGATAGTAAATGCACCAACTAGAAGCAAAGCGTTACTAGACCTACTGATTACCAACAATACAGACCTGATCACGGATGTGTAAATACGGGGCAACTTAGGAAACAGCGATCACAGATCAGTTCGTTTTAGTATAAATCACACAAATAGGAAACATAAGGGGAATACAAAGACACTGAATTTCAAAAGAGCCAACTTCCCTGAACTACGATCCTTAATAGAACATAATAATTGGGATAAAATCTTAGGAACAAAGAACACAGAGGAAAAATGGATATGTTTTAAGAGCATATTAAATAAGGGCATTAGCCAGTGCATCCCATTGGGAAATAAAGTTAAAAGAGCAAACAAAAGAATGCAACAAGAAATGTAAGGGTGCAATTAGGGCGGCTAAGATATAACACGAAAGGCGCATAGCAGAGGAGAGTAAAAAAAATCCCAAGAAATTCTTTCAGTACATAAATAGTAAGAAAGGGAGGTCAGATCATATTGGTCCCATAAAGAATGACGAAGGGAATCTGGTTACTAAGGATGGGGAGATGGAGATGGTATTGAATTTATTCTTCTGCTCAGTCTTCACAAGGGAATCGGAGGGCTTCAGTAACCAAAACTGCAATGTTTATCCTCATGGCATGTCACAGGAAGCACCCTAATGGCTAACAGAGGACAGAATTAGAAATAGACTTGAAAAACGTAACATTAATAAGTTGCCGGGACCAGATGGAGTGCACCCGAGGGTCCTTAAGGAACTCAGTCAAGTAATTGCCAGACCATTGTTCCTAATTTTTATGAACAGTCTACTGACTGGAATGGTACCAGCTGATTGGAGAAAAGCCAATGTAGCACCAATATTTGAAAAAGGGCCAAGATACATCCCTGGGAATTACAGACCAGTTAGCCTAACATCAATTGTATGCAAGCTCTTGGAGGGGATGATAAGGGACTATATACAAGATTTTAGTAATGACAATGGTATCATTAGCAGTAATCAGCATGGATTCATGAAGAATCGTTCTTGCCAAACCAATCTGCAGTATTAACCTTCTATCAGAAGGTGAGCTGCCATCTAGATAAAGTAAATCCCTAGACTTGGTGTATCTGGATTTTGAAAAAGCATTTGATACAGTTCCCCATAAATGTTTACTGTACAAAGTAAGGTCCGTTGGCATGGACCATGTACATGGATTGAAAACTGGCTACAGGGGCGAGTTCAGAGGGTAGTGATAAATAGGGAGTACTCTGAATGATCCAGGGTGGAAAGTGCCCCAGGATTCTGTCCTAGGACCAATCCTATTTAATTTATTCATAAACGACCTGGAGAATGGGATAAACAGCTCAATCTCTGTATTTGCGGACGATACTAAGCTAAGCAGGGCAATAACTTCTCCATAGGATATGGAAACTTTGCAAGAAGATCTAAACAAATTAATAGGGTGGGCAACTACATGGCAAATGAGGTTTAATGTAGAAAAATTTAAAATAATGCATTTGGGTGACAAAAATATGAATGCAATCTTCTTACTAGGGGGTGATCCTCTGGGAAATCTAGGATGGAAAAGGACCTGGGGGTCCTAGTAGAAGAAAGGCTCAGCAATGGCATGCAATGCCAAGCTGCTGCAAGAAAAGCAAACAGAATATTGGCATGCATTAAAAAGGGGATTAACTCCAGAGATAAAACAATAATTCTCCCACTGTACAAGACTCTGGTCCAGCCACACCTGGAGTATGCAGGAAAGATTAGAGGAACTGAATTTATTCACCCTTGATAAGAGGAGATTAAGGGGGGATATGATCAACATGTATAAATATATAAGGGGTCCATATAGTGAACTTGGTGTTGAGTTATTCACTTTACAGTCAACAAAGAGGACAAGGGGGCACTCTTTACGTCTAGAGGAAAAGAGATTTCATCTCCAAATACAGAAAGGTTTCTTCACAGTAAGAGCTGTGGAATAGACTCCCTGCAGAGGTGGTTCTGGCCAGCTCAGTAGATTGCTTTAAGAAAGGCCTGGATACTTTCCTAAATGTACATAATATAACTGGGTACTAACATTTATAGGTAAAGTTGATCCGGGGAAAATCCGATTGCCTCTCGGGGGATCAGGAAGGAATTTTTTCCCCTGCTTTAGCAAATTGGAGCATGCTCTGCTGGTTTTTTTTTTGCCTTCCTCTGGATCAACTGTAGGTATAGAATGGGGTATATGGGATTGTATGATATATATATATATATTTTTTTATTTTTATTTTTTTATTTGTGGTTGAACTGGATGGACTTGTGTCTTTTTTCAACCTAACTAACTATGTAACTATGTAACTATGCGGTCCAGTTCTGGGCACCAGTCTTCAAGAAGGATGTGCTGGAACTGGAGAGAGTCCAGAGGAGGGCAACAAAACTAATAAAGGGACTGTAGGACCTTAGTTATGAAGAAAGGTTATGAGCACTGAACTTGTTCTTTCTGGAGAATAGACGCTTGAAGGGGAAATGATTTCAATGTACAAATACCGTACTGGTGATCCCACAACAGGGATAAAGCTTTTCCTCAAAAGGGAATTTAATAAGACACGCAGCCATTCACTAAAATTAGAAGAAAACAGGTTTCTTTACTGTAAGAGCGGTTAGGATGTGGAATTCTCTTCCACAGGTACTGGTTTCAGTGGGGAGCATCGACAATTAAAAAAAAATATTAGATAAGCACCTGAATGACCACAACATACAGGGATATACAATGTAATACTGACATAAAATCACACACATAGGTTGGACTTGATGGACTTTTTTCAACCTCACCTACTATGTAACTATTTAACATAATGTATGATATAATGATCGTGGTATGGGAATTCAAGATTGGCAAACCATGCATGGAGAAAATCCAGATCGTGTAAACAGCAGGACAAGCGTGGCAATGAAACGTACGTTAGCTCTACTCTGCGCGTTTCATCATAACTAATGTCAACGGGGGCATGCACGATTTTTTCACAGTCCCTTTTTACTTTCTGTAAAAAAATGAAAAATAATAAGGCTAATAAGGAGCTGTTTTTTTATGCAAAAAGGGGTTTGGGATAGTTTAAAAGATCTTACATTACTTTACACTCAGAGTACATTTAAATCCTACTGCACCCTTGAAAAGAAAAACACCACAAACTAGCCATTTTGTGCTCTGTTGACTTCTGTTTGCAGAAATGGTGGAATTTCACAGAAATCTTCTTATTTTCACTAAATATTTGTGGACATTTAAATCATTTTTCACTTATCTCTGTTTTTGCTTTATTGAAGTCCCCTATTGTAATAAAAATGCTATCATCTTACCCTTGTCAGTATAAATTCACGTGTGGATTTACATTTATCTCAGGGCCATAGAGTACTGATGTTGAAATCATCAACAGAGAAATTTATTTCAAGAGATTCCTAAAATTCCTCAGTGATGATAGGCATTAACTCTTTGCAATAATAACATTATCTGTTGTCTTCACAGATATGCCATGGATCACTTCTTTTGAATGCTCAGGCTTATTTAAAGCGGGACTAAACTCTGTCAATCAACTTTATCTATGTTTAATCCTTATGATGTTAGCCTTAATAAATAGATAAGAAGGTATATTACGTATAAAAAGTAATGGTAGTATCCGCGCTTAGGAAATGGAACTGCTGCCCCCCTAAAAAAACTTCACCAAGGTGAAGCCAGAAAATATAAAAACACTAAGAAGGGGTATTGGCGCTGTTCTAATAAAATGCTAAATGCAAAGGGGTGTAAAATATAGAAATGGAGAATAGTGTATATCAAATTCTTGGGGTCACACACCAGAGATAAAGTGCATATGCATAAAAGAAGGTGAGCTTGTGGTGAATACTGGCGAAATTGCCACGATATCGGTCACAAAATATTGAAATTCACAGAATAAGGTGTAAACTAGCACAAGATATTAGAATATTAAAAAATAAGTGGTGAGGCATAAGTGATAAGTGCAAGTGCATAAATAAATAGATAGTAACAATCTAATAAATATATTAGCTGAATAAATGAGCACAGCTTTACCTTTACCTTTATACAGTAGTATTGAAATATAAAAATCAATATCAAATTAATAATAAGAATAAAAAAAAAAAAAATAAAAGTCCATAATGCAAGAGCGTGAACTGTATAAAATTATATGTAAGCAGAGGTGGAAAATATATATATGCAGTCTGGAATAGTTCAGTCTGAAATCAGACGCAAATCAGTGAGCAATAATTCTTGACATAAAATGAGACCAGCTATGATGATCCAGTGCTCCCCTCCGTCAGACAATTCCCCTCATGTGGTTACACTCACCGGAGCGCCTAACCCCTGCAGGGGTGATAGGCGTAGTGTTAGTAATCCCAAAACGACCTCGCTCGTGTAGGCAGGGGGTGTCCTTTTCTCCAGGGGGTTGCCCGCATTCGGTCTCCTATCTATGTCTCATCCAGGGTGTTCTCAGCAGTAATGAGTTTTGGCATATATGGGAAAGGATAGTCTCATAGGGTGAATCTGTATGAAAAGGGGGTATTTATTTAATTCAAAGATGGATAACATACCGTCGACAAATAATGGTGACAAAAAGATTGGGGCTAGCAAGCCCATAAAGCATGAGACCCGGCGTAACAGCTGCCGCTATTCCGGGGAAGCGGTGTGCGTTCCACGGCCGCAATGAGCTCAAAACCGGAAGACGACTGCACCGGACGTGACGTATTGTGTACGAAGATAGTCCCGCCTTACGCGTTTTGTTATAGGACGTCGTCTGAGGCTCGCACGACGTCCTATGACGAAACACGTAAGGCGGGACTATCTGCGTAGACAATACGTCACGTCCGGTGCAGCCGTCTTCCGGTTTTGAGCTCATTGCGGCCGTGGATCGCACGCCGCTTCCCCGGAATAGCGGCGGCTGTTACGCCGGGTCTCATGCTTTATGGGCTTGCTAGCCCCAATCTTTTTGTCACCATTATTTGTCGATGGTATGTTATCCATCTTTTAATTAAATAAATACCCCCTTTTCATACGGATTCACCCTATGAGACTATCCTTTCCCATATATGCCAAAACTCATTACTGCTGAGAACACCCTGGATGAGACATAGATAGGAGACCGGATGCGGGCAACCCCCTGGAGAAAAGGACACCCCCTGCCTAGACGAGCGAGGTCGTTTTGGGATTACTAACACTACACCTATCACCCCTGCAGGGGTTAGGCGCTCCGGTGAGTGTAACCACATGAGGGGAATTGTCTGACGGAGGGGAGCACTGGATCATCATAGCTGGTCTCATTTTATGTCAAGAATTATTGCTCACTGATTTGCGTCTGATTTCAGACTGAACTATTCCAGACTGCATATATATATTTTCCGCCTCTGCTTACATATAATTTTATACAGTTCACGCTCTTGCATTGAGGACTTTTATTTTTTTTTTTTTTTTTTTTTTTTTTTTTTATTCTTATTATTAATTTGATATTGATTTTTATATTTCAATACTACTGTATAAAGGACTCATATATGTTATATAGGGTTTGTCCCTTGAAGTCACCTACTCCTTCCTCCCCGGCCTTGTGGGAGCTATCACGCTTTGGTTTTAGAAGAATTTTTATTATGCATTTTTATCTATATATTTTTTCCTGCATTTTTTAATATGTATTTCTTATAATTATATTTTTTGTATTCACGTTTATGATACATTTTAGCTGTGCTCATTTATTCAGCTAATATATTTATTAGATTGTTATTATCTATTTATTTATGCACTTGCACTTATCACTTATACATCACCACTTATTTTTTAATATTCTAATATCTTGTGCTAGTTTACACCTTATTCTGTGAATTTCAATATTTTGTGACCGATATCGTGGCAATTTCGCCAGTATTCACCACAAGCTCACCTTCTTTTATGCATATGCACTTTATCTCTGGTGTGTGACCCCAAGAATTTTATATACACTATTCTCCATTTCTATATTTTACACCCCTTTGCATTTAGCATTTTATTAGAACAGCGCCAATACCCCTTCTTAGTGTTTTTATAAGAAGGTATATTACATTGACATGTTTTAAACTTTATTTTTTTTTACATTTCTGGTTACTGGCCTAGGCTAAAATGATGTCATACATCCCAGAATCCTTCATGGACATTGTTTTTCTTTCTTCGGGAGGAGGGGCTTTCTCAGCTAAGCACAACCCCCTACATGCTTTTCCTTACAAAGAATACCCAATCACATGCAAGGAAAAAAATAAAAAATAGCTTGTATCTCGCAAACCTCAATGGTTCTTATAGTTCAGTGATGGCGAACCCATGGCACGCCCGTCTCTGCGGGCACGCCATGAAAGGAGAGCCATTAAATCAGAAAAGCACACAGTGAAAATCGAATCGTCCGCACCGCAAACTACATCTCCCACAGTTTTGTAGGCGAGTGGGCGTGACAAAGAATAAGTGGGGGTGACGTGCGCTAATCCAATCATAGAGGCTATCTCATCCACACCGCACCCACCATCAAACAAATCAGCGGTGACGTGCTGGGCATGACTGGGGGAACACGCGCATGGGATCAGAGGAGAATTGCGGGTGGGAATGAGCTGCCGGAGAGACTGGAGACATGGTGGAGTGCATCCATTATTTCACTGCATATAAACATCTCTAAAGTAAGCCTTACACTGTTAAAGTTTATTGCTTGTTTAACGGTATGTAACGATCTACAAAAAAACTAGTACAAACCAACTCACGGCAATGCTGACATTGTGCTCTGTACAGTTACATATTTTACTGAATTTTGCAAAATAAAGGTGTTAATTCGGTAAGTGCATGTGTCAGGTAGGTGATTGCATGTGTCAGGTAGGTGAGTGCATGTGTCAGGTAGGTGAGTGCATGTGTCAGGTAGGTGAATGTATGTGTCAGGTAGGTGAGTGCATGTGTCAGGTAGGTGAGTGCATGTGTCAGGTAGGTGAATGTATGTGTCAGGTAGGTGAATGTATGTGTCGGGTAGGTGAGTGTAATAGTCAGGTAGGTGAGTGCAATGGTCACGTAGGTGAGTGCATGTGTCAGGTAGGTGACTGTAATGGTCAGGTAGGTGAGTGCATGTGTCAGGTAGGTGAGTGCAATGGTCACGTAGGTGAGTGCAATGGTCAGGTAGGTGAGTGCATGTGTCAGGTAGGTGAATGTATGTGTCAGGTAGGTGAGTGCATGTGTCAGGTAGGTGAATGTATGTGTCAGGTAGGTGAGTGCAATGGTCAGGTAGGTGAGTGCATGTGTCAGGTAGGTGACTGTAATGGTCAGGTAGGTGAGTGCATGTGTCAGGTAGGTGAGTGTAATGGTCAGTGTAGTGTAATGGTCAGGTAGGTGAGTGCATGTGTCAGGTAGGTGAGTGTAATGGTCAGGTAGCTGAGTGTAATGGACAGGTAGGTGAGTGTAATGGTCAGGTAGGTCAGTGCATTCTGAGCACAACGCATTCCTGATCCCTGCATTCTGAGCAAATCTGGCAGAATCGTACGTTTTTGGTCTCTTAGGGCTCATTCAGAGGGATTATCAGTCCCATCCTCTGTACAGAGCCGCTGGCAGGTTTAATTCTGTGTTGGCACTTTGAAAGAAATAAGTTGGTTTTGCATCGCAGTTTGGGCACTCGGGCTCAAAAAGGTTCGCCATCACTGTTATAGTTTATAATTCCCTCTGTTTATGGTACGGAAGTACATCTTATTCTCTCACGACTGAACCAATGGGATCACGGAAGAAATGGGAGAGTGGAAACTGAATGGATATGCCCCCACCCATTCACAGTTTGAGCCCAAGGGGGGTGTTCGGGTGGACTGGAGGCATGTCCGGCATCTTCAGCAGTTTACCATAGAGCTCCACGTACCCATTGTTTCATTTGTTTCGTTGTCCGGCTCTAATTGTTATATAACTATTATAATGTTTAGGTTTGACATTACACCTATGTTCTTACCAACACATGTATAAGCAATGGAACATACCATATCTGAATGTTTGTACACCTTCTTTTTCATGAAAACTTTAAAGTGATCGTAAAGCTTCAAATATTTTTATTTTTTAAAATAACAAAATGTCATACTTACCTCCACTGTGCAGTTTGTTTTGCACAGAGTGGCCCCGAACACCGACTTCTGGGGTCCCTCGGTGGCTCTCACGGCTTCTCCCTGCATTAGATAACGCCTAGGAGAAGTGCTTTCCCGGGGGGTTACCTTGCGGGTGCGCTCCCGAGTCCAGCAGTCGGCATCCATAGCCGCTGAATGTATGACTCGGCCCTGCCCACCGTGGCCCGCGTCATTGGATTTGATTGACAGCAGTAGGAGCCAATGGCTGCACTGCTATCAATCTATCCAATCAAGTGGCGAGAACCCCGGGCAGAGGGACAGCATGTCCTCACCATTGGAAATTCCAGGGCTCAGGTAAGTAAAACGGGGGGGGGGGGGGCTGGGGGGCCGGTCACTGCCAGGTGTTTTTTTCACCTTAATGCATAGGATGCAGAGGTTTACAACCCCTTTAATAAAAACATTGAAACAAAATAAAAAAAACAGCATTTTTTGCTTGCACATGATTGGATGATGGAAGTCAGCAAAGCTTTACCTTATTTATTAAAGGGGTGTTCCAAGAAAAAAAAAATTTTTTTAAGCCAGCAGCTACACATACTGCAGCTGCTGGCTTTTAATAAATGGACACTTACCTGTCCTGCAGTCCCTTGATGTCGGCACCGCAGCTGATGTCTCCATTTGCGAGTAAGGTAACCCGGCAGTGTAGCCTTTCGGCTTCACACCGGGAACCCTACTGCGCATGCGCGAGGCCCCGCTCCTCTCTTCTATTAGCCCGGTGGCCAGGCGAGGAGGAGGAGGGAGCCCTGCGGTGACGTCACGGCCGCATGGTGGCCACGGCCGGACTCCCGAAAGTGGGAAAGGATACCTGTCAAAGACAGGTATCCTGTCCCCCCTCCCCGCCGAAAGGTGCCAATTGGGACACCGGAAGGGGGGAGGAATCCGATGAGCGGAAGTTCCACTTTAGGGTGGAGCTCCGCTTTAAGCTCTGGGGCAATTGCACTTGCAGAGTGCACAGTCTATCTGTTTTTAGTAAATCAACTCCATAGTCAGCACTTATTTTGTTTGAGAAGAATAGGAGTGCTGGCCTATACACATACAGCTTTTATTTGTTATCACTGCTAATAATAAGCACAGCAGCTTAGTCTAAGTCTAGATTCACATCTATGCAATTGCGGTTGATGGGTTTTTCAGGCACGTTTTGCAGTGCATTTTGCGTTTTTGTACCTGCGTTATTTATGTTTTTATGCAAGAAGATTTCATACATTTTGCGTTTTGTGTTTTTTTTTTTGCAAAGTGGTCGCCTTAAAGATGACTGCTGCACTTCTGGATTAATGAATATTCAGTTTAACCCTGTTCACACAGCAGTGACAAAGGAAGACGTTGTGGAGCAGTTATTAGCTACAGTTCAGGTTACACTTTATTAAACTGAGAATGTGGCCAGGCTTTGGACATTAAAGAGGAGCTCCAATCTCCCCCCAAAAATGAATTGGGTGCAATTCTATAAAAGCTGTAGCTGCTGACTTTTAATATAACGAAACTTACCTGTCCAAGGATCCAGCATTGTCCTCACTTGAGCCAATTCTTAAATCAGATTTGGGTCCAGCGCCAGCATCTTGACTAAGGGAAATCGTTAGTGAAGCATGCAGCTTCACAGCCAGTTTCACACTGTGCATGCACAAGTCAATAGTCTTGCAGTTCTCTGGGACCCGCTCGGATCTCCGCAGTGATCTGACAGGAAGTGGGAGCGGGTACCTGTTAAAACCAGGTAACCGTTCCCACCTCCCCCCCAAAAAATGGCTGTAATGGAACATCCCACACTCCTTGAGTGCTTCCGTCAATATACCGCTTCCTCTAGCCTGAACATAGATATTAGATATTATAGCCACCTATTGCAACCAAGAACTAGGCATGACTCGTTTGGATGCAAACCTGGAACTCTTTATTGAAACTCAGACATATACTTTTATATTTTACAAGAGGACATCCCCCTCCTGTTAATATTACCCAAACAATACAACCTGTACACAGGAATATAATTACAACAACCGACATATACTATAAACATTATTGTTAATTAGCCACCTGGATGACTCAGACTTTTCATTCCAGGTCAGACTTTCCAGCTTCGAGCTCACAAGGCACAATACACATTATTACAAGTATAAACACATCCCTGAATGGTTTGCTAGCAGACAGACAATAGGTGAGTTAATTAGCACCATTAGCAATACAAACAGTGATCTCCCAGCCTCCTCAGTCTAGTAGACAACAGGAGACCCAGGGCTTTCAAGATCTCATTCCATCTTTCTTTTCACATACATCTGTCCACTGAGTCTTTGCGCATTTTAAAATGTATTTTAACCATTGACACGAACCGACACTCGACCGGACTTCTTTTCCTTATATCACACACAGCATTCAGGAACCATCGATGCTCAAGATACATAGCTCTACCAGAACAATAAACAAGTGAACATATTTACAATACTTCCCCCTACTGGATGGAGAGCAGTATAACACACTAATACATAACATTCCTTCCCCTAGATAATTGGGAGGGTGAATATTTCTCCTTGTACGCCTAATGCCGCGTACACACGAAGGGACTATCCCGCGGGATTATCCGCTGGACTCAAGTCCACCGGACAATCCCCTCGTGTGTGGGCGCCGGCGGACTTTTTGGCGCCAAAAGTCCGGCGGACTAGGTTTTAAGTTTTGTTTTACAATTGTCCGCTGGACTTGGCAGTCCGGCAGACAATCCCGCCGTTAGTAGGCTAGTCCGCCGGACTTTTGAAATGAACGGACTTGCCGCTCATCGGAAAGTCCATTCATTTAGCACGTGACTTCAGGTAGACGGAGCTAGCGAAGGCAGTGAATGCCACCGCGCTAGCCCCGTCACCTGGCATGGATTTAAAGGGACTCCCCACGACGAAAAAACGGCGTGGGGGTCCCCCCCAAATCCATCTCAGACCCTTATCCGAGCACGCAGCCCGGCAGGCCAGGAAAGGGGTGGGGACGAGCGAGCGCCCCCCCCTCCTGAGCCATACCAGGCCGCGTGCCCTCAACATGGGGGGTGCCCTGGGGAAAGGGGGGCCGTGCGGGCCCCCCCACCCCAAAGCACCTTGTCCCCATGTTGATGAGGACAAGGGCCTCTTCCCGACAACCCTGGCCGTTGGTTGTCGGGGTCTGCGGGCGGGGGCTTATCGGAATCTGGGAGCCCCCTTTAATAAGGGGGCCCCCAGATCCCGGCCCCCCCACCCTGTGTGAATGAGTATGGGGTACGATGTACCCCTACCCATTCACCTAAGGTGTAAAATGTAAAGTAAAAAAACACACAATTTTGAAAAAATATTTTATTGCACTGCTCCGGTGGTCTTCTTACGTCTTGGGGGGTCTTCTCGCTGGACTCCTCCGCCATTTACCTAGCTCTTTTACCGAGCGGAGAAGTCCGGCTACCTTCTTCGTCGTCGACGCCGTCGTCTGGGGGTCTCGATCCGCCTTCGGGGGTCTTCCGGGGTCTTCCGGGGTCTCTTCTGTTCTTGCCGCGGTCGTCGTTTTCCGCCTTCTTCTTCTTCCGATGTTGACCCGTCGCTGTCTCTGGCCGGAATGCCAGAGCCGCGCTGTGCTGGGACTTATATAGGGACAAGGGGACAGGGTCACATGCTCATGTCACATGGTGACCCCGCCCCCTTGTGATGTCACAGTCCCTGGTATGGCTCAGGAGGGGGGGGGGGGGGCGCTCGCTCGTCCCCACCCCTTTCCTGGCCTGCCGGGCTGCATGCTCGGATAAGGGTCTGAGATGGATTTGGGGGGACCCCCACGCCGTTTTTTCAGCGTGGGGAGTCCCTTTAAATCCATGCCAGGTGACGGGGCTAGCGCGGCGGCATTCACTGCCTTCGCTAGCTCCGTCTACCTGCAGTTACGTTCTAAATGAACGGACTGCTCTGTGTGTGGGCAAGTCCGTTCATTTTCAAAAGTCCCGCGGACTTTGTCCAGCGGATTGTCTGCCAGAGAAGTCCGGGCGTGTGTGGGCAAGTCACACGCTCGGAAGTCCGGGCGTGTGTGGGGAAGTCCCGCCGGACAAAGTCCGAACGTGTGTACACGGCATAAGGATCACTGTTTGAGACAGTTCCCTGGGACCCTCAGTTAGGTGCAATGCTTCTTCTTGTGTTGTGTCAGAGGGACTGAGAGAAACTGTCTCTGCAACAAATTTTCTGAATAGCACCTGTATTAACCAATGGTTCACCATGATCTGGCATTACTGGAATCCCAGTACCACTAGAACCAGCAGCAGGTACAATGTCACCACTTCTTTCTCAGATCTGATTAACGTGCCTTCATAATATTCTACCATTAGTAATTTGTACTTTGTATGACAAAGGTCCTGTAGCCACTAGCACCTTTGCCAGTATCCAACGAGGCCCAGCAGCATAGTTTCTGACATAGACAGCACTGACAGGCTCAAACACTCTCACAGAAACATTAGCATCCTTTTTGAAATGCAGTTCTTGCTTTTCTTGTAACTCTGATGCCAGATCAGGGTGTAAACGATCCAAACATGTTTTTAGACGGCAGTTCATTAGGAGCTCTGCTGGGCAGTGTTTGAGCATGGTGTCATATGTTGTTGCAGAAGAAAATTTGCAAGTCTCTGATTCCAATCTCCTTGAATAATTCTCTTCAATGAGTCTTTGGTGGTCTGAACCATACACTTTCAGCTTGACCATTTGATGACGATTGTATCTGGCAACCCATGTGTAGCATGTGGTTGCCAGATACAATTATGACATTGTGCCCTGACGTTTCGTCGTTATCTGACTTCCCCCTCAGAGGAAGTCAGATAACGACGAAACGTCAGGGCAGTGATCTACAGACCGGAAGTGAAGTGTGTGCGCCTTGGATGTGCGTCCCAGGACAAACAAACAAACAGGATACTGAATTGCTGTTCTATGCAGCAGGGAGGATCAGTCCCGGAGGAATTCGCACAGAAACAGGCATAGTGACACACACGTTTTTAATGCATATGATTAACCATTTCATGGTACGCATTCTGTATTAGGGGGGGAGGTTTTTTCTGCATCTAAATAATAAAAAGCTTTTAAAACAATATCACACTATTGCAATACCCCTTTGTTTTTGCGAGGAATTATGTGTACATGATCCAGCCAAGCACTGCAGAGGAGACAGAACGTGGGAGGAACGCTAATGCATAAGTGATTTATTGAAAGGCTTATTTTGACCAGTGGTCTGGTGAGTGTATCCCCAAAGGGGAGTTTTATTCCACACGTGGTGAAGGATTTATTGAAGTATACGGTGGGAGCTGTCACTACTTTTATCCAAGGAAGCACTACGCGGAAATATCTCTTTAAAGCTAGACTGTACTCTTTACCATATGGTCCTGGGTGATAACAAGGACTAAAGCGCTGCTGCAATAGTATACAGACTGAGCCAATAGCATTGCTTGTTCATAATATACAATATTGCCATATTTCATATGATTGCGATTTTTTAAGCGGCTGCTAAGATATCAGTGGTGAACTGAACTCATATATTTATATAAACGTGATCCAATTAGTTTTTTATATATTTATATTATTTATATTTTTATACTTACATACATTCGATTTTATCCATGGTTTAAGAGGTTTCTATCCAATAAGCGCGGAGGGGTGAACCAGAAGGGCGGGTTTTTTTGGTTTTACTCAATTTTACATATGTACCATATCCAGTTTGGCAAATACCTTTCCTTTTGCTAACGTAGTCAGAATTTTGTGTACAGCTGGAATTGATAGGGATGTTCCTGCAGTGCTTTGTTGATTGTACATTTATAGTCAGCAAAAATTCTAACGTCACCATTTGGCTTCAATACTGGAACTATTGGGGTACACCACTTAGGGTGTGTTACAGGTTCAAGTATACCTTGCTTCACAAAACATGTAATCTCAGCATCAATTTTTGCTCTGAGAGCTATGATTGGTCACGCTGGTCACATGGTACCGGCAGCAAGCCAGCAAGTCAGTACACTGATCAGTCATTAGCTGTGTCCCGTGGACACAGCCAGTGACAGATCTTGCCGCTGCGTGGCGCTTTCAGACAGGACGTCATATGACATCCAGTCAGGATGGGAAAGCCACTGCCCGGCGGTCATAATGCTATAGGCCAGGCGGGAAGGTGTTAAATGAATATGGAGATATCCTTTCATCTGGTATTCTTCCATAAATCGTGACCCAAGAAATTCAGTTTCAGTGACTGCTGCATAAGATGAGTCAATAATTTAATGCCACATAACAGGTTTGGCGGATTACATAAGAAATTATGTAACGGCTGCAATTAAATTTGTTTTGCTGCCAGGGATTGCTTGGTAAACAATGTGAGCAGTTGCCTTCTCTTGCCAGATCATGGGACTGTTCAATCAAATATTTCCATTGCAAGCACGTGGTTCACATAGGAAGAGACTAATGTTTTAAGAGATGTCATTTTTTATTTAAATGTTTGTGGAAAATATTGGTGGAGAAGACTGTGGTGATTTAGACTCCTAGTATAGATTGATGATACCTCACAGCTCCCCAGCAAAATGCCTGTATGTCCTCTACTTATTCCTATATGTACCCAGAATCTTATTTTATTGAGCTGGCGCATACCACCTGAAATAAGGCATACAGAGAGCGCACAGCAATTTTTTTATTTTTTTTTAGATCAGAGTCCCCTTATATCAGCAAACAATGGAGTTCTATAAAGAAGAGGACCAGTTGATCATTCTCGAATGAGGCAGAACAGCGGTCTGTAAACAAGGCAGGTTGCCGTCCTGTGACAAGGGAAGACAGAAATCCTGTGTTACTGCTAAGCAGGAACACATATCTCTGTCATCCCACAGTACAAGCACCCCCCCCCCCACAGTTAGTAAGCTAGAAACACATTTAACCCTTTGATCACACCACTGTGACCCACACTGCACACATGGATGGTTCCCTGGTTCACAGCCAGGGATGATGGGTGCAGCTGACAGGCGCTTCTCCTCCTCTCCCTCCCGTGGCTGTCAGTTGAAAAGCCATGCAGGGACATCAGTGCTCACAGCTGTCCCTCCCGCCACACCAATCATCCCCGGCTACTGCCTGTGTCCTCCTCTCCCTCCGATGGAAAATGTTTGCCAGCACACCATGGATCAACAAGGAAGTGTCCAAGCGAATTGTTTAATGCATGATCACATCACAAGATTAGTGCAATGTTTCAGAGTCACATAGGACCCCTTCATCAGGCATCAGAGCAAAATTACGTGTGCAAAAACACAAAACACACAGCAAAAAGCACTGCAGAAGCGGATCAAATACAAACTGCATAGGTGTGAACCGAGCCTTATGCTGGCCATATACGATTTCCGGTCGAGAGTATTCATACAAAAAATCTTTGTACATTCGCTGAATGAAAGCATTTTGTTTGAAAATTTCACTTGCTTTTAACATTCAGTTTTAAAATGAATGTCAATTCTGAACGAAAACGACATACACTGTCTGAAAATTCCTTTGACCAAAAAGATTGCCTGACGAAGGGGGTTCTACGTGACTCCGAAACGTTGCACTACTCGTGTGATGTGATCATGCATTAAACAGTTTGCTTGGATGCTTCCTTGTTGATCCACGGTGTGCTGGCAAACATTTTTCTTGTGACTTCTGAACCAATTCCCAGCTGGTTGTTGCTGCAGCACCCAAACCCCTGACAGCTTTTCCAGGAATGTGTGCAATGGGACTATGGGGTACTCCTCTCCCTCCAGCCCTCCTGTGTGCTCCTCCGGCTGCTCCTCCGGCTCCAAATAATAATAAAAATAATAGATAAAATAATAAAAACAAAAAACTACTGACACAGTCCACTGCCCTACTGACAGTGTCCACTACCCCCCCCTCCCCAATTTAAAAAACAATAAATATAATACACATTCTGACACTGTCCATTGCTCTACCGGCACCATTCACTGCCCTACTGACACCATCCACTGGCCCCCAAAAAGCATTAAAAAAAATAAATAAAAATAAAGTAAACAGTAAGAAAAAAATTAAAAATGTAAAATAATAAAAATAAATAAAGAACCCCCACATCAGAGGTGTCACTGGATGATAAAAATGTCCCCACATCTGTGGCGTCATTGCAAAGAAAATATTTCTGTGCTTCGGTGGTGTCACTGGAAGTGAAAAAAAAAAATCTGAATCGTTGAAGCCACTGGAAGGAAAAAATGCCCTGCATATGTGGTATCTCTAGAAGTACATGTGCACTAGTAGTGTCAGTGGAAGGAAAAATTTCCCCTGCACACATGGTAACACTGGAAGTAAAACATACCCCTGTGTTGGTGGTGACACTGAAAGGAAAAAAAATCCCCTGCTGTCAGTGAATATAAAAAATGCTCCTGCATCAGTAATGTCACTGGAAGGAAGAAATTCCCCTGTGATGGTGGTGTCACTTGAAGGAAAAAATACCCCTTCACCCATGGTATCACTGGAAGTAAAACAGCTTCTGCATTGGTGGTGACACTGGGAAAAGAACATTGGGTTGCTGGGATGAGGAGGACACTGGGTTACTGGTGTCATTGGATGTAAAAAATGTCCCTGCATCAGTAGTGACACTGGAAGGAAAAATGTCCTTGCAGCCAGAAGTAAAAATGTCACTGTGTCAGTGTTATCACTTTAAGTAAAAAATGTCCTATCGTTGGTGATGTCACTGGAAGGAAAAAATGCCCATGTGTCAGTGGTTTCAAAAAATGCTCCTGCGTTCGAAGTGCATAATACACAGTACAGAGTACAGGGTTCAGGAGTAGGTAATACACAGAGTACAGGGGTCAGGAGTAGGTAATGCACAGTACAGAGTACAGGGGTCAGGAGTAGGTAATGCACAGTACAGAGTACAGGGGTTAGGAGTAGGTGATGCACAGTACAGAGTACAGGGGTTAGGAGTAGGTAATGCACAGTACAGAAGACAGGGGTCAGGAGTAGGTAATGCACAGAGTACAGGGGTCAGGAGTAGGTAATGCACAGAGTACAGGGGTCAGGAGTAGATAATGCACAGAGTACAGGGGTCAGGAGTAGGTAATGCACAGTACAGAGTACAGGGGTTAGGAGTAGGTAATGCACAGTACAGAGTACAGGGGTTAGGAGTAGGTAATGCACAGTACAGAAGACAGGGGTCAGGAGTAGGTAATGCACAGTACAGAAGACAGGGGTCAGGAGTAGGTAATGCACAGAGTACAGGGGTCAGGAGTAGGTAATGCACAGTACAGAAGACAGGGGTCAGGAGTAGGTAATGCACAGAGTACAGGGGTCAGGAGTAGGTAATGCACAGAGTACAGGGGTCAGGAGTAGGTAATGCACCCAGTGGAGATCAAATACCATCAAAAGAAAGCTTTATTTTTGTGAAAACAATGATATAAATTTTGTTTGGGTACAGCGTTGCATGGCCGCACAATTGCCAGTTAAAGTAGTGCAGTGCTAAATAGCAAAAAATGGCCTAGTCATGAACCCAGATAGCAAGGATAACTTGCCACACATTTGTGGAAGTGTTGAATTGTAAGTCTGGTAACTTGCTGCACATTTTCACTGGCAAATTGTACATTTGCAGAGCACTTGAAGCTGACAAGGTCTAGCTGACACCTTTCCAATTTGTAGCAAATGTGCGTGGCAAGTCTCTAGCAAGAGCAAAGTTGCAGTGGTGAGTCTACAGCAAGAGCTCTGCAAGTCTACAGCATGAAAGTTCAGCCACAGTGACCCCTGTGGTGGGATGACTATAGCACAACACTGCCCGTTTCCTACTGCGCATGCGCGAGTCACGCAGCGCTTTGTGAATGGCCCTGTTGTTTTCTGGGACACACACATGTCCCAGAAGGCAACGGGGCCGCTCGCCGAAGAGGAGGAACTGAAGAAACAGCGCCGCAGAATAGGAAGAGGCAGATTAGATGCCTAGCAACAGGGGTTTCTGGTAAGTAAAAAAATTTATTTTTCCAAAATTTATTTTTTATTTTTTTTAAGAATATTAATGGAATTTTTTATTTTAGGGTGGTCCTCCACTTTAAGGACTTGCAGAATGTTTGTAAAGATCCGGAGTCATGCAATGCGGACTTGCTGCAATTGTGCAACAAACTTGTGAAGCCTGGCAAGTCTAGCAATAGCTTAGCAAGTCGTTTTCAAACTTGCAGCACAATTGCTTACTATCTGGGAAGAGAGTAAAACCGTCTGGAGCTGAAGTGGTAAAAGGAAAAACTTTACTGATATACTGATTACAATAAGAAAGTTGCCATTATAAAAAAAAAAAAAAAAAAACAAGATTTGAAAAACACAAGTTGACTTACTATAAAACAGCACTGGAATATAGAAATGTTTTCAGAATTATCATGGGCCCCCCTGCCATCTAGGGCCTCAGAAAACTGCACACTCTGCTCTGATTATAATCCGCAACTAAGTATAATGCAGCCTGAAACGCTGTTATTGGCTCTGAAGAATGTACAGTGTAAACACAAAGTACGCCTTACTCGCAGCCTTTTCAGTAAACAGGATGATCATGTGCTATCAGTGTGCTGTGGAAATTTCCTATTGCCGCGTGTCTGTGTAACGCCATTATGCGTGTTTGTGTGTGCAGCTAAAAGTCATGCTCTGGAATGCTGTGTCACACCACAGGCTGCTTTCCTTGCCCTTGGTCACACAAGTCCACAAATAACTATTCCCAGTTTGAACCAGAAAAGTGTAAGTTGCGAGGTTGCATGGGCAGCTTTCTCTAGAATGTCTATTAAAAAGGAGATGATACAAGAACAGAGCTATCATTGCAATAATAGTGCTAGTTAGAGATTGTCCAAAAAGTTCAATGTCTTTTCTTTTTTTTAAACTTTTCTTCAGCAGGGCTTTTGTTCAGCAGGAACGCAGGGGGGGACACAGTTTCGGTAGCTCCAGAACATGATGTATATAATGCCAAGGGGTGCTAGCATGTGCTGGGGGATCTACTGTTGCTGGGGAAATCTATTTTTCTGGGAAGGTCTATTGCTGCCAGTGAGGGGAATCTATTGTTGCTCAGGGGGATTTTATGTTGCTTGGGGTGGGGGGGGGGGGGTCAGATGATGATGGGAGAGATCTACTGTTGAGGGAAGAGTCTATTGATGTTGGCTTCTGGGATATCTATTGTTGCTGTTGGCTCTATTCCCCATCCTGTCCATGAGGAAAACCATACCCAGCCCTGATCCTTTTCAAGAAATATCTCTCTTTTCTCTATGTGTTTAAGGGGGTACCTGGGGTATGCGCTAGCTTTCAAAAGATTTTGGTGCTATCCTTTTTCATCCCCTATGATTCCCATCACTGAAATCAATGAGGCCAAATAACACCACCCACGGGTACCAACCGGTATCCATGGATAGCATTCCTTGCTGCAACATACATATACACTATCCCCTAGGAAAAATTAACCACTTCAGCCCCGGACCAATTGTCAGCTTAAGGACCAGAGGTCTTTTTTCAATTTCGCACTGCACTACTTTAACTGGTAATTGTGCGGTCATGCAATTTTGTAACGAAACGAAATTTGCGTCCTTTTCTTCCCACAAATAGAGCTTTCTTTTGATGGTATTTGATTGCCTCTGTGATTTTTATTTTTTGCGATATAAATGGAAAAAGAGCGAAAATTTTGAAAAAAAAAGAGATTTTCTACTTTTTGTTATAAGAAAAATCTAATAAACTCAATTTTAGTCAAACATTTGGGCCAAAATGTATTCAGCCACATGTCTTTAGTAAAAAAAATGCCAATAAGCGTATATTGATTGGTTTGCGCAAAAGTTATAGCGTCTACAAACTAGAGTACATTTTCTGGAATTTACACCGCTTTTAATTTATGACTGCCTATTTCATTTCTTGAGGTGCTAAAATGGCAGAGAAGTACAAAACCCCCCCAAATGACCCCATTTTGGAAAGTAGACACCCCAAGCTATTTGCTGAGAGGCATGTTGAGCCCATTGAATATTTTTTTTTTTAGTCCCAAGTGATTGAATAAAGACAAAAATAAAAAAAAATAATTTTTTTTTTCTTCAAAAAGTTGTCACTAAATGATATATTGCTCACACATGCCATAGTTATATGTGGAATTGCACCCCAAAATACATTTTGCTGCTTCTCCTGAGTATGGGGATACCACATGTGTGGGACTTTTTGGGAGCCTAGCCGCGTACGGGGCCCCGAAACCCAAGCACCGCCTTCAGGATTTCTAAGGGTGCAAATTTTTGATTTCACTCCTCACTACCTATCACAGTTTCGAAGGCCATAAAATGCCAAAATAGCACAAAACCCCCCCAAATGACCCCATTTTGGAAAGTAGACACCCCAAGCTATTTGTTGAGAGGCATGGTGAGTATTTTACAGCTCTCATTTGTTTTTGAAAATGAAGAAAGTAAAGAAAAAAAATTTTTTTTTTTTTCTTTTTTCAATTTTCAAAACTTTGTGACAAAAAGCGACATCTGCAAAATACTCACAATACCTCTCAGCAAATAGCTTGGGGTGTCTACTTTCCAAAATGGGGTCATTTTGGGGGGTTTTATGCCATCTGGGCATTCCATGGCCTCCGAAACTGTGATTGGCAGTGAGAAGTGAAATAAAAAAATTACTCCCTTAGAAAGCCTGAAGGCGGTGCTTGGTTTTTGGGGTTCCGTACGCAGCTAGGCTCCCAAAAAGTCCCACACATGTGGTATCCCCGTACTCAGGAGAAGCAACAGAATGTATTTTGGGGTGTATTTCCACATATGCCCATGACATGTTTGAGCAATATATCATTTAGTGACAACTTTTTGTAAAAAAAATATATATATTTTTTTTTTTTCATTATTCAATCTCTTGGGACAAAAAAAAAAAATATTTAATGGGCTCAACATTGCTCTCAGCAAATAGCTTGGGGTGTCTACTTTCCAAAATGGGGTCATTTGGGGGGGGTTTGAACTGTCCTGGCATTTTATGCACAACATTTAGAAGCCTATGTCACACGTCACCCACTCTTCTAACCACTTGAAGACAAAGCCCTTTCTGACACTTTTTGTTTACATGAAAACATATTTTTTTTTTTTGCAAGAAAATTACGTTGAACCCCCAAACACTATATATATTGTTAAAGCAAAGGCCCTACAGATTAAAATGGTGGGTGTTGCATTTTTTTTTTCCACACAGTATTTGCGCAGCGATTTTTCAAACGCATTTTTTGTGGAAAAAATACACTTTTTTTTATTTTAATGCACTAAAACACACTATATTGCTCAAATTTTTGATGAAATAAAAAATATGATCTTAGGCCGAGTACATGGATACCAAACACGACATGCTTTAAAATTGCGCACAAACACGCAGTGGCGACAAACTACATACATTTTTAAAAGCCTTTAAAAGCCTTTACATGATACCACATTAGATTCACGGAGGAGGTCTACTGCTAAAATTACTGCCCTCGATCTGACCTTCGCGGTGATACCTCACATGCATGCTGCAATTGCTGTTTACATATGACGCCAGACCAACGCTTGTGTACGCCTTTGCGCAAGAGAAGGGGGGGCAGGGGTGCTTTTTTTTTTTTTTTTTTTTTAGTTTTTTTTTTTATTTATTTAGCTTTTTTATTCTATTTTTAAACTGTTCCTTCCATTTTTTTTCTTTGTTATGATTTTTATTGTTATCTCAGGGAATGTAAATATCCCCTATGATAGCAATAGGCAGTGACAGGTACTCTTTTTTTGAAAAAATTGGGGTCTATTAGACCCTAGATCTTTCCTCTGCCCTCAAAGCATCTGACCACACCAAGATTGGTGTGATAAAATGCTTTCCCAATTTCCCAATGGCGCGGTTTATATCCGGGAGGGGGGACATTCCCTCCCACTGCTTGTAAAAGCAGTCTAGAGGCTAATTACCCGCTAGAATTGCTTTTACATGAAAGCCGATCACTGGCTGAAAAGAATGATACCAAGATGATACCTAAACCTGCAGGCATCATTCTGGTATAACCATTCAAAGTCCAGCAACATACTGGACATATATTGTAATCTTTTTTTTTTTCATGCAGCCTCTTGGCTGAACGAAAAAAAGAGATTGATTAGAATACCTCCCTTCATCCACCCACTTCTAATGATGGGCATACATGCACCATTTATATATGCCGATGCATGGGGGCATCCTCCCGCAAAAGTTATGCCGTGTACACACGGTCGGAATTTCGACCGTATGTACGTGGCATTAGGAGCCAATCGCTCCTCCGCCCCCCCTGCTGCCCCCATGCTTCGGCACATATGCTCTTTTTTTTAACTGTGGTGGTGAAATCACCTCCTACAGCGTTGGAGTCGCGGCTTTATGTATCGTGGGAGCAAACGCTGTTGCTGTCAAGATAAATAAATCCGCGCTGCAACTGAATGGCGCACCTGAAAACAAAAAAATGCTTAACACTAAAACACAGTAAACAAAATTACATACCTGAAAAGCAAGCATGATAAAACATGATAAAACATAATAAAACATTGCAGAATAGAATGGAGTAAAAAAAGAGCAACAATAGAGAGAGAGAGAGAACAATAAAACGACAACTATTTTTGTTTTTTTTATTTTTTTGAGATTCACAGGTAAAAAAGCTCCTGACTGTTAGCGACTGAATCAAAACGCTACCACAAAAAAAATGTTAGCGATCGCAGGGATCAGGCCTGACTCTGCGAACGCTGCAGTTATGTGTGCTTAGTGTTTTGTAAGTGACAGTGATCGATCGATACTGCACTTGGGTGGGCGGGGCTGGGCTGGGCTGGGCGGAGGGGGAAAACGCAGGTGCTAGCAGGTATCTGGGCTGATCCCGCTAACAATGCGTTTTTTTGGAACCCTAAACTGCTGGGACGCTAGTATAGATCTGATCAGATCAGATATTGATCTGTTCAGATACTATACCACTAAGGGAGGTGTATGCTTTGCGCGTGGGTGTTTGCGGTACTGGCACTAACCTGGGGCGACGCAGACCTTATTTGACCCTAAAACCTAATTGATATCACCCGCCGGGCGATCAGGGGGTTAAACCGTTATTGGGTAATAAATGGCGGGTGCCCTGACAGTATAAAAAACAAGCTAACTAACCAGCGTCACCCGTAACAGTAATACAAAAAAAAACTGGTTACCTAGCGACACTAATGCAGCCATCATAAAAACGATCGCTTAGTGACACTGGCAAAAGGGGGTGAAAGGGTTAACTAGGGGCAATCAGGGGGTTAAACCTTTATTAGGTAATATATGGGGGTACCTGACGCTATATAAAAACCTGACGGGGAACCTAAATAACGAAATAACTAACTGGCTAACCAGCGTCACCAGTGACATTTTATACGGTGATCACTGGTGAAAGGGTTAACTCTAGGGGCAATCAGGGGGTTAAAACCTTTATTTAGGTTGTAATATGGGGGTACCTGACCTATAAACCTATTTATGAACCTATATAAACATGGCGGTTAACCTAAAAAAAAACTGGTTACCTAGCGACACTAATGCAGCGATCAGAAAAAAACGATCGCTTAGTGACACTGGCAAAAGGGGGTGAAAGGGTTAACTAGGGGCAATCAGGGGGTTAAACCTTTATTAGGTAATATATGGGGGTACCTGACGCTATATAAAAACCTGACGGGGAACCTAAATAACGAAATAACTAACTGGCTAACCAGCGTCACCAGTGACAGTTATACGGTGATTACTGGTGAAAGGGTTAACTCTAGGGGCAATCAGGGGGTTAAAACCTTTATTTAGGTTGTAATATGGGGGTACCTGACCTATAAAACTATTTATGAACCTATATAAAACATGGCGGTTAAAATAAAAAAAAAATGGTTACCTAGCGACACAATGCAGCGATCAGAAAAACGATCGCTTAGTGACACTGGCAAAAGGGGGTGAAGGGGTTAACTAGGGGCAATCAGGGGGTTAAACCTTTATTAGGGGGGGGGTAGGGGGCTACCTAGGACCTAAAACTAACTGCCCTGACAGTTATTACAGTCACACTGACACTAAATGCAGTGATCAGTAAATAAATGATCACTGCAATTAGTGACACTGTGACTGGGGGGGGAGGGGGTGATCTGGGGGGTGATCTGGGGGTGACAGGGGGGTGGATTGTGTGCCTATGTGTACTGGTGTCAGTGTACTGTTTGTGCACTAACCTTTACATCTTCTCTGCTCGGCGTTCCGGTCACATAGACCGGCGCACCGAGCGTGACATCACTTCCGCCTTCCTGTCTATACAATAGACAGGAAGGGGAAGCTTTTCATTCGCCAGGAGCGATCGCGAGGGGGTGGCCAGAAACCACTGGCCGTCCCCTCGTCCCGGATCGCTCCTGAAGCGATGCCGACCGTCCCCGCCGGCGGAGGGGGGTCCGATCGGACCCCCCAACCGCCTGAAGAATGGCACGTACAGGTACGTGGTTCTGCCTGTACGTGCCATTCTGCCGACGTATATATACAGGGGGCGGTCGGCAAGTGGTTAAAGCAATTTACTACATACCCAACATTTGTCATAACCCGACTTCTGAGCATAATAATACTTATACTGAAGAAACAACTTTTTATCAGTAGTCGAGATGAGTCCTTTGGGCCCTCCACGTTGGATTCCCTCCTTTGTCTAGTTACTGTTCCATTGGAAGGGGGGCTGCATATGGCCTTTAGGGTGCCCAAGTCCTCAGGGTGATGAATACAGTTAGTGATAGTGATGATCCATATGGGCAGAAATACTATCAGTGTCAGCATAAAAAGTAGGCATAAGGCTTTCCCAAAAGTCTGTGGTGAGAGAAGTGAGTTTATCTTTTTCAGAGTCTTTTATCACCTGTTTCACGCGCTCTTCGAGGATTTGCATCATCTGCTTGATCTCCTTTATCTGTGTCTTGCTTCTGGGTCCTTTGTGGTACTTTCTTTATCCTCTCGTTGTGGATCCAGGCTCCGGATTGTCCTGTAAGGACAGCGGTTCTGGTCACTGCGACTACGCTAGTGGGCGGGCCAAAGGTGTAATCTTGCTTCTTGGTCCGGTTCAGCTGGCGAATTACGACCACATCTCCGGGTCGGAACTCATGTGTTGGTTCCAGTGAGGATAATGGAAAAGAAGAGAATACTTTACCGTAGATGCCATTCAGCTTTTATAATCACATTTCTACAATATTCTTCCTGTATCAAACTTATATCTCCCTGCTCTATTACCAAGGGTTTCTTAATCCAGGGTGTGGGAAAAGGTCGACCCATCAGGATCTCAAAAGGGGACAAGTGATTGGTCTTGGAAGGGGTCATTCTTATTTCTGCTAAAACCGCAGGTAGCACAGTTTTCCATTTGGCAAATGTGCCACCCGTAGCCTTCCTTATTTTATCTTTAATCATTCGGTTCCTTCTTTTAAATATACCTGAACTCTGTGGGTGATATGGAATGTGGAATTTCCACTCTATTTGCAAAGTCTTGAGTTAACATTTCAGTTGTAGCTTTCCATCCTTTATGTCCTATGCCATGGTACTGTGAGATGAATAAAGGTGCACTTGCTTTTCGTATGCCTGGTTCCCCACTTTGGCAATGAGTCCAGTCTCAGGACTCATTGTCAGACCCTGTGTATGCCAATAGGCAAGATCTTCTGGTGAAGCCATAGCCTGTAGGTCCTGTAAAACCTGATCCCAGGGAAAAGTTGGGGGTGTAAGGGGGGGGGGGGGCATTTGGATAAAAGCTGGGAGCGTCAAAGCAGCTTGTTTAGCAACGGTGTCGGCCAGTGAATTTCCCTTTGAAATGTCCTCAGTACTGTGTGTGCTTCCGTAGGGTGACCTAATGTAAATGATGTAGCCATTTCTACAGCCATGGCACAAGAGGCCAAAGCCCTCAGGCATGCCTTGTACCGGAACTGGGACTACTCCAGAAAAAAAGGCTACCGGTCTCAGCTTTCCTTCATGCTCTTGTGCCACAACCCCAGCCATGGTTTTACAGTTGACCCCTGCAAACAAATGAAACACTTTACAATAATCATGTAATCCCAAACCATAAGCCATTACCATAGCAGTTTTAAGATACACAAAAGCATTAACCCTTTCATCATTCCATTTCACAAGGTCAGGACTGTCAGGTAGAGCAGCTTGTCTCAGCAAGTTATCATAGTAGGAGCAATCAGGTATCCATTAGCGGCAGTAACCACCCTAAGAAGGTTAACACTTCCTTCTTGGTATGTCGGCTGGGCAGACTCACAAGAGCCGCAGCTCTCTTGTGACTGATTCTCCTTTCACCATGGGACAGAGTAAAACCAAGATATTCAACAGTATCCTGACACCATTGCAGCATTTTTTCTTAGACACTTTGTGACCTGTCTATGCTAAATGTTATAACAGTAAAACAGAGTCTTTCTGACAGGCTTCCTGGGAGGGACTACACAACAGTAGGTCATTGTTGTACTGAAGAATGACAGAAAGACTGTAAGGTGCCCTGGAGAGCTATTGAGTAGACTGCAGGCGAGTCTATATAGCCATGGCAAGCAATTCCAGGTTATCTGGCGCCGTCTATAGGAAAAGGCTAGTAGTAGTTGTGTCTCTTCGTCAACAGGGACGGAGAAAAAAACATTACTTAAATCAATAACTGAAAAACACACTGCCGAGGCAGGTATGGAGGTAATAAGAGATGGCACATCAGGTACAATAGGGGCAATTGGAATCACAAGGTTATTTATGGCTCGGAGATCCTGCACAAACCTATATGATCCACCACTCTTTTTGACTGGGTTTATGATAGTGTTATAAGGCGATATGATGGGTCTTAAATTTCCTTGTTTCAGGAATTGCTCAATAATGGGTCTGATACCTTCCTTCTTCTCTTTGTAGAGATGGTACTGCTTGTGGTAAACTGGGGATACTCCTTGTTTTAGTCTGGCTTTGTAAGGGGTGCATGAAATGTATCCTACATCAAGACTGTCTTTAGCCCAAAGGGGGTGGTCCTGTGGAAATGGGTGAGGGACTTTAGTGTGAAAGAATAGTGGTGATGCTTTGGCTACTCCCCCTCTTCGAGTCAAGAAAATTTAAATTTCTAAGACTCCTATTAAATCTCTTCCCCAAAGATTTACCGGGCATGAAGGTATTATCCTGAATGAATGATGTAAGAGTACAGTTCCAGTGACAAAGTCACTCACTATCAAGGATCGTATCTGCCAAAGAGGTGGCTTCCTCTTGGCCTATTTGAGTGGTGGAGGGTCCCTTTTTCCTTTTAGTTCGTTTTTGTTTTGCTGCAATCTTTGCCGCTCTCTGTCTAATGTCACCCTTTTCTCTCTGGGCTTAGACTACTCCCTGGGCCACTCTGTTTCTGTTGTAATTCAGTAACTTGATCTGAGATATTTTCTACTTTTTGCATTAATTCTGAGCCTGCCTCGCTCTCTACATCAGAATCTCCAGAGCCTGAGCCACCATTTGTGTGCACTTGTTGTTGAGGCAAGGGTGGTGGTGCTGCGGGCGGGTGTGTGGGGTTACCTATAGCAAGGGCGGCTATTTGGATTATTTCTTCATCATCCCCTGAAACCTTGCAAACAGGTATGCTGGAATACAGGGGTGTAAAGGTGGGTGGTAGATGAAGTGGAGGCATACCAACTGTTGGAACGGGTTGGTAGGTGAGAGGTCAGAAACGTTAAACTTAGATTGTATGGGTTAGCCTCTACCAGGTGCAGTTGTTCTGCAGTAAAAGACAAGGAAAAGGGTTTTGTTTTTTTTGTTTGTTTTTCACTTATCCTGATCCATTTTATTCTCTTCCTACCATTCCCATTCCTATCCTCAGGTTCTGTGTCATACCAGTGAACAGCTACAATTAGCCAGTTTTCCCCTGCTTCTTTCATGTCCCACTCAGGGTCTTCTGTGTACCATGGAAAAACTTTCTTATCCCCCAAACAGAGTCCCCTGACCATATCCATATGGAATTGGTCATTTGCGCCTATGTGCGGGAAGGGAGAGCTACTGTAAAAACTTTTTGTCTATCCGGCCAGATCGTCTATAAAAGGATTTATCAAAAAAAATAAAAAATCTGTTCCACATACTCTGACCACATAGTCTTTATATGTCTCTCCGGGATTAGGTGGGGGTGTTCTTTACTTCCTCCCTTAACCATTCTTAATTTGGTTACAAAAAACGTATACAAACTTACCAAGGGTCATTGTCTTACCTTATAAGACCCTTTTGCAATATACAATAATATAAGCTCAAAACAATATTCTTAAACTCTATACAGCGATAGAAAGAAAAAGCAAAAAGGTTGGTAGAATCCCACTGATTGTCCATCTGGCTCTTTAATTAAGAGCCTCTATTTGACTATTTTCGAATCAGTCTCCCAAAGACTAATACTTTAATGTGCTTCCCAAAACCACAGCAGTTTGCAATTTTGCACTATACAAGGATGCGGTATTGTCAGAGCCAAGGCAAGAAGAACAGCGTCAACAAAGCAGACACAATTCAAGTACCTCAGATGATCATTGCATTCCACACGCTGCCACCGGTGACTGTGGGTTAAATCTGCTTAGACCTGGACAATCAGTGAGAAATTCTGTCAGAGCTCTGGAAGCATTCAATGCACAAGACAAAATAGCAGGTTCAATGAATACTTCGTTTATTGCCAGCGTGGGCTGTAGCTTTATACAAAATATGGACAAAGAATATTGCAACTTAACCCCCCTGGCGGTATTCCCGAGTCTGGCTCGGGGCGGGAACTTCAGTACCAAAAGTGGTAACCCCGATGTCTCCCCGCTGTGTGTGCGAGCCGTCCGCTCGCTCGATTCACACAGTGCCGAGTGCCGCTGATCTCCATTCCCTGCGACGTTACGACGCACGGGAGCGGAGATCGGCGCCAAATTCAAAAAAGTTAAAAAAACACAATACACATACAGTACTGTAATCTTACAGATTACAGTACTGTATAAAAAAAAATACACATCCCCTTTGTCCCTAGTGGTCTGCCCAGTGCCCTGCATGTCATTTTATATAATAAAAACATTTTTTTCTGCATGGAAACTGGAGATTGTCCATAGCAACCAAAAAGTGTCCCTTTATGTCAAAAGTGGTTTTAGACCAGCTAGAAAACGGCGATAATAAATTAGAATCACAATTCATCATCAAACACTAAATTTAATGACAGCGACTATTCTGCAACTGAGCAAATTTCAGTGTTTTTGATTTGATTACATTATTGAATCATTTTTATATATATTTTTATTATATTATAATTTATGATTTTGTGTTTCAAACTTTATCATACCGGGATGTCTACTAGACTCTGGTTTGGACAGATTTAAGTGAGTTATTCATAAGAATTGCAGCCTACAATATAAAAACGCCAAATTCCCATGCAAAATAATGGTACCGCTTTTGGTACAAAATTCCAGACATAATCATACCGCCAGGGAGGTTAAAGAGAAAGGAGGGAGGGAGGGAGGAAGGACAAAGTTCATCACATGAGACATAACATTTCAGACGTAATTTAAACTATTTAACCACTTAAGGACCGAGCCTCTTTCTGAGATTTGTTGTTTACAAGTTAAAAACAGTTTTTTTTGTTAGAAAATTACTTAGAACTCCTAAACATTATACATTTTTTTCTAACACCCTAGAGAATAAAATGGCGGTTGTTTCAATACTTTCTGTCACACCGTATTTGTGCAGCGGTCTTACAAGCGCACTTTTTTTTGGAAAAAATACACTTTTTTGAATAAAAAAATAAGACAGTAAAACAGTAAAATTAGCCCAATTTTATATTGTGAAAGATACTGTTACGCTGAGTAAATTGATGCCCAACATGTAACGCTTCAACTTTGCGCCCGCTCTTGGAATGGGGACAAAGTTTTACCCTTAAAAATCTCCATAGGCAACGTTTAAAAAATTCCACAGGTTGCATATTTTAAGTTGCAGAGGAGGTCTAGGGCTAGAATTATTGCTCTCTCTCTCTTACGATTGCAGTGATACCTCACATGAGTGGGTTGAACACAGTTTTCACGTATGCGTTCGCTTCCGCACGCTCATTGGGACGGGGTGCGTTTAAAAAAAAAAAAAATTATTCTTATTTATTTTACCTTTTATTTTTTATTTTTACACAGTTTAAAAAATAAAATAAAATTGTGTCACTTTTATTCCTATTACAAGGAATGTAAACATCCCTTGTAATAGAAAAAAAGCATGACAGGACCTCTTAAATATGAGATCTAGTGTCAAAAAAGACCTCAGATCTCATATTTACACTAAAATGCAATAAAAAACAATGTTGTCATTTAAAAAAAAAAAAAATGGCCCTTTAAGAGCTATGGGCGGAAGTGACGTTTTGACGTCGCTTCTGCCCTGCCATGATATGGAGATGGGTGGGGGCCATCTTCCCCTCACTCGTCTCCATGTCAGGCCACAGAAAGGATCAGATCGCCTCCACCACTGCCGGCGACTCCGGTAAGCAATGGAGGGCACCGGATGGCGGCGGGAAGGGGGACCCTCTCCCGCCGCCGATAAAAGTGATCTTGCGGCGAATCCGCCGGGAGACCGCTTTTATCTTAAACCCAGACCACTCACTGAAGAAGAGGATACCGGGGTTATGGTAGCTAGCTGCTGCCATAACAATGATATCCTCCTTCAAACAGACGACCTATAACGACGGTGGGCGGTCCGGAAGTGGTTAATGCTGATGTTTTGACTTTGTCTGAAGACATAATTTCAAAACCAAGTTCTTACCAGACCTTATCTATCCTGTGGTCATTGTGACAAACAGGACCCTAAAATAAAGATATTCCTCTGTCAGCTATTTTAAAGTTTTAGTCATGTTAACTCACCCTTCACATAGTAATACCTTATTATTATGAAAGCATAAGATGATATGGCGTCATATGCCTGAACTGGAGTCTGTTGACTCTGAAGAGTTAATATTTGATGTGACTACCCTTTGGCTTCAAATCCGCATCAGTTGTTCTAGGTACACTTGCACACAGTTTTTTTTTAAGGAACTTGGCAAGTAGGTTGTTTCAAACATCTTGGAGAACTAACCACAGATCAGATATATGCGTGTTTTACAAACATTGAATACACGACAAAGGATTCCCAGAGCACTGTGAGTTGGCCAAAGAGACAGCAAGAAGTATCTCCCTTTAGTAATGATTTCTCTCGCTGAAACATTAGACTGAACCGTCCAAAGTGGTAATTTATGCTCTTGTTGTTATTGTTGAAATTACACATTAAAATTAAAGTTCCTTCAAACCATTACAGTTTCCCTTTAATTGCATTTTAATTTTTAGACCAATATTTCGATTAGTGTGGGAAGTTTGATACCTTTGGGACTTTTAGGTGTTCTGTGGGTTTAGGGACATGTTCAATTTCAAATGATGCTGCATTAATTATAATTCCATTATGAATTGCTTGATTTATTCATGAAGTGTGCACAGAGCAAGAGTGATGTGCCAAGCAAAAGGCACAGATCACCAACTTAGAGCAGTTAGGACAAGGAAGGGAGATTGCTAATTGTGTTTATGTCATATTAGCTCTTTAAATTGCACTTTGATTATGAAGGTGCCCACACATGCTTTATGGTGAAACTTTGATTTTGCAAAAATAACCGTATTCTATTCTAAAAAAAATAAAAATGTATTTGAAAAAAATCATAACAAAATCAGAGTATGCATAGACATTTTTAAGTCACTTTTAAGTCAAGACAAGTTTTAAATCAAGTTTTTAGGAAAAACTAAAAAAATGAATCAGAAATTGTTCAGTGCAGTTGTTCAGTGCATGTGTTGTTGCAGATCTTTTTTTGATTGCATATTGGGATGATGGGATGATTGGATTATTGGCTGCAATACTGAGAACTCTCACTAGATGTCAGTGTACTTTATACACATATATATATATACGGTAATGACTCTGTTGCTTCTCAAAATATGTTATTCTTTCCTGCAGTGCTTGATACAATGTTGCAAGAAGCAGTTGCTAATTTTTAACTGTTCAATCGCTGATATATATGCAGCTGTACAACAGGATCATAGTAAATTATACAGAAGTAATGTAAAAATTACATTTGACCTGTTTTTGATGGGAATATGGGTAGAATAATTATTTCTCATGGGAGTATAGCTGCATATATATCAGCAAGTGAACAGTAATATAAGGTAATATAAATGGAACATTATTTTGGAAATCTTACCTAAAAGAAGGATATTTGAGTCCATTAGAGGAGCAGTTGGAAGATATGGAAGTGATGCTTCTGTCAAATAAACTTTTAAATCTTTACACATGAATAGGAATCTTTACTTTCAGCCATGTCATTTTTTTATCTTTATTTTTTTTTGTAATAAATGAGGACCCTTATCCTGGTGTTTTAGCTTAGTAAACTGAGCGTGTGTTTAGTTGTTACAACAGTGCCATCTAGTGTCTATACAGCATAAATACATGTTCAGAACTAGTATTTACTTTTAGACATTAATGCATGTCTGTACATTGCAAAAAATATTAATTCTCCAGTGTTAAAGCAAACCTATATATATTTTTTTTTAAATTCAAAGGCATTAAAAAAATAAAAAGTGAAAAAAAAAACAAAAAGAAAATTTTCAACCCGCTGACAAAGGGTCTACCCTACGTATGTCATACAAGGAAACTGCTATTTTGATAGTGATGCAAGACTGCTGCTGTCCAGCAGGTGTCATATGAACAACGCTTATGAGTAGTAGATCACCATACAAGCTCAGCTCTTTCTGTAAAGTGTGCAAAATCTAATTAAAAAAAAAAATTTGATCAAGAAGGGAACGGTTGGATCTTTTGTGGAGATTCTCCCCTTTGTTTGTACTGGTGACCACTATCACTGAGAAATAAATTCAAAATGTATTTTAAAATAAAAAAAAGTTTTGGTTTTACATGCTGTTTAAATGTCCATCAATGTGGAAAAGCTTGGATAGGGCCATGTTCCAGTTAGTATAACAGCAGTGAATAATAACACTGCACTCAAGTTCATTTGCAGAGCCACACATTGTTGTTACATTTCTTAAAATATTTAAAGTATAAAGCCAAAAAATAATTTGTCTGTTTCCTGTCCCTTTGTGACAAAATAGGAAGTGAGGGGAGATCCCCCCCCCCCCAAGGCTTTGTTCACAAGGGCAGCAATACCGCCCCCCACAAGACAGAGGGTCATAAAGATGCTGAGACCACAATGCTTTGCTACATGGCCATGCCTAGTTTAAAGGGCAGCACCACTTTCGTTCCGAAAAAAAAAAAAAAAAAACAGCAAAAAAAAATATGTCATATACAATTGCTACAAAAGTCATATTGTCATTTTGTAATTGAATGTTATTAAATGACCTTTCCTTTTGAAACTGCAGCACTATCGTTTTCTGTAAAATGTAATGCAATATGACAACCTGGAGTCGTTCTGTACACAGATGGGGTAAATAACACCCACAGAAATGTAATTTCCTGCTTGTGTGATTGGCTTACTGATTTTCCCAGAAGTCTGCACTAAGATACAAGCCAGAGTTTGGGCATGTGCAATCCAAAGGGAAATCACATTTAAAGGGACGCAGACCCTGACACTTTCCTAATTAGAACCCTGCAAGTGCAGCAGGTGATTGATAATTATAAAGCCACTCCCATGCTCATTCACTTGGCACATGGACATAACAAAAGGCAGGAATCTGCAGTATAGGGTGAGATTTACTAAAACTGGTGCACACAGAATCTGGCGCAGCTCTGCATTGTAGCCAATCAGCTTCTATGTTTTATTGTCAAAGCTTAAGTGGACAAGCTGAAGTTAGAAGCTGATCGGTTACTATGCACAGCTGCACCTGTTTTAGTAAATCCCCCCAAAGTGTGTTAATATCCTTGCAATGTAGATCACCTAGAGGAGAATGTTTTTTTCTCAGCAAAAGTAGAGTTACTCTTTAACCCTGAATAGCGTGTTTTGTGGCTTTTTCATAATGTCTCCTAGCTGCTGTACAGACTAAGTGCAGGAACTGGGATTCTCTAAAACCCGTTGGCTTCATCTCTTCTGGCTTCACAGCTCAGAGGTCATAGGCTTTTCACACCTCCTCTTAATATGTCTCTTATATTGCCTAAGGGGCAGAGATCATTATTGCACAGAACGATATGACTCAGTCCTGTGTTCTTCCTCCTCATTTTTAAAAATAATTAACCACTTTCCGACCGGCGCACGACGATGTACGTCCCTTTTTTGAAGAGGGATATCTCGGTAACGGCAGCATGTGCTGCCACAACCGAGATATCCATCTCTTCAGGCGCCGGTCGGCATTCCGATAATGGTGGTCATCGCGGCGGATTCGCCACAAGATCACCGTTATCGGCGGCGGGAGAGGTGCCCCCCCTCCCGCCGCTCTCCCGCGCCTTCCGCCGCTTACCGGAGCCGTCGGCAGCGGCGGAGGCGATCGGGTCCATTCCCTGCCTGTGCATAAAGATGAGTGACGGTAAGATGGCCGCCACTCATCTCTATACCATAGGAGGGCGGAAGCGACGTCAAAAACGTCACTTCCGCCCGTACGTCTTAAAGAGAAATTTACAAATGTAATTTTTTTAAATGACATTTTTATTTTTTTATTGAAGTCCAAATACGAGATCTGAGGACTTTTTGACCCCAGATCTCATATTTAAGAGGACCTGTCATGCTTTTTTCTATTACAAGGAATGTTTACATTCCTTGTAATAGGAATAAAAGTGAGCCAATTAATTTTTTTTTTTTAAAACAGTGTAAAAATAAATAAAATCAAGAAAAATAAATAAGAAAAACAAAAAATTTTTTTTTTTAAAGCGCCCCGTCCCGACGAGCTCGTGCGCAGAAGCGAACGCATACGTGAGTAGCGCCCGCATATGAAAACGGTGGTCAAACCACACATGTGAGGTATTGCCGCGATCGGTAGAGCGAGAGCAATAATTATAGCTGTAGACCTCCTCTGTAACGCAAAACATGCAACCTGTAGAATTTTTTTAAACGTCGCCTATGGAGATTTTTGAGGGTAAAAGTTTGATGCCATTCCACGAGCGGGCGCAATTTTGAAGCGTGACATGTTAGGTATCAATTTACTCGGCGTAACATTATCTTTCACAATATAAAAAAAAATTGGACTAACTTTACTGTTGTCTTATTTTTTTATTCAAAAAAGTGAATTTTTTCCAAAAAAAGTGCGTTTGCAAGACCGCTGCGCAAATACGGTGTGAAAAAAAGTATTGCAACGACCACCATTTTATTCTCTAGGGTGTTAGAAAAAAAACAATATATAATGTTTGGGGGTTCTAAGTTTTTTTTTCTAGCAAAAAAAACTGTTTTGAACATGTAAACACCTAAAATCCAAAACGAGGCTGGTCTTAAAGTGGTTAACAAGTGGCTTATAAAAGAGCAGGAGAGAGGCAGGACTAGGGTGGGGATACAACCGCTCTATCACATACCTAGGTATCACATACCTAGGTAAAAAACAAAAAGAATGCCACATACATAAGTATTCACAGCCTTTGCTCAATACTTTGTTGAAGCACCTTTGGTACCAATTACAGCCTTAAGTCTTTTTGAGTATGATGCCACAAGCTTGGCACCCCTATTTTTGGGCAGTTTCCCCCATTCTACTTTGTAGGACCTCTCAAGCCCCATCAGGTTGGATCGGGAGCGTTGGTGTACAGCCATTTTCACATCTCTCCAGAGATCGGGGCTCTGGCTGGGCCACTCAAGGACATTCACAGAGCTGTCATCTAGCCACTGCTTTGTTATCTTGGCTGTGTGCTTAGGGTTGTTGTCCTATTGGAAGATGAACCTTCTCCCCAGTCTGAGATCCAGAATGCTCTGAAGCAGGATGTCTCTGTACATTGCTGCATTCATCTTAGCCTCAATCCTGACTAGTCTCCCAGTTCCTTCCACTGAAAAACATCCCCACAGCATGATGCTGCCACCACTGTAGGTCCCTACAGAGAACATCCTGTTAAGGATTGATTACCTCACTTCCCACAGATAGTAGCGCCTCTTTATCCCCCAAGAATGCTGACCGATGTTAACAGGCTGTCCACAAGTTCATACAGTGCATCAGGAAAGTTTTCACAGCGCTTCACTTTTTCCACATTTTGTTATGTTACAGCTTTATTCCAAAATGGATAAACTTCATTATTTCCCTCAAAATTCTACAAACAATACCCTAAAATGAGAACGTGAAAGAAGTTTGTTTGAAATCTTTGCAAATTTATTAAAAATAAAAAACAAAAAAAATCCCATGTACATAAGTATTTACAGCCTTTGCTCAATACTTTGTTGAAGCACCTTTGGTACCAATTACAGCCTCAAGTCTTTTTGAGTAGGATGCCACAAGCTTGGCACACCTATTTTTGGGCAGTTTCCCCCATTCTTATTTGTAGGACCTCTCAAGCTCCATCAGGTTGGATCGGGAGTGTTGGTGCACAGCCATTTTCACATCTCTCCAGAGATCGGGGCTCTGGCTGGGCCACTCAAGGACAGAGTTGTCATCTAGCCACTGCTTTGTTATCTTGGCTGTATGCTTAGGGTCGTTGTCTGCTGCCACCACCGTGCTTCACTGTAGGGATGGTATTGGCCAGGTGATGAGCGATGCCTGGTTTCCTCCAGACATGGTGGTTGCTATTCAGGCCAAAAAGTTCAATCTGTGTTTCATCAGATCTGAAATGTGGTTTCTTATGGCCCGAGAGTCCTTCAGGTGCCTTTTGGCAAACTCCAAGCAGGCTGTCATGTGCCTTTTACTGAGGAGTGGCTCTACCATACAGGCCTGATTGGTGGAGTGCTGCAGAGATTGAGGTTCTTCTGGAAAGTTCTCCTCTCTCCACAGAGAAACCCTGGAGCTCTGTCAGAGTGATCATCGGGTTCTTGGTCACCTTCCTGACTCCTGACTTCTCCCCTGATCACTCAGTTTGGCCTGGTGGTTCCAAACTTCTTCCATTTACGGATGATGGAGGCCACTGTGCTCATTGGGACCTTTAATGCTGCAGACATTTTTCTGTACCCCTCCCAGATCTGTGCCTCAATACAATCCTATCTTGGAGGTCTACAGACAATTCCTTGGACTTCATGGCTTGGTTTGTCTGACATGCACTGTTAACTAATATGGGAACTTATACAGACAGGTGTGTGCCTTTCCAAATCATGTCCAATCCACTGAATGTACCACAGGTGGACTCCAATCAAGTTGTAAAAACATCTGAAGGATGATCAGTGGAAACAGGAGGCACCTGAGCTCAATTTTGAGTGTCATGGAAAAGGCTGTGAATACTTATGTACATGTGATTATTTCATTTTTTCATTTTTAATAAATTTGCAAAGATTTCAAACAAATTAATTTCACGTTGTCATTATGGGGTATTGTTTTGAGGAAAATAGTGAATTTTATTCATTTTGGAATAAGGCTGTAACATAACAAAATGTGGAAAAAGTGAAGTGCTGTGAAAACTTTCCGGATGCACTGTACAGTATATAGGAAATGGACAATTCAAAATGTAACACAAGTATGCAAGCACAATTTTTAAATTGCAATTTTAGAAGGTTTTCATAAGACAATAAATTAATAAAAAGCATACTTAAGTTCTGCTTTAACCCTTTCACTGCCACAGATGTAGGTGTTATGTCTGTTGTAGCACAGCCCTATAGCAGCCAGCAGTCTGTTTTCATGTGTCAACTGTTGGATTTCCAGTGGAAATAGCCTGATTACTTGCACACATGCTGCTTCTTTATCTTTTAATCCTTGCTTATGTTCCAGTTTAAGCTGGTGCCATGACCGCTGCCCCATGTTTCCTGTTTTAAAGTGGCTGGTTTCTCTTGTAGCATCCTATGGAGCCACCTTTGCATGCGGGAACTAGTGTTGTTTCTCATCAATAGAAACACACAGCTCCTCTGGCATACAAATTAACAAATAGTTTACTGGGGATGTTTATTTTATTATGTGCAGTCTATTAACCTCCCTGGCGGTATGATTCTTTCTGGTTTTAGGTGCTGAAAGCGGTATAAATATTTTGCATGGAAATTTGGCGTTTTATATTGTAGACCTGCAATTCTTAGGAATAACTCACTTAAATCTGTCCAAACCAGAGTCTAGTAGACATCCCGGGTATGATAAACACAAAATCATAAATTAAAATATAATAAATAACTATAAAAATGATTAAATAATTAAAAAAATCAAAAACACTGAAATTTGCTCAGTTGCAGAATTGTCGCTGTCATTAGATTTAGTGTTTGATGACGAATTTTCCCACAAATCACTATCGCTCAATTCTGCAAGTGATTCTAATTTATTTGTGCTGTTTTCTAGCTGGTCTAAAATCACTTTTGACATAAAGGGACACTTTTTGGTTGCTATGGACAATCTCCAAATTCCAGGCAGAAAAAAACAGTATTTATAATATAAAACTACATGCAGGGCACTGGACAGACCACTAGGGACAAATGGGATGTGTATTTTTTTTTTATACAATACTGTAATCTGTAAGATTACAGTACTGTATGTGTTTTGTGTGTTTTTACTTTTTTGAATTTGGCGCCGATCTCCGCTCCCGTGCGTCGTAACGTCGCAGGGAACGGAGATCAGCGACACTCGGCACTGTGTGAATCGAGCGGAGGAGCTCGCACACACAGCGGGGAGACATCGTAGGATCCAGGGGACAAGGTAAGTAAGTCTTCCTGTATCCTGCAATGCGAGCCAGAGTCTGGCTCGGGGTTACCGCTTATGGTACTGAAGTTCCACCCCGAGCCAGACTCGGGATTACCGCCAAGGGGGTTAAAGTAAAAAAAATGTAGAGGGGTTTATTACTACTTATACAACACTGTATTGTTGAACGATGGAATGGTTGCAGCTGATGACAACCCTGATTGAAAGTTTCCAGTATAGTAGAACTGATGTCAGACTTGCAGGAGGAGTCTATAGATTGTGATGTTATTAGTCACAGGTTAACCCTGAATGCTGTCTGAGGCTGCAAAAAACAAAACAAAAGTCCTATCAGCTAAAAAACGATAAGACAGCTGAGATTTGTAGTTATTTGTAGTTTAGAAAAGTTAATATTAAGGGATAGAGTATTTGTTTGTAGGACGGGTGCATTAACAATTATGCCATAATATAAAATGTCATTATGGTTGTTATTATTATTATTATTACTGCTACATTTTTTACTGACTACTAAACTATGTGGTGGTGGAAGGAGTAGGAGTACACACGACCGGATTTTCCGACAGCAAATATTGGATGTGAGCTTGTTGGAGGAAAGTCCGACCTTGTGTATGCTCCATTGAACATTTGTTGTCAGACTTTCCACCAACAAATATTGGCTAGCAGGTTCTCAAACTTTCTACCAACTTTCCGATCGTTTGTACACAAGTCCGTCGGACAAAAGTCCACGCATTCTCGGAATCAAGTACGAGCCGGAGATATAACTAGCGTTCGTAATGGAGACATCACGTACGTCTTGTACATCACTACGTTTGTAATTGTTGGCCAACATTTTTGTGACCGTGTGTATGCAAGACAAGTTGGAGCCAACATCCTTCAAACAAAAATCCACGGTTTTGTTGTCTGAAAGTCCGATCGTGTGTACGGGGCATAAGGGTCTGAGAACTGAGTTGCAAGATGTATAAAATATTGCAGAGCTACTGAGAACAGTGGATGGAAAATGAAGGTAAAATGTTAGCTCCCTGCATGGCCTGAGGTAAGGAGAAGCTAGTGTAATGGCCAGTGGTAACAAAGCTGCTCCTCCTCCAGAAGTGTGTTGCTGGCAGGATGACCAGATAAAAAAAAAGTGATAAATAAAAAAGAAAACAAAGCAACCACCAAATGTTAGAGCTGGTAGGCTGCACTATATTACATATTTGTTTTGGGTTTTAAATACACTTTTTACGTTTTTTTTCTTTACTTTTTAATTTTTACAAGTTTGTAAAAATCTTGCAGGAACAGCTACTAGAAGCTCAGTCCCTATTGACATAGTCATGCCCCCAGGACTACATCTTCCAGGAGCTCTTTCCATACCCAGTGTGTGGTTTTGTAAGCGGGGGTTAGTACCCTTTATGAGAAGCCTCGCCCCTGAGTATGTAGTCTAGGTTGGGCTGTCTTTTCCCCATATAATAAGGGCTGGGGTAAATCAGTTGCAGAGGTTGAGGGGAAGTGGTAACCTGCAGAGATTTATTGGGGTTAATTTACTAAAGGCAAATAGACTGTGCACTTTGCAAAGTGCAGTTGCTACAGAGCTTAGTAAATTAACAGAATCTCTGCTAACTTCCATCATCCAATCATGTGAAAGAAAAAATGCTGTTTTTTTTTTCCTTGCACAGGATTGGATATTCTTTGCAAAGTGAAGCTTTGTCCATTTGCCTTTAGTAAATCAACCCTATTATATAGGTTGCATAATAGTGTTAGGCCCCTTTCACACATAAGGGCAGTTTTGTCTGTTTTTAATCCATGCGTTGACGGATGAAAAACGGACATCAATGCATTTCTATGGAAAAACACATGTAAATGGATGATCATCCATTTACATCCATTTTCATCCACTTCTGTCAACATCCGTTTTATTGAACGGATGAAAACCCTATTTTTCATCCGTTAAAAAGACTTATCGGATGAAAAACGGGTGAAAACCGAATAAAAAATGGATGTGAAACTGATGTTGACTGAAAAAAATATTATGACAAAAAATCACGACTGAACTGATGAAATGAACGGTATGAACGCCCTTAAGATTCGCCCCTTTGAGGTTGGCCCAGAACGGCAATGGAGAAAGAGTTCAATCCAGGGATTCTACAATGGAGGAAGAGCTGGTTGGCACACCCAAGACTGACTTTTTAAGTGCATTGTCACAATGGATTTATGGGAAGAAGGAGATTTTTTTGGAAGAGAACTGTGTTCACAATAAGACGTTAAAGCAGAGTTCCTCCTAATTTTTTTTTAAAAAGTCAGCAGCTACAAATACTGCAGCTGCTGACTTTTAAAATAAGGACACTTACCTGTCCAGGGTGCCCGCGATGTCGGCACCCGAAGCCGATCTATCCCTCGGCTGTCGGGTGCTGCTGCCGCCATCCTCGGTAAGGGAATCACTTCCTGGTTCCCTACTGCGCATGCGCGACTCGCACTGCGCTATCCCACTTGTCCCTGCTGTTTTATGGGACCCGTATGTCTCCCAGAAGACAGCGGGGGAGGGGGAGTTGCGTAGATACCTGCGGGTGGCTCGGGTATCTATGCCCGGAAGTGAAGTGAAGATACCTGTATTAGACAGGTATCTGCTCCCCCCTAAAAAAAAGTGCCAAATGTGACACCGGAGGGGGGGGAGGAACCAGAAAAGCGGAAGCTAAATATTTGGGTGGAACTCCGCTTTAAAAAGGCTGATTGTGTGCACAATCTATCTTTTACGAACTGGGCCTCAGGCCAGGAGTATGTGAGTAGCAAGATGGTGGCATTCCTCCATAAATGAGATACTGAGTCTGATACCCCATCTTATTCCTGTAGCAGGAGGACGATGGAAGGTGCCCTGGGCCAGCAAAGCCATTGCTGGTGGCAAATTTGGGGTCCTGCTTGAAGGCAGGCTTGCGGGAGTCAAAACAGTGCAGTTGGTATTTGGGGAAAGAAAAATATGTATGCATGAGGACTGGGTGGTTGCCTGGATTTGCTCTTTAGTTTCCAAATCAAGGGGTCCTGTCTATGTGTCTAAGCTTGGTGCTTAGTTGCTTTGCTGGAGTTTTCCCTTAACTGAATGCTTTAGTCTCACCAAAATAGAGTGACAGAATGGAGCTGAGCACAACAGATTCTGTTCTGAATGGCATATGAGATGGATATGTCTGAAGAACAATGAGAAAAAAAGGTGGCCAGGGAGGGCCAGGCTATTGCTGAGTGTCTGCTTAATCCGTGTGAATTGCCATGGCAACCACGGTGGCAGGACCGGTGTCATTGTATGTGTCCCCCACATGACCTTGACAGCATCATATCCATGTCTTTCTATGAATGCGGGCTGTCCCAAGAGGGCCGACCCTCCCTCATCCACCTTTAGGCAACTGAAAAAGGCAGAATAATTGGGGACAGATTGATTTACACAACGTCTTTTTTCCTACATTTTTTCTGCTGCCGAATTGAAAGGAATCACAGAGATGATCTAACGTGTCTGATAACTTTGTATCATAATATTAACCAATAGTTTGATGTAACTAAGCAGTAATACACACTTTTTCTAAACCCTAGCTGAATGATATTTAGTTTGCTAAAGCACTGGGGTTTATTTACTAAAACTGGAGCATGCAAAATCTGGTGCAGCTCTGCACAGAAACCAATCAGCTTCCGGGTTTTATTGTGAAGTCTTAATTGAAAAATCTGAAGTTAGAAGCTGATTGGCTACCCCATGCAGAGCTGCACCAGATTTTGTGCACTCTACTTTTAGTAAATCAACACCATGGCATGAAATGCTCTAAATGAGGACTACAGTATATATGGTCCAAGTGACAGGAAAAAAAATAAATGTGCAGGGCTTTTATTGAATTTCAGGAGGTAATGCTTATTAAAAAAAAGTGCTCATCAATATAAAAAGTGGATCTAAAAGGGCACACCTTACATCAAGTTTGGGAAACAATAGCATATTCTTGCTCTAGGACACAGGAATGTCACATTCTCCGTTCGATTCCCCCAGAGTAGTAATATCCAATTAAGATCACAATATTAAAACCCCCCACAACCCCCACCCAAGTTCCTCCCTAGAGGAGTGAGCAATTAGAAATGGGTTTTGTCACTAAAATAAAACACTACAGGTGATGTTTATAAAAACTGCCAGAGCTACAATGGAATGATTTAGATAATTCCATGTGTTAGAATGGCCCAGTCAAAGTCCAGACCTAAATCCATTTGGCAATCTGTGGCAAGACTTGAAAATTGCTGTTCACAGACGCTCTCCATCCAATCTGACGGAGCTTGAGTTATTTTGCAAAGAAGAATGGGTAATAATGTCACTCTCTAGATGTGCAAAGCTGGTAGAGACATCCCCAAAAAGACTTGCAGCTGTAATTGCAGTGAAAGGTGGTTCTACAAAGTATTAACTCCATTTATCATTTTTCCTCCACCAATTATGTGCCACTTTGTGTTGGTCTATTACATAAAATCTCAATAAAATACATTTATGTTTTTGGTTGTAACAAAATGTGGAAAATGTCAAAGGGTATGAATACTTTTTCAAGGCACTGTATCTCCACCAAAGTCCCCACAAGATAAAAGCCTGCAGGTACTATAATCAGTACTTAAAGTGATTGTAAAGGCTAATTTTTTTCCTATAAAAATTACAAACACTTTATACTTACCTCCTCTGTGCAGTTGGTTTTGACCAGAGCAGCCCGGATCCTCTTCTTCTCGGGTCCCATTTCGCTGCTCCTGGCCCCTCGCTCCTGTTCAGCTCCGCATGTCCATTCAGACATGGAGCCCCGCCCACTCTCTCCTCTGATTGGCTAGCTGACTTTGATTGACAGAAGCAGGAGCCAATGGCACCCCTGCTGTGTCTCAGCCAATCAGGAAGTAGAATCTCGGATGGCTCAGACATTCGTGGACATCGCTGAACAGAGAGGGACCTCTGGTAAGTATTAGGGGGTGCTGGGGCCGCTGCTGCACATAGAAGGCTTTTTATCTTAATGCATAGAATGCATTAAGATAAAAAAACCTTCTGACTTTACAACCCCTTTAAATAATTTTTGGTAAACTGACCAATGATCTGAACACCGGTTTATTGCACAGATACAAGACAATCTAGAAGATGCAGTTAATAGATAAAGTAAATAACCTAGAGAAATTAGTTTAGCATTGGAAATGTGTAGTTTGCACAAAGATGGCCTTTACTCTTCTGCCTGCGGGGTTTGGGAATTTTCTAGGTCCGATTCTCCTGCAGATAGACAGCTGTTTAAATACAACTACAGGTCACCCATGTGTTTTCTTTAGGCTGTATTTATACAAGATTCTGGCTAGCTGCACAAAGCAATATACTGTTCTACAGTTCCACTGAAAGGAACAAATATTCAGTTGAAGAAATCCAATGGGCTTCATTTGCTAAGGGTTTGGAAGATGCTTGACATAGTAACCAATCACATTATTTCTTTTGTTTTCCAACATCCTTCTTGGGAAAATATAGTGGTGGGGAGATGATCAAAACTGGAGCAGACAGAATTGGAAGCAGCTGTGCATAGCAACCAAACAGTTTCTATTGTCTGCTTGTTCCGTTAAGCTTTGAAAATTAACTACATCCAGGCAAGCCAATGTAGAGAAATGGTCAGGCAGGAGATTTGTTGTTCCAGGAAGATGTACCCCTATGTCCTTCCAAAAGCGTGCCTTGCTCACATCCCGTGGGGCGCGCAGGGGCCTATCTGTGATTGCTGTGTCCACAGTTCTTGGTACCAGGCCACTGTAATTGGCCCCCTGTTACCTTGTGATCCCTGTGATCAATCACAGTGATCATATGTCCAATAGTAAACAATGGCTTTCATTCATGTTCTCATTTTTTACTATTGAGATCTCTGAGAATTTGTTTTCCTGATTGCCACCACAGCAGACCAGCGCAGCAAGCACCGGTTTTCCTGACCACCGCCACACCAGTCTCAGTTTCACCAGACCAGTGTATTTCAGCAACAGTGTTCCTTATCACTGCCACACCAGTTGTAGTGTCACCACAGCAGTATAAGCCAACAATGGTGTCTCTGATTTTCACCACACCAGTCCCAGTATCACCAGACCAGTGTAAGTCAGCAGAAGTGTTCTTGAGTGCTGCCAGACTAGTCCCCAGTGTTATAAGACCAAGGTAAGTCAGCAACAGTGTTCCTGATTGCTGCTACACAAGTCCCACTGGCACCAGATCAGTGCAGCCAGCAAATGTCCCACTTGCACCAGCCCCCAGCCATCTGCTGCAGACAACTGCACTTCTGGAACCACAGAAACTCCTTTGTTCTTCCTTTCGTTAACATTCTGTACTTCCTGGCAAGATAACATGACACTCCTGGGGGCAGTCAAGTACTAGTAGGCTAGGCTTGCTTGGCTTATAGGAACTGGGACTGCTATAGGTGATGCTCCACTAAGCTATATTCCCTGACCACTCATATAGAGGTGACTATTACAGTACATTGGTTTTGATACTATTGGTTAATTTGTATGACACACAAGATACAATGTCTGGTACATAATCAGTCCAAACACTGAAAAAGTCTCACACATATGGTATTGCCATACTCAGAAGAAGTAGCAGAATGTGTTTTGAGTTGTAATTCTAAGTATGTCCATGCTGTATGTGAGAAATATTTTATTAAACTGACAAATTTGTGTAAAAAAATTATCAACATTTTTATTTGCATTTCACCTTTTTCAAAAACTTGTGGCAAAAAAATAACTCTTCAAAAGACTCACAGTGCCTCTTAGAAAATACCTTGGGGTGTTCACTTTCTAAAATGTGTTAATTTTATTGATTGTTCTACTGTTTTGGTGCAAAATTATGATGCGTAATTTATGCTCCTAGAACATCTGAAGGTATGGGGCTCTTCATGTGATTAGGCTGTAAAAAAAAGTCTCACATTTGATATCACCACACTTGAAAAGAGTAGAAAAATGTGTTTTGATGTATAATTCTAAGTATGCCTAGTATGTGTGTTAAAATTATTGACAACTTTGTGTAAAAAAACATCCATTTTTATTTTCTCTCCTGCATTTTCCAAAAACATGGCAAAAATATTACATTTTCAAAAGCCTCATTATGCCTTACAGAAATTGCCTTGGAGTGTTTGCTTTCCAAAAATATGTCTTTATGTGGTTATTGCCCTGGTGCTCTGGGGCTTCCAAAATGTGATAGGTAGTCAGGGTACAAAATGATAGGCTTAATTTGGATTGTGGGCCCCTCTATGTATCTAGGCTGTGAAAAAGTCTCACACATATGGTTTTCTCATACTTGGGAGGCATAGGAGTATGTGTTTTGGGGTGTAATTATAAGTATGTCTATGCTGTGTGTAAGACCTAACTTGTAAGAAAAGATTTGTTGTAAAAAAAAAAAAATGTTATTTAATTTCTTCATTTTCCAAGAAATTGTGACAAAAAATATTTAAAAAACTAACCATGCCTCATTGAGCTCATTTGGGGAATATTTTTACTGTCCTGGCATTTTAGGGCCTCAATAAATGAGAAAGGCAGCCAGTACTTCAGGATTGATCAATTTTCAAACATATTTACCATAGTTTGTAGACTCTATAGCTTTCACACAGACTAAATAATATACACTGATTTGGGTGATTTTTACTAAAGAAATGTAGCATAATACATCTGGGCATAAATTAATGAAGAAAGATTATTAATTTGCAAAAACTATGAAAAACATGGGTTTTTCTCAGAATGTTTGGTATTTTTTCATTTATATAGCAAAAAACAAAACAAACCCACCACAGTGGTGATTAAATGCCAGCAAAGGAAAACTCTATCTGGCTTAAAAAAATGATAAAAATTTAATTTAGGTCATTCAAAGTGTAGTAGTGCCGAAAACGATTGGTTCCCATGCCCAGCTGCTTCAGATTCTGGCAGCTCCAGTTTTGATAATTTTCCCTCAATGTATTTTCAGGGAGCATACAGTATATTTTTAGTTATTAATCCAATATTTATCTAAAAGCCACTTTGAATGTGACTCTTACATTTTTATGTGCTTACTTTTCCATATTTTGTCATTGTATTAAATATAAAAATTGAAGCTTAGCCTATAGAGGGAGCTCTCAGTGAGTCAATGGAATTACTTTCTTTTAACAACTGTTGAGATATTGTATGCATTCTTTACTAAACAAGTCTGTTTGCTGCTTACTAAATTAGGTGTAGCTGTGTTTACATCAAATGCTCAATTATGTTTTAAAGAAATAAAAAAAATATATATATTTATTTGTTTTTCTTGCACATGACTGGATACTTGAACATAACACACCTTATTCACTAAACTAACAAAAAATGAATTACCATCATGTAAATGGTCTTAACCTGGTTGTAACTGGCCGCTTGTCACTTTAAATCTTTGTTCAGCACTGAATACAGGTGGAACCTTTATTGCCTTACTTTTGTTCCCCTGGGGAATGTTTTAATCACCAGACACTTCCTGCTTCCTATAGTTTTGCAAGGGGCTTTTCTCATTTATTCAGCATCCAGGCAAGCAGCAGCACCTCATAGGAAGGAGATAGTCTTTGGAAGTTTTCTAAAGTTTAAAGTTCTGCACCCCTTGGCAAGCGGAGCAAGGTATGCAGTAAAAGATGCATTGTCATTGTCAGTGTATATGTTTTTAGGCATAAATTGAGTACATGCTGTTAGTTAAAAGATATGCTGTAGACAATCAACGTGTTTGAACATATAGTCATCCTTTCTTAAATGTTAATGTTAATTTATAGATATGTGTATAGATAATAGAACGCCACTTTGTAACTCCATATTTGTAATTCTGTTGTAACCCCCTTTTTGGTGATCTCTGTAAACTAATGTATTGTATGTCATTTTACATTTTTCACTGTGCATATGGTGCATATGGTGCAAATCGTACAAATAGTGCTTATGGTGTTTAAGGAGTCAAAAGATTAACCTCTGTGGTGTTCAACCTTAATGCACATCTTTGAGGCAAAAGAATAAACGCACTGCACCCGTAAGAAGCCAATGGGGCCGCTACACTGGGGATGTAGCCAACTTATTGACATATTATGGGCCGGAGCAGTAAAGTACACTCGTGTAGCACTGCAAACCAGAGCTTGAACATTTAATAAGCAAATATGGATGCCCCTGTGTACAAATATACCGTATTTATCGGCGTATAACACGCACAGGCGTATAAAACGCACGTTCATTTTGAGAGGGAAGTTTCAGGAGAAAAAAAAAAACTTTCAAAATTTTAAATAAGGAACTTTGAAGCAAAATAAGGGTCAGTGCCTGTCTGCAGCCTCACCATTGCCATTAATGCAGCCTGATCAATGCCCATCTGCAGCCTCACAAGTGCCATCAATGCAGCCTCATCAGTCCACATCAATGCAGCAGCCTCACCATTGCCATCAATGCAGCAGCCTCACCATTGCCATCAATGCAGCCTGATCGATGCCTATCTGCAGCCTAAAGGGAACGGGGGATGGGGGGGGGGGCAAGCACCGACAGATTACAAACAGTGAGAATCTCCTATGATAGACAGAGCAATGGTCCAACGGTGGCCCAGGAGATGGGACTTCCTATTACAGAGGCCGTCAAGTAAACAGGAGATTCTCACTGTATGTAATCTGACGGCACTTATCCCGCCCCCCCCTCCCTGTCTCCTCCAAGGCAGCTAAAAATTTAAGTATTGGCGTATAACACGCACATGCTATTTGCACCCGATTTTCATGGTGAAAAGGTGAGTGTTATACGCTAATAAATACAGTAAATTATACATACTGTAGAAACAAGATTTTTAACACATTAAGCTGATCTCTTACAGGTTTATCTAAACATTCATTGAAAATCCAGAAAAATGTAAGTTAAATGAACATAATATTTTATATAATTCCCCTTGCTATGGTACTGTAAAAGTGCTCTAATTAAACTAGTTCCTATTTGCACTTAATTGGGGGATGATGGAGTGAACCAAGAAAGTAGGGTGTCATAAATGAAGGCAATTAGCCCTAGAGAGTGTGGAGAGTGTGTCATTTTTATATTTAGATGCAAAAGGGTGAAAGGTAAAATGGCACCTGAAACCCAGGCAGCGGCAATTAAAGATCCTGGAATAGTTCAAAGTTGGGTAACGGAAATTCTCCTGGTAAACTGGGGAAAGTTTTCATGAGCAGTCAATGAAAACATGTTATGCTGGCCTTGATCCACAGCCAAAAGGCACCTGCTGGCGACTGAAATCCCTGGGGGAAGGAGGGGGTTGCAGAGTATAAATAATAAAGGCCAGTGGGGGCAAAGGAGGCCACCTGGGTATTTAAAATCACCCCATATTCACAGGGAGTGGCGGATGATATGGTTTGTTCAAGCTTTCATGTCAGTGGATAAGGCCAATGTAAGTTAAGTATTTATAAAGGGACTCTTCTAGGGTAAACCAAATTGGGGTTTTGTTAAAGGCAAAATATTTTGTAAGCTGTGCCAGTGGGCTGCCTGATGGAATGTGCAGTTGGAGAGTTGAAGGAGAGCGGCTGGAAGGGAAACACTGAGAATTTTGCCAGATTCACATGTAACCCAGAAATGGCACCAAACTGTGAAAGAAGGTTATATAGATTTGGCAGAGAAAACACGGGATTGGTGACGGTGAGAATAACATGATCTGAAAATAGGCTTTACTTTTGTCAAGTTACTGTTATCAAAGAGATTTTAAGGGATCATCTAATAAGCTGGACCAGGGGTTCTATTGCCAGCGCAAATAAGAGCAGGGATATTGGCCTGGTGCCTCGTAAGATGTGGGAATCAAGCAGACTTACTGTAAGGCCAGCATATTAAACATAGGCTCTAGGGCCACTAAAGTGGGCTGAAATCCAAAAATAGAATTTTGACCCAAACCCCCAATTACCAAGGATATAAAATAAATATGGCCACAATAGGGAGTCAAAGACATTTTCAAAATCATGCAACAGTAACAAGAGTGGGAACTTTTCTCTTTTAGAGGCCTTAGTAAGAAGAGCTCATTGGGGAATGTTATCATTACAAAAAGCTTGCATTGAAAGTAAGGAACAGTAAAGTATAGTCACTGTGTAAGTCTATAGGAAGGCATACCGAAGATTTGTTGCAGGCAGATGCCTGGAGTTTGAAAGATGGTGGTCAACTTTTCTGACAAATTGTTCAGAAATAAAAAGTAGGAACGGGAAATAACCATTTTTATGTGACTTACTTATAGCAAAAACATAGTTCAGGTGTCAGCTGCCATTCTATCTGCCATTATCTTAACTTCTTTTGTGTCTGGCTGCTTCCTATTTTTGGTTATTGGATAGGCACTAATAATGTTTCACTTGTGCATAAATGCTTCAGTTACAAAATCCTGACTTCCTTCTCAGTATCTTACAGATGATGGTAGTGTACACCATACGGCACATGACATGAACAGCAGTCAATGTGCACACACATGAAAAAAATGCTTGGAGAACAGGCAAATGTCTTGTCTATCGAAGAAAAAAAAAAACTCTCCCTTTTAACATTTTTTTAAGTCTTCCATTAGGACTAGACCAGATGCAATCTGGTGGGATTCAGATCTTGAGACAGAAACATTTCTCAATTAATTAATGAATCACCCCTTCAAGTGCAAATAGATTCCTATAAATACAGACATGTCACCATGGAGGAAGTAGGTATGGAAGACTTCCTATAATGAACCCTTCATACATACACAACTAATAGCCATTTTATGCCAGTTCCGGATGACATAAAACCCTATTGAATAGTGAATGCCATGAGAGGCAAGATGAGTGAATGGCTGGAGCTTTGCTAATTATGCTGCTTCAGTTGATATCAAATAGTGAGCGACAGATAAAACAACAGGGGAGCCTACAAGGCTAACAAAAAGAGAACATGATGCTCTAACTAATTCTCCATAATGTCTGAAGATGCTACAGAATGAAAAAGTCGTCTGAGATTTCTTCAGATTCTACACTATTCCAACCTCATAAGAAGCACTGCCTTTGAAATGTGTCCTTGGTACTCCTGCATTTTCCAAAATTACCATACTATAAGATTCTGTGCACTTATTAAACTCATTCAGCCTCTAAGTATTTTTTGAGCTTTTTGTATTTCATTGGAAAATCTATCTTCTTAAAACCAGGGCTCAAGTCCTGCGGGAACGCATGGGAACAGAGTTCCTGTACTTTTTCCACAACAGGAACTCGGTTCCCGTTAGCAGCCGTGTCCCGCAAGACTTTGAAGTATGCAAGCTGTGTGGCAGGTGCTACACCAGCAGCCGCCGACACAGCTCGCAATAGTAAGTGCCGCTTCCTCTTCGATCTACCCGTCAATCACAGCTAGCTGATGATCAGGTCCCTGCTGCTAAGAGATTGTATTTAGTCAGACCTCTCGTGATGCACTCCTCCCCGCCGGCCCCTCACGATTTTCTGTCTCCTCATCTCCCCCCCTCCCCAGTCTCCTGCATACTTGCTCTGTGTGTCCCGCTGAATCCCCCCCTCCTCTATCTTCAGTGCTATATGATGAGAGAACCCAGAGGAGGAGCACAGCTATTCTGCTCACAGGACATGCAGGGAGAGAGGTGAGCTGAGGGAAACACATTAGTTTGGGGTGGTAAGCTGAGCACAATACCTGGCAAAGTTTAATGACAGGAGGGAAGTTTATGTGGAAATATGTGAAGGGTTGGAATAGCAGCGAGTGTGTGTTGGAGCCCTGCAGTGTTTGCAGCCCCCCCAAGCTAACATACATCTCCTAAGCAGGAACACATCACTATCTCCCTAAGCATTCTGACCAGATAATGTGCAGTTCATTTATGACCTTTCCATTTAACCCTGTGTTATCCAAACTCTGTTCAATGAAAAGTGTAAACTCACCACATAAACACTCTATATACAAAATAACACTCCCCAATAAAGATCAGAACATGATGTTCACATTTGCATGGAAGCACAATTAAATGAATGCTGATTATTCAGAGAATTACCGTATTTATGTTTATTGAGGATTGTTTTTTTTTTTATGTACTAACAGTTAAGCTTCATACACCCAATACGAAAATTGGATGAAAAATACCACTTTTGAAGTGTTCGTGCATATGAGCGTATCATTTTTTTTTGGTGGGGGAGTGGATCTTGGGTGGGAGTTCCCACACTTTTTTCCCCAGGACTTGACCCCTGCTTAAAACTGAACTCCAGGTATTAACCTACTCCAGTACCCCGGATAATTATTACTGTATGTTACTTTAAAAAACTGAAAGCCCCTTTTACTTACCTAAATCCATGATCCATATGCTGGGTCCTAAGTCTTCCATATTCTTCCCTGTAGAGGAAGTGGAGTCCTTCTTCAGTGATCCACGTCACTGCCTTTATGATATGGACACTTTCTATTGGCAGGCCTTTACTTCTTTGCAATTTAAAACCTTGTGCATGCTGAGAATATCGGACGAATAATCGCCCGCTTTTGTTTTTGCATGCTAGTCTCATATTGAAAATTAAGAATTCAGTTACGAAAATTCTCGTACGGCAGAATACAACTTTGGAAGTGATGTAATGTTTTGTATTGTACTGTAATGTATTCTGTCCTTTCTGAACATGCATGGTCTTGGTCTTTCCGATTTTTTTCAGACGAATACTGCACTGAATGAATGAATATTGAATATTAATCCAGGGAATATCCGATTGCTTCTCAGGGGATCAGGAAGGATTTTTTTTCCCCTACTGTAGTAAATTGGATCATGCTTTGCTGGGGTTTTTTTTTTTGCCTTCCTCGTGATCAACTGTGGGTATAGGATTGTGTATATGGGATTGTATGATTTCTTTTTTTTTATTGGTTTAACTAGATGGTCTTTTTTCAACCTGACTAACTATGTAACTAATATCCTATTTTCTGGTATTGTATAAGAAATGTTTTTGTGTTTGTCCCTTCGGATAATTTTGCATGAACTGTCATGATCGGCTCTTGAATGCTGTGTACTGACAATCAGATTATCATACGATTACTTTAAAAGCAATATTTCTAGTCCTGATTTTCTGATCGTGTATACTAGACATAAGTCTGTGTAAGAACATCCAGAATGAAGGGTGTGGCTGCCAGCCTAAAGAACTGTATTATAAGACCAGAGAGCAGCATTTTTACTGAAAAAGGTATTTTAAAGAATTTCCTAGCAAAACTCAAATTATAACATATATGCTTTCTAAACCCTGTCCTCACCGACTAACCTTAGCCCTTAAAGGAGAACTCCATAAAAAATATGAATTTGCTACAAAAGCCATTTTGTAATTGAATGTTATTAAAATTACATTTTCATTTCAATTTGCAGCCACTGTAATTTAAAAGAAACTGTAAAAAAAAAAATAATAAAATCAATATGACAATCTGGAGGTGTTATGCCCCCAAAAATGTATTTTCCTACTTTTGTGATTGGCTTTTCCCAGAAGCTTGCATTAATATACAAGTAAAAATGTAGGCATGCCCTGTGATAGAGATTTCATTTTTGGTGAGACACCACCTCCCCCCCCTCCCAAGGCTTGTCTACAAAAGGGATGCAGACACAGCCATTTCCTTATTAGAACAACGCTTTAGGTAAATTTCAACACCAGCCAACATTGGGTATTTTGGTGATGATTGTGAAAGAGAAGTAGCGGCATAAGAGTTTAAAAAAAGTTAGTATTGGTAAGGGGGAATTAATTTGCGGACACTGTCTTCTTTCACTGAATAGGCAAAGTGAGAGAGTGTCTCTTTGTCAATGGATGTACCCTCAAATTCAAACTTTAGGCAGTGTGGAGTGGGATGATCACTGCTGTTGCACTGGGAACACAATCTCCATAAAGATTTAGAGGAAGGAACTGAAAATGTTTGTTTTGTTTTTTCGGTGCAACTGTTTTGTGGTGCTTTGCACTGTTTCTCATTGTCCATCACAACAGACCTTTGCTGCCTCTCCATACCTTGCTTCTATTGGCCTACATTACATATACACTCATTGTCTGCAAGACCCAAGGCCAGTACTTGTCATAAAGCCTCCTGCTTGCATTCCCAGAAAGATTCCAGCATTTGGATTCTGATTTAGTTCCCATCATGTACAAAAATGCTGCTTCGATCTCAAAGAGGTATCAAAGCAGCCACCTTAGCTGCAAGTTGGGGACTGAATAAAGTAATTACTGCAGCATGTCCTCCTACCTCACAATTAGTTTGAGGGTTGTATATTCTGTAGCCATAGCCCTCTCTCGCCTGCAATTCTGAGGGAAATTACCAATGCAGCCACAATGACCAATAGCTCCAATCTGTGCTGCAGCTTTTCTAACAGGAACTATTCCCATGTAACAACTGGGTGACTTCCTGTTTAACAGCACTCACCTCCTGCCTAATGGTGGTTATGGACTATTTATTTTCTCTGGCAGCCTCCATGAACACAGACAAGGGAGAAGAAGCTGTCTGGTAACCCATTTTCACAGATTTCAAAGTCCTTTGGGCAACTCTTATCCAAGTTCCTTCATCCTCAAGATCCCGATCAATGAGCTCTAGGCAAATTTCACTGTGTTTTCGGGCCTCATTTGGACTTTCAAGCTACCAGGACCAGACCCCAGGAAATAGATTAATCATGGATCACCTGATCAGAATAGAGTATAGTAGCACAGTCAGGACTATCTTTATCTTGCAGGAAGTTCCATAGCTCCTGTATGGCCACTGCATATTAAGGAATAGTGTCGCCACTTGCTGATCCCTAGTAAAGAATCCCTTGCAGAGTTCTGCTAGGCAGGTAGCATCACCATACATCACTTAAAAGCAATCCACTATGGCTTCTTTAGTGTCTCTCTCTTTCTCGGGCAAGGCTAACTCCACTCGATAGGCATCACCTTCCAGGAAATTAATAGCTAAATCAGTAATGTGTGCAACAGGGATCTGGAACATACATGCAGAGCTCTCCAAGTAATCTGCCCAGTCTCTTGGGGGAATATTTGTGCCATTAAAATTTAGGATTAACACCCTTGAGGCTTCATAATGCACCATGGCTGTCGTTTTAGCCACTCCCACCGCTGGGGACAATGGATCCGTTATCCTGCCAACTATGCCAAGTGTAGAAGGGGCCTAATCAGTGTATTCAAGAATTAGCTAAAGGTGGGGAGGCCAGGAGGCAAGGCACACCTCCAAGTCACTTTGTTATAGAGGGTCTGAATGTATTGCATGCATACCGTAAATGTATTCTTTAAAAGGGATTTTATATATTAAAAACAAATATGGCAAGTCAAGCCCCTACATTTTACTCTGGGTTAGAGGTTTTGTGTCCTGTTATTCTCAAAAAGTAAAAAGCCAACAAACTTTTGATAGGGGAACATCTCTGAATAGGCTAAACAGTGGAGGTCATGGGGCAGACACTCCCACTAATAGCAAGTGATGAAGGGGGCTCCTCATTCCTTTACTAAGAGAGAACATCCTTTAACTTTTTGGCTGCTCAGAGCTGCTCCCACATATTAAACAAGGGTAAGACATTTCAGGTCATTAAGCACTACATGGCAACTTTTTTTGGCTCTAGTTTGAACTTTGAAACAATTTAATATTCATTCATTTTAGCCTTATAAGCATGAAAAGTAAGTAAAAGTAAGTTTTTATTTACAAAACTATCAATTTCAAAGGTTCAAACCTTTAACAAATATAATATGACATACTTACAATGTTTTGTTTTTGTTCTTTTGAAGTTATATTTGAAAAATGAGCACTCTGTGAAAACACAATTTAAATTCATGTCACCAAAGAGCTCAGTTTGCTCCAACAAAAGAGCTTTTAGCATGCTAGTGAGTGCCAGGCGGTAATAAATGCTGGGAATATTAACTCCTTACTTACCCTGGCTTTTTCTTTGTAGCCTTTGGCAAATTTCCGTTCAAAACTACACACAATGTTTTTAAGTCAACTTTGTTTTTAAGGGCTCGTTCACACTCACTGCACACTAAATGCTCCACTTTAGCATGCAGGCAGTTGTCAGTTTTTGTTTACAGTGAGCCATGGTGAGGGAGTTTACTTTTTTCTTCAAATGTTGAAAGTGACACTTTATTCATGTATCTGCACAACTGTGTGCCGCACTGCTGTGCAGAGAATGTAGTGCCTCTCAGTGCACTTCAGTTAAAGGCTGTGGCTCAGTGCTTCCTTATCCAATGCGAAAAACATCTGTGAGTCCACCAATTGATGTTAAAATGAATATACACATTAAAATACCCATACTCCCAGATAGCAAGTGATTGTGCGAAGCTGCAAGTTTGAAAATGACTTGCTAAGCTATTGCTAGACTTGCCAGGCTTCACAAGTTTAATACACAATTGCAGCAGGTCCTCATTGCATGACTCCAGATCAACTTTCTTTGCAAACATTTCATGCTGTAGACTTGCTCTTGCTGTAGACTCACCAATTCACATGCCGCATGTGAAATTGCGAATGTGCTTAAGATTCAAAACACATGCCCTCCAGGATGGATTGCGTGCTGCAAGTTTGAAAATGACTTGCTAAGATATTTGTAGACTTGCCAGGCTCCACAAGTTTAATACACAATTGCAGCAGGTCCTCACTTTCTTTGCAAACATTCTGCAAGTCTGCGGCAAGTTCTGATTTAGTTACAACAATAGTCCTTCTGGTGAGTTGATTGCATTTTGTTTTTTGTTTTTTGCAATTTTTGCAGATGGCACTTTACTCACTCACCAGGGCTGATGACCTTATGGTCAGGTTCTCCCTCTCCCATGGGGTCTCCCTTTGGGGGAACCCCACTAGTACTTGGGTGGATCGTGTCACCAGTTCCCCTGAAGAATGGGGTCCTTTGGGTTTCAGCCGGATGGACTATGAATACCCCAGTCCCTGTCAAGCGTACTGCCCCCATCTGGGTAATTTCTTTTCGAAAGAGGACAACGGTTTTGCACAGTGCGATGCTCGTGGCTCCTCCTTCGCATTGAGTGCCCCCATGGAGAGTCGCTTTCCCGCTATCCCGAGTCCTGCTGCCATGTTTATTGACACAGACAGCAGGACTCAGCCCCGGCTCCTGTGCCAATGGGTTTGATTGGCAGCAGCGGGAGCCAATGGAACCTGCTGCTATCAATCTATCCAATGAGGACCCGAGACAGTGATAGGAGCCGCTGGGCTCATTCTCGCGGCTAGAAAGTTCAGATTCAGGTAAGTAAAAGGGGGGCTCTGCGGGGCAGCTGCACCACAAAAGGTTTTTCACTTTAATGCATAGAATGCATTAAGGTGTAAAAACCTTGAGACTTTACAACTCCTTTAAAGTGTAAGCACCACACAGCATAGCTTAAAGAAAACATGCATAGTTACATGGTCCAAATTGGTACAATGTAACTATGCAAAAAAAGCGATACCTGGAATGTAACTTTAACATTTAATCAAGTCCAATCATGTGATGACAAAGGGTTCTTTTTCTCTTCAGTTTCACCCACTGATCCTTAGTAATGCGGATAGCTGTGCTGACATGATGATGCCAGTGCTGCTCTCTGCGCCATTATGAAGTGAGTGCAGGGTACTTTGTGGTGCAGCAGGACCTTAAAGCTGCAGGTGCAGAGATAGGCAGCAAAGGCTTGAGGTTCTGACTTTAAGTGCAGCAGAGACTGAGCTGCAGGCAAGTTTGCAAATGCAGCAAAGGTTCAGACTGTGGATGCAGCGAAGATTGCAAAGGGAGTGAAGGCTTGGCTGCACATGCAGCGGTGACTTGACTGCAGGGGCTTGGCTGCTCATAGACCAAAGACTAGCCTTTAGGTGCAGAGGTCACTTGGCTGCAAGTACAGTGAAAAATTGACTGTAAGTGTTATAGAGGCTTAGCTGCTTAAACAGCAAACTCTAGGCTGCAGATGAAGTATTAACCTGCAGAGGAGACTTGGCTGTAGGTGCAATGGAGACTTGACTATGAGTGCAGTGGATCATTGACTGTGAGTGTTACAGAGGCTTGGCTGCTTACACAGCAAAGACTAGTCTGCTTACACAGCTTACACAGCAGTTGCAGTGGTGACCTAGCTGCAGTGGAAACTTTGTTGTGGGTGCAGAGGTGACTTGGCTGCAGGTGCATTGGAGGCTTGGCTGCAGAAGCTGCAGAGACTAGGCTGCAATGGAGACTTGGTTGTGGGTGCAGTGGAAACTTTCCTGCAAGTGCAATGGAGACTTGACTGCAGATGCAGAAGAGACTAGGCAGGTACAACCATGACTTTGCTGCAGATGTGTAGCATCCTTATCTCAAATAGAGCTGCTAGTAAATTTAGTTGTGCTAGGTGGTGACTAGCCTTGCTAATTTGATCAACAGTTTTTTCTCCTAAGCTTGAGTTTAATTGTGGTCTCTCTCTTCTGTCAATAGGTGGCACTGTTGCCTTTGGCATTAGGAGGATAGATTACAGTGAATTCAGGTTATGAGTGAATATGTTGTGTCAGCCAATCAGCAGGAGTTTTCTTTGGCCGCTGAGCATGCTGGGATAGTCTATTTATTTGGAAGTCAGGTGATCGGGGTTCTTTCCACCTGGGCTGTGGCCTTGGTGGGTGCGTGTGGAGCAGCAGCAGAGGTGTAGGCCTGAGGCCTAGCCTCATGTAATGGGGCTCAGCCTGAGGGGGGCCTGATTGTTGCTGGAGGCGAAGGAGAAGCAGTTGCCAGAGGGACAACCACTCTTGTTGCTGGAGGCAAGTGTAGAAGGTATGGCGTTCTGAAGAAGTACCAAAACAGAAGCTTCACGATGGTGAAGTAAGTGGGAAAGCTTCAGGAGAGAACTCATCCAAGATGTACAGCGGGTAGCTGTGAATAAAGCTTGAAGGAGTACAGCGGGTAGCTGAAAGTAAAGCTTAAAGAGAAGTACAGCGGGTAGCTGTGAGTAAAGCTTGAGGGATCCAGCCCAAACCTGTGCAGGAGTCAGAAGAAAAAGTGGAACTCGCAATGCCTAAACCAAGTTCCCCACCAGACCCTGCTGAACTGCCTGAACTCAGAAGATCCACTCAGACTACAAAGGGGATACCACAACGCAAGCTGTCATACACTGTCAAAACACACAGCATACTTGAACCAACATCCTGGAAAGACATAGAAAAACTGCCAAAACGTGAAGCCAATAAATGGAGAGAGGCAGCAGAAGAAGAAATAAGGTCACTTCAGGAAAATAAAATCTGGACATTCATGGAGCTCCCTCCTAACTGCAAAACTATAGGCAGTAAGTGTACGTTCAAAGTAAAGTCAGACACAGAACGGAATATCCACAAATACAAAGCCAGACAAGTTGCGAAGGGTTACTCCCAGAAATTCGGTGAAGATTGCGATGAAACATTCGCTATTAATATCTGGACACTAACGGAGCGCCCTCCTAACCGCAAAACTATAGGAAGTAAGTGGACTTTTAAAGTAAAGTCAGACACAGAAGGGAATATCCACAAATACATAGCCAGACTAGGTGCCAAGGGTTAACCCCAGAAATCTGGTGAAGATTACAATGAAACATTCGCTCCCGTCATAAAACACTCCCCCGTCAGTGTGCTTCTTAGCGTTGCAGCCGGGAAGGGCATGCAAGTCAAACACCTAGACGTTAAAACTGCTTTCCCATATGGAGACATTAAGGAAGATATCTACATGGAGCAACCACCAGGGTTTGAGCAAGGAGACAACCTTGTGTGTAAACTTCAGAAGAGCATTTACAGTCTTAAGCAATCTGCAAGGATGTGGAATGAAAAAGTGAATGAGAGACTTACGAGAGAGGGAGGGATTTACATCCTTATCTATGTTGATGACATTATAACTTGCTTTGAACAAGAAGGGGATTACAATCAGATAGTTCACAAGCTGAAAGACAATTTTGAAATCAAAGAGCTAGGGAACATTAGTTACTATCTGGGAATACAAATAGAGAGAAAAGAAGATGGAAGTTATCTTCTCGACCAATCTCAGAAAATCTATGATATCTTGGAACAATTCCGAATGCAAGATGCAAAGGAAGCGAAAACTCCTATGGAACCAGGTTATGTAAAGAGCAATGAAGCAGTAGACTTGCTACCCAACAATAACATGTATCGCAGACGCAGAGCAATCGGTAAGCTGCTATATGTTGCCACTGTGACAAGACCAGACATAGCCGCAGCAGTGGGCATACCATGCAGGAAAGTTTCAGCTCCTTGTCAGCGTGACTGAGTGAAGAGAGTGATACAGTACCTCAAAGGAACAATTCAGATGAAGTTATGGTTACCAGCAACATCTAATCCAAAACTGGTCAGATATGTGGATGCTGATTGGGCCGGGGACTGCACAGACCGCAAATCCACAAGTGGATTTATCTTCCAGTATGGGGAAGGAACCATAAGTTGGTCTAGTCGAAAGCAAGCAACTGTCGCTCTATCTTCAACTGAAGCAGAGTACATTGCAACAGCATATGCGTGTCAAGAAGCAATATGGATTTGTCAACTTTTTGTGGACATTGGGATAGACATGTCAAAACCAATTCCCATTTTTGAAGACAACCAGGGATGTATAAAGCTTAAGCAATCAGAAAGAGTCAATCCTAGAACCAAACACATTGATGTCAAGTATCACCTACTGAGGGACAATCAAGAGCAAGGTGTTATTGACATTCAATACTGCCCGTCAGAGGAGATGACTGCTGATGCACTCACCCAGCCTTTTTTGAAGGAATGTCATTGTTATATCCAGATGAAGCTGAATATAATTTGTTAAAGCACATGTTGAGAAAGGGTGTTGGAAGTACAACAGCATAGTTGATAATAAACTGATAATACTGTATGCATTATACCTATCTATCCAGCAGGTGGCACTTCAGTGTTATAATGTGTTATTCTAATAATGTACAGTAATCACAGGATGTTCTGTCTATGTTCAGTGTATCTACTTGTGTATGCGCCTTGTTCCTGTTTCATGTTTCTAATGCTGTAAGACATAATCTAACCTCCTCCATAAAAGTAAAACCATTTGCTGTATCCAAGAAGCTTCCAGTGCATAATTCCAATACTCTACACAACACTCCCAGCTTTAGAGCAATGGAGTGGGAAGGCGGCAAGGGGCATGGATCAGTGATTGTAACTTGCTGGAGGGGTGGGCTTTAAAGAGGCACTGTCACGTTGCACTGAATGAGCACAGTGTCAGTGTCTCTTTACCACTGCTGTACCTAAGTGCACTAGAACCTTCAGAACTGGTAAACACATCATGGCCAATAGGTAGGTAGAAGAAACATCAATCTTACCCTTTTTCATGAGGGGGGAGTAAAAAGGTCAAGAGACAGCTACCTTGGACTCTTCAGGAGGAGGAAATATGAAGGGCAAGACCTGCAAACGCTGGCAAATGCTGCTGAGTCAGTAGCTGCCCTAATTGCTATTATCCAATTGTGTAACCCCAAAACCTACCAAATAATATAGCGCTTCCAGAGTGGCCCAAAGCTTGTTTTGAAAACCCAAATTCTGCTGTGCACCTTTGTGTACAACTGATATCTTTGTAGACAGCATTAACTTTCCATGGTCATGTTGGACATGTGTTTGGGTTGTCTATTTTACTGATCCACTGCTTTACTGTTTGGATACACTTTCAGTCTGCTTCTGCTGTCATCTGAGGAGCCACCACCCGAACTGTAGCTGCTTAGGCTTCTTGTGTTGTCATGCTCACACTGTCAATACACAACTCAGCAGCTCTTTCTGGACTTGCTGCCTTTGGGGTGACAAATGTGGATAGCATAACTTGGAGTCAGCAATTACAAATATTGAACTAAGCTTTAGGACCTGTCTGGTGCCTTTTTAGGCAATGAATTAGCTTGTGGAGCCTAAGGGTGGTCACAGATAGGCAGATATCTTGCAGAAAAGCAAGGCGATATCTTGCTTTACCCCTCTGATTCACAGGTACCCCAGTACTTGCAACAATCCTCACCCAATGCTGACAGCGGTTTATAAGTGGCGCATCTGACCCTTTATTCTTTTACATAGTGAAGGGTCTGCCCTGGTGTAGTACAGAAACAGCCCAAAAATTGCAAGCAATGCTCGAAATCGTGAAGAACAACTCCTGGTTATATTGAGCTGTCTTTGGCCAATCTAAGTACAAAGGAGCTTCTGCCAAGGTTCTAGATTGGATCTCTAGGTTTTCTTCAGGGCTGAACCCTCCTATTAGGCTCACACTGTTCATGTTCACACTGTCATTAGCTCTCCCAGCTGATAACTTCACATAGATTTAGATCAGGAAACTCACTCCTTCACTCCCCGCCTACAACTTAGCTCAGCTTCTCACTGGCATACACTCACGGTGGCTGCGTGACGTCACAGGCTCGGCTCCTCCCCTCTATACTCGTGTCGCCCTCTGATTGGGGTTCCTCAGTAGATGCATCTTAATTACTAATTACTTATATAAGAAAGTATTGCAGGGGGTATTTCATTTTATTTTATTTATTGGTGTTTTATATAATGATTTAGCGCTGCACTATAAGAAAATAATTGTTTGAGAAGCGTTAAAAACGCCCCTTAAACGCCTTTGAAAATGATACAATGGACAGAACATAGTGCTGTTCACACAAACTGTAATGGAATAGGCATTTGTGGAGCAGTTTTAATGCGCCTTAACACTCGTCAAAAGCTTCAAAACTGCCTATGGGTCTTTGGGGAGCAATTTTAACTCCTCATTAATGCTTGTAAAACGCCTGTCTAACGCCCATACTAAGGCTGGATTCACACCTATGCATTTTTCAGATTTGCACTACATAACGTGTTCCATAGGAAACCATGTTAAATGGACTGTAGTGCAAATCTGTAAAATGTAAAAAGCACAAAAAATGCATAGGTGTGAATCCAGCCTTAAGTCCATTAAAGAGAGTCTAATGCCCATACCAACGCTATAGGAGCATTTGTTAAAGCGGAGTTCCACCCGAAAGTGGAACTTCCGCTTATCGGATTCCCCCCCCTCCAGTGCCACAATTGGCACCTTTCAGGGGGAGGGGGGTGCAGATACCTGTATAATACAGGTATCTGCACCCACTTCCGGGACTAGCTGCCCCGCCCCTATCCGAGGATGCCCGCCCATATCCGAGGGTTCCCGTTGTGTCTTGGGAAACACACAGTTCCCAGGACACAGCGGGGACCAATAAAGATGCGCAGCGTGACTCGCGCATGCGCAGTAGGGAACCGGACAGTGAAGCGCAAGCTTCAATTCCTGATTCCCTGACAGAGGATGGTGGCGGGGATGCCGAGAGATCGCTCGTCGTCTTCTGCCGACATCGCTGGAACCTGGAACAGGTAAGTGTCCATTTATTAAAAGTCAGCAGCTGCAGTATTTGTAGCTGCTGACTTTTAAAAAAAAAAATCGGGTGGACCTCCTCTTTAAGGGTTAGAAATTTAGTTAAGTGTGAACAAGCCCTTACCTATATGTGTTGTGCCGTGCTAATCACAAAAAATAGTGACATAATATAGTCCAAATGAATATTCAAAAAGTATCCAATAAATAAAGTGCAAATATTCTTCTTAAATGTTCCAAGGTGCTTCAAAATAACAAGACATGCTCCCTACATTACTGTGACCAAGCTGCTTACCAGATTTGTATGGCCAAATATTATAATGGTCATTTAAGGGTACATGGCTTCACCAGCAAGATAAATCAACAGGATTGCCACCCAACTCCAAATCAATACCAGCAGACAGGATCTCACACCATAATCAAAAGAGCCTGAAAAAAGAAAGCAAGCCCCATAGTGTAAAACTGCTATAGCGCAAATTTATTAAAAACCAAAATGCAAACTCACATATAAACTCTTGTAAGACAGCGTTTAAAATACCCAAGTGCTCCTGTATGTGAATCACCATTTGGTCCGATCACCGTCACATCCTAAGGCTCTTCCCGACCAGTTTTGCTGGAGACAGCATCATCAAGGGAACTGGCCAGAGCCCTCCTATTAATGGGTGCCAGCTGAGTTGGAAACGGGCAAAGATGTATGCCTGTCCCCTCTCTCTGCCTCTTCATGAGAGTTCTGACTCTGCTTGGTTGACCCAAGTCTGACACCTATTTCTACCACATATACAGCAAAGTGCAAAACCCGGGGGGAAAGTATGCACAGTGGCTATATATTGGAGACTGGTAGCAAGGAAAGGTGTGCTTAGGGAAATATGTGTGTTGAGGAATGAAAAGAAAGGGTATATTTTAGAGTTTTAACTTTGGGTGGTAGATGAGCTTATCCTGACACTGATCACACATCTTTTTTTACCCTTATTCGTCCCACCATATAATTCTCTATAAACCTATAGAGGTCTAGTTTTTACTGACGTCTTTGAGCTTTAGTGTATATTGGTCTGTTCTTTAAAATAATAAACTTGAGCTTTTTGAAAGTCTACCATATATTTCTGTGCATGTAATACAATGCAACACAATTTAATTTTTTGCAAGGTATACTAACCTTTTGAAAGCTAGCATACAATGCTCAGACAGTTTCCTAAACAGCCTTCCTTTTAAATTATGAGTATCCTTCACATATCAGTTTGAAACGGACCTCTCCAGTGTGTCTCTTGGGTCTTTACATATAGCATAATGTTAAACAAACATACTTCATTTCAAAAAGTGTGTTTTGTGAAGGCATAATAAAAAGGTCTGTCTAGCCCTGAAATCACTGTATGAAAACACTTGTTTGTTTGTGTTGAAAGCTTGTTTTTATAAGCGTGAAGAGTATGAATATTCATTCAGGGGTCTCACATATTTCCTGTGAGATGTTTGAAAGCCCCCATGGAAGTTCTCATAACAGCCAAAAGTAAATTTGGAGATGCCCCCCCCCCCTCTCTTCTATACAAGGGGGGCAGTGGACGGGGTAGGATTAAAGAATAAAATTCTAAGCCAGCCTGGGCACTTCCTGTGTTTTAGATCTTCTTACATGTAAATTGGCCATTACAAAAGGATTAATGATCGGAATTGTGTGAGTGAACTCCATCACTTTATGGAGCGCCAGGGAACCCATGTGCTTGGAATATCAATGACGCTGTCTTCAGTGGGAGCTGATCTGAGCAGAATACTAACCACACTACGTCATTGTCCTCAAAGTTCCACCAACCAAAACCTGAGAACTACCTCATTTACAGCTGATTGTACTTTAAACTGTTTGCTCAAAAGCTGAGTCCCCTGGGAATATGGGGTGCATTGTCTGCAGGTGAAGACCATTAAATATAAGTGGTTTTGTATTATGTAATTCCTCCTGACAGTTTCAAACTCAATTAATCTGTGTTTTGTACCTATGTCTATATTTCATTAAATGGCACAAACATGATAATGATCAGGGTTTAGTGCTCCTTAAATTGAAGTTTCAGGATGGGTGCTGGTGAGCTGCATAGCCAAGAGTTGATTTATGTCTTTTTGGGATTCCAAAGTCAATGTCGCTCCACTGGAGTTCCCAGCTCCTCCCCTTAGGACAAAGAAGTTGATTTACTAAAGGCAAATAGCCTGTGCATTTTGTAAAGTGCAGTTGCACTCTGCAAGTGCAGTAGCTCCAGATCTTAGTAAATGAGGGAGAGCTTTACTTTGCAAAGAATACCCAATCACATACAAGAAAAATGAAAAAACAGCTTTTCTGCTTGTGCATGATTGGATTATGGATGTCAGCAGAGCTTCTGCTTATTTACTAAGCTCTGGAGCAACTGCTCTAGCAGAGTGCAACTGCACTTTTGCATAGCGCGCAGTCTATTTGCCTTTAGTAAATCAACCCCTTAGACGCTCACCATTTCTGGTACAATAAGAAGTGCCTCAGTGGTATTCATGTTAATTAAAGAAAATAAAACGTCAACTTATAGTGAGGGAGGGAATGTTCCTCATAATGCTGATGCTTTAACCACTTTCAGACCGGACCATTTTGCTGGCTTAAGACCAGACCACTTTTTGCGATTCGGCACTGCGTTGCTTTAACTGACAATTTTGCAGTCTTGCGACGTGGCTCCCAAAAACAAAATTTAAGTCCTTGTTTTCCTCCAAATAGAGCTTTCTTTTGGTGGTATTTGATCGCCCCTGCGATTTTTATTTTCTGCGCTATAAACAAAAAAACAGCGTCAATTCTGAAAAAAATGCATTATTTTTTACTTTTTGCTATAATAAATATCCCCCAAAAGTATATAAAAAATGTTTTTTTCCTCAGTTTAGGCCGATACGTATTCTTCTACATATTCTTGGTAAAAAAAATCACAATAATCGATTATTGATTGGTGTGCGCAAAAGTTATAGCGTTTACAAAATAGGGGATAGTTTTATAGCATTTTTATGAATATTTTTTTCCTTACTAGTAATGGCGGCGATCAGTGATTTTTATTGGGACTGCGACATTATGGCAGACACATCGGACAGTTTTGACACATTTTTGGGACCATTGTCATTTATACAGCAATCAGTGCTATTTAAATGCACTGATTCCTGTGTAAATGACACTGGCAGTGAAGGAGTTAACCAGGGAGTGGCAGTGTAGGGGTTAAATGTTCCTAGGGGCGTGATACTAACTGTGGGGGGCGTGGCTGTGTTTTAGTGAACACTGATCTCTGCTCCAATCACAGGGAGCAGAGATCAGTATCACTTGTTGCTAGGCAGAATGGGGAGATGCTGTTTACTTCCGCATCTCCCCGTTCAGCCTTCCCGTGAGACGATCGCAGGTATCCCTGCGGCGATCGAGTATGTTTTTTCAGAACTAGTCTGGCTTTTTTAGATTTTTTTGGCAAAGTCTTATCTGGCTTTTCTATTCCTCAGGCTTAAAAATTGTTTGCACCTTGTGGTGAACCCTCTATATTTTGCTCTCGTGAAGTCTTCTCTTGATTGTAAACTTTGACAATGATACGCCAACCTCCTGGAGAGTGTCCTTCACTTGTCTGGATGTTGTAAATGGGTTTTTCTTTAGCATAGAGAGGATCCTGCAATCATCCAACACTGTTGTCTCCCATGGACATCCAGGCCTTTTTATATTGCTGAGCTCACCAGTGCATTCTTCTTTCCTCAGAATGTACCAAACTGTTGATTTGGCCACTCCTAATGTTGCTGCTATCCCTCTGAGGAATTTGTTTCTTTTTTGAAGCCTTGCAATGGCCTGTTTCACTTGCATGGACAGCTCCTTTGAATGCATGATGTAGGTACAGAAATAGATTCCAAATACTACACTTAGAATCTACTCCAGGCCTTTTACCTACTTAATTGATGAAGAAATAACGAAGGAGTAGCCCACACCTGGCCATAAAACAGCTTTTGTCCAATTACTTTAGGACCCTTGAAAAAGGGGGATGGCTAGTTTTAAGAGCTGTAATTCCTAAACCCTTCCTCCAATTTGGATGTACATACCCTCAAATTAAACCTGAGAGTGTGCACTTTCAGCACATATCCATTATATAACTATAGCCTGAATATGTTTTGGTAAATACCTGAAAAAAATAAAATTGTGCCTGTTTCCAAATATATATAGACCTAACTGTATTTATTTATTTATATGGATTTGTAGATGTATTATAATGTATTTTACGATTTGGCATACTGCCAGGACTAATTATCCCACGCCAGTCAGCCGATAAATAGAGACTCGCCCCCAATTCCTCCTCAGTCTGATAAAAGAGCGCACATGCGCTAAAACGCATTACTCAATCACGTTCTGTCCTGGTGACGTCATCTTGCAGACACTACAGGCCACCTCGCACTCCAGCACCATCTTGGAGGACCATAGCTGACTTCCTTGTGCTCCCATTCCCACGGCAACGGACCTGGGTGGCTCTCCAGCTGACATCTGCTTCATTGTCCCAGACACCATACTTTATGATGAGCCTGTTTTATCTGCTATAATATGAGTGGCCATTTTTATAAGTTTTACCAGTCTGCACTTAGAGGGACTTTTCCCCTCTTTTCCTCTCTTAAACCAGTGGCTGTGTCTGCGCCCTAGGCAGCAGTGCTCCCTAGTTCGCCTAGCGGTAGCTCTGACCCTGCTTATATGACTATTGAATGTTCTGCAAACAGAAAAGTATACAACTGGAATACATTACATAAGGGGAGATGCGGTGTCATGGGGAGAGGGGGCATCAGAAGGCAATAACTCCCCAGATTCTTCTGTACTGAAGAATCCCACACTGACACTAACACTAGTCTTAGAGGTTTTGTGTGACTAACTGTGCTAGGGGATACACCGTACAGGAGTTAGAAGGACAGAACAGTGGACCACGGGTACTTGCATGGGCTTGGCCAATGTTGATATCATCAGCCATGCTATTGCTGTTAGGTAAATTTAGCTTTGACTGACTGTAACCAGTATGGCTGTAATTGTTGCATTACGTAAATTTAGGACCATAGGCAATAGCATGGGCTTGGCCAATGTTGATATCATTAGCCATGCTATTGCTACCGGTCCTCTCTCCATTGTGTAGCACCCTCCTTGATAGGTGCTAAGATTAGTTAGATTTAGTGTTGACTCACTGTGTTCAGTGGAGCTGTATTTTTGTTTTCTAGATAAATGTAGCTTGTTTTACCAGTGTGGCTGTAATTGTGTTTGATAAATATAGTTGTGCTCACTGTAATCAGTGCAGCTGCATGTGATTAGTTAGGTCTGCCCAGTGTTTTAGCTGCTGCTGGTTTTCCTGTTTCCCATAGAGCAGTAGAATCTTCTGGAACATACAGTGGTGTGAAAAAGTGTTTGCCCCCTTCCTCATTTCCTGTTCCTTTGCATGTTTGTCACACTTAAGTGTTTCGGAACATCAAACCAATTTAAACAATAGTCAAGAACAACACAAGTAAACACAAAATGAAATTTGTAAATGATGGTGTTTATTATTAAAGGTGAAAAAAAATCCAAACCATCATGGCCCTGTGTGAAAAAGTGATTGCCCCCCTTGTTAAAACATACTATAACTGTGGTTGTCCACACCTGAGTTCAATTTCTCTAGCCACACCCAGGACTGATTATTGCCACACCTGTTCACAATCAAGGCATCACTTAAATAGGAGCTGCTTGACACAGTAAGGTCCACCAGAAGATCCTTAAAAGCTACACATCATGCCGAGACCCAAAGAAATTCAGGAACAATTGAGAAAGAAAGTAATTGAGATCTATCAGTCTGGAAAGGGTTATAAAGCCATTTCCAAAGCTTTGGGAATCCAGCGAACCACAGTGAGAGCCATTATCCACAAATGGCGAAGACATGGAACAGTGGTGAACCTTCCCAGGAGTGGCCGGCCGCCCAAAATTACCCCAAGAGCGCAGCGATGACTCATCCAAGAGGTCACAAAAGACCCCACAACAACGTCCAAGGAACTGCAGGCCTCACTTGCCTCAGTTAAGGTCAGCGTTCATGCCTCCACCATCAGGAAAAGACTGGGCAAAAATGGCCTGCATGGCAGAGTTCCAAGGAGAAAACCACTGCTGAGCAAAAAGAACATCAAAGCTCGTCTCAATTTCTCCACAACACATCTTGATGATCCCCAAGACTTTTGGGACAACATTCTGTAGACCGATGAGACAAAAGTGGAACTCTTTGGAAGGTGTGTGTCCAAGTATATCTGGCGTAGAAGGAACACTGCATTTCAGAAAAAGAACATTATACCAACAGTAAAATATGGTGGTGGTAGTGTGATGGTCTGAGGCTGTTTTGCTGCTTCAGGACCTGGAAGACTTGCCGTGATAAAAGGAACTATGAATTCTGCTGTCTACCAAGAGATCCTGAAGGAGAATGTCCGACCATCTGTTCGATTACTCAAGCTGAAACGAACTTGGGTTCTGCAGCAGGACAATGATCCTAAACACACCAGCAAGTCCACCACCGAATGGCTGAAGAAAAACAAAATGAAGACTTTGGAGTGGCCTAGCCAAAGTCCTGACCTGAATCCTATTGAGATGTTGTGGTATGACCTTAAAAAGGCCGTTCATGCTCGAAAACCCTCTAATGTAACTGAATTAGGACAATTCTGCAAAGATGAGTGGGCCAAAATTCCTCCAGGACGCTGTAAAAGCCTCATTGCACGTTATCGCAAACGCTTGGTTGCAGTTGTTGCTGCTAAGGGTGGCCCAACCAGTTATTAGGTTTAGGGGGCAATCACTTTTTCACACAGGGCCATGATGGTTTGGATTTTTTTTCACCTTTAATAATAAACACCTTCATTTACAAATTGCATTTTGTGTTTACTTGTGTTGTCCTTGACTATTGTTTAAATTGGTTTGATGTTCCGAAACACTTAAGTGTGACAAACATGCAAAGGAACAGGAAATGAGGAAGGGGGCAAACACTTTTTCACACCACTGTAGGTGTGGAGCAATGCAAATAACAGCTATGGCTAATCCCAGGTAAGAGGGCCCTGGGGGCTGCTGTTGTCTTTTGCCTGCAGAGGGGAAGACCAGCCTGGAGGGCTTTCTTCCTTCCAGGGCAGCGCTGCCATGTGCTTGCTCATCGTGAAACCTCAGGTGGCCGACCTGAGGGCCTGGATGCTGAAGCTACAGACAGCTGACTTCTGAAGATCTAGTCTGGTAAAACAGGGGAAAGATGTTGCATGGAGGAAGCAACCAACCAATTTTCTCTGGACATTGTGACTATGGGTTGCTGTGAGAGATCTTACTGTAGAGACTTTTGGGATGCTTGTGCTAGAAAGTCAGCTGTGTGTTTGTTTAAAGGGGACATCAGCTGGTGTCCTGAAGAGCTCAGTCTATCTAATTCTATGTGAAGGGACTCTTTTACCTGCTCCTACTACAAGCCAAGTCCACTGTTTGATATTACAACATACCTGTGTATTTATCTGTTTCCCTGGGGCTTGACTTACAATTTCACATTTTAATGAATTCTTATTTTTTAGACCTGTCTTTTTTTAACCATTTTCCAGTCGTGGCATCCCTTAAAAATATGCAAAATCCTGAGGCACCGAGTCTAAAATGTAAAAAAAAATGCAAAATCTGAGCCTGGGAAACTGCACAAAACCCCCTTCATCAAATGAACTTCACATCAGGTCCCCCACATCAGTGCTTCCCCCAACCCATTTGAGCCCCCCCCCCATCACATTAGAGGCTCCCTATCACATTAGAGACCCCCCATAACATCAGAAGCCCCCCATCACATCAGAGGCCCTCCATCACATCAGAGAACTCCCTTTACATCAGAGTCCCCCTCTATACATCAGATTCTCCCATCACATCAGAGTCCATCCACCAGAAAGGGCCCCTGATCACACAGCCCTTCAATCACACAGTCCCTTCAGTCACAGGCCCCTTCTTTGCATCAGAGGGTGGTAGGTAGAGGAAATTTAGAGGAGACAGACTTCCAACTTCTCCTAAAAGCTGGGGAGTGGTCCTGTATGCTGTTTGACCTGGATCGGAACCATGCATTGCCATGGTTTATTATTCATCATAGTAATGAATGGCACTGTGCGTCCTGGCCCTACAGCGCCATTGGTTGTTATGGTGCTCACCTGTATCATGACAACTCATGAGACCGATCCAGGGCAAACTGGGTCCTGTGCTCACAACACTCCAAGTGAACCCAGAGGGCACCCTGGGTGAGAAACACTGTTTTAGACAGATAAAGATCCATCTAGTAGAACTCTGAACACTGAGACATCTGTCATCTGGACAGGTAGTGAAGTTACATATCCCCAGGCAGCTTTTCCCCTCTCCAATATACTTTTGACTTCAATTTTACCAAGCAATAATGCTCAGGTTTGTTCACTCAACAGAATTGATCAGTGGAAGAGACAGTGTAAACTAATTGCGGCCCTTGGGGTTTATAGGAGGCAAAGATGGAGCTAATCATAGAGTATGCAGTGCGTCCACATGGGGGATGATGTCAGAGAACATAATGTGGAGGGGAGATGGCACAGAATGTAGTGCACACAGTAGGGGAGAGCTGTCAGAGAACATAGTGCAGACAGTGTTGTGACAAAGGCTAATGCAGGCACTGGGAAAGTGTAAAGTGTTTAGCGTTGTGAACACTGCTGAGGGGACAATCCCAGGAATTCCTGAGCATTTTTGTAGATACTCTTAAACTCATGGGAAATGGCGTGTGCACTAAGCCTAATGCCCCGTACACACGAGCGGAAATTCCACCAGCAAAAGTCCGATGAGAACTTTTGGTCCGACTTTTGCTGGCGGAATTCCAGCCAGCAAAAGATTGAGAGCATGTTCTCAATTTTTCGGTCAGAAAAAGTTCAGATCGGAAATTCTGAACGTCTGTACCAATTCCGACGCGCAAAATTCCTACGCATGCTAGGAAACAATTCGACGCATGCTAGGAAGCATTGAACTTAATTTTCGCGGCTCGTCGTAGTTTTGTACGTCACCGCATTCTTGACGGTCGAAAGTTCAGCAAACTTTTGTGTGACCGTGTGTATGCAAGCCAAGCTTGGGCGGAATTCCGTCGGAAAAAACATCCAAGATTTTTCCAACGGAAATTCCGCTCGTGTGTACGCGGCATTAGAGAAAGTGCTTTGCTCCCAACCATTTTTGGACCTATTCATACCAGGGTGTAGGCTAGTGGAGTCAGGCTTAAGTCCCATTAAGGATTACCCCTCCTTTTCTGGAGGGCTTCTGGGAGTCCCTTTATAATGTGGGTGAAGCTGGGGTGTTGGGTCTTGCTTACCAAGGGATCCTAGGATAAGGAAGGCCTTTTGAAGGTTCTCTTGCTCTGCACATTTGGGGGAGGGGCTTTTGAGGTTCTCATCACACTGAACAACAGAAGAGAAGAAGATGATTCTTACCTGGGATGGACCGTATCTACTATATATAAGGGACAATAGCCAGGAATTGGTGATCTCCCTGGTTTCCCCCTGCGGGGAGAGAAGAACGTTGAGCTAGTGAGCTGTCAGTGGAGATTAGGGAAAACTATCTTAAATCTTCACCAGAAGTACCTTCAAAGATAAAACTCAATTACACCTTATCCAATATTTGTACTGTTGCATTCTTTGCCATTATATGGACTATTCTGTATAAATGATTGTTCTAGACCAGATTAAAAATTTCAGTGAAAGATCTGGCCTCCATGTGACTATTAATCTCTTCCCGCTGTCGGCTCCCAGCCCTTTAAGAGGTTTATGATGCTCGGAGGCGAGGGCGGGGCTTAAGATCACGTCATCCAAAAACTCCCAATCACAAGCAGTGATTTGGAGCTTTTGGTTAGGCACCGGTAACTGTGCTGAGAGCGCAAACCACAGACGCTCTTGGCACAGCTCTAGTGACAGCAAGTTACGGAAATATGCAGCCTCTCTCCATATTTGCATGCAGCTGGAGCCAAGGGGTTAAGAGAAAAGTGTTTATTCCAGCCAATGCCTGGGATTTGGAGTGAAAGACGTGTCTACTGGTGCAAACCTAACTGTCCTGAATCATGAAATGTGTGCTTGGTCCAAGTATGTGAGTACAGAGTTTAGAAGGATGAGAAGCTTTGGTCTCCAGCCAACATCCGGGCACAGGACAGTAGGTAGTTGGGCTGAGAATCTAGGGGAGCCCTGGAACATGTATGACAGGCAGTGAACCAACTGCTTGGGATGTCCACATGTGAGGCAGTCTGCGTGCTACCCACATGTTGGTGCAGTCATTAAGATTGGCTGTTGAAACTACAAGAGGTGGGCTTCAGGCCAAGTGATGACTTGGGAAAGGTGAGCTGCATGCCAAGGGGAGCAGCCATCTTCCAGGAGCATGTGAGTTGCTGAGCAGCTACTATGACACTGGTGATGGGTCTCGCAAGCTGGACACAGGACTTTGGTTTTGGCCAGTTTATGATATGGCTCTGTATCATGGTGGCAGAGAAGATTCCCTGCTGCTGTTGTATGCACTGTGTGGAGCTGTAAAGGAGGATGTGAAGCCCTTGGTGTGAGGTGTGCAGAATCCTGATGTTTAAGTTCCTGACTGCTCATGCAGTGGCCCCGATGTATCTGAAGCTGGTCTGAAGATTGTCTAGCCCTTTCTTACGAAGTGTCTAAAGCCATCTAAAACACTGGACTTCTTGGCTAGATCCCCATCTGACTCTCATACCCCAATGCCTAAGCGTCCTGATAGCCAAAAAGAGGAAGGTGCCCTACGGGCTGCTTCTCCCCACTGCCACTGAGGTTGAAGCTGGCCTAACAGAGATGGATTTTGAGGTGAGTTTATGGGTGGGTGTAGCGTGGTGTGGCGGCAGTAACACACAGTCCAGATGCAATAGAAAGAACTTGCATTATAGTCAGAGTATAACAGTTCACAACAAGCCCAGCGGAAAAGCAGCCAGGGACCACTCACGGATGAACAGCTAATGGTAGCGGAGCAAATCTCAGCTGAATTGACAGCGTCTGTCTTGAGCAGTGGAGTGCGGCCTGGCCAGTTTATGCCCAAGCGGGAAGGTTTCCAGGATGAGTGGCGGATCCCTACGCTTTCCTTACTCATCTGGAACCTTTCCCTGCCGCTATTATTGTCCCTGACATATGGGTGACCTGTCCCTACATTACCTACGCCACAATGTGCAGTACTGCATTACCATGTGTTGTGGTGGGCTGCAGCATAGGTATGTTGGGAAGGTCTGTTGATGTGCCATTCATAGTGAATAACAACGCAGCGCACCAACAGCAGTGCACTCATGTGAATGGACCCTTTCAGTGAATTCTTGCAAAGATGTTAATTGTCAGACAATTTGAAGCAGAAAAGCAAAGAGAAGCCCAGGGGTGGAGTAGTCTGTATTGTATGTAGGGGTCACACTGGAGGACGTGTTCCCTTCACAGATCCTGCATTCACATGCCTGTTTTTACACACATCCATTCTTTATCAGTAAATTCACCATTCAGATTTTCCCATAATTAGAAATCCTGCTAAACAAAACTGTGTAGAAATGTAGGCCAAAAGACTATATCTAATCTGTGTTCATGTATAGATGATATCTAAAATAATGACATGGGGTTTATGTTATGTATATTATGTATATTCATTTTTTTTTAAGTTTAGCTACTTAAAAGAGTTCTCCTTCCTTCTCTGTTAGCTGTGTTTCCCAGTTATTCACTGAGATTCTTTTCACACATCATTTGTGTACAGTCACCGTGGCAACCATTGATAGATGGCCAGCATTAATCAAACACTATCATGTAATAGTGTGAAAAGACACAATGATGTCAGACAGCAAAAACAAGCAATAAACCCAACGTTCTTTACCCAGAATCCACTTCCACAGACCGCAGGCTTCACATTGCTTGTGACACGGAAAATAGCTGACTTCATTGGTGGGGTTTTGCCTTTGATATATTATTAGAAGTGAAAGTAATGATTGTGTGACATGTGAAGGGTGTGGGATAGAGAAGAAGGGGGACACATCTATAAAGGGGCTTCCCACTGAGACACTTGACACAAATACAAAGGGGGGACTTTAAAGGGTTTGGCAGACATAGATGTGATTGTAGTCTCAACCTAATCATGGAATTTGAGTCATAGGTACAACATTAGTGGTTTGATTATACCGTATATCTAAAGGTGTTAATTAGATGAGTTTTAGAAAGTTGTCTGACTGCCTGTGTGTGGAAAAAAAAGTTTTTGAGTGATTAAAAAAAAAAAAAAAAGTCTATTGACCAAGTTGCTTTTCAGTCCATCTCAGTCTTTCTCAGCCTATTTACTCCAGAGAAACCCATGAAAATAATTTTCAGGGACCCCCTACCAAAAGTAATTCAGATCTCCTTATATCATGGGGGATCAGCAAAATGCCACTTACATGGATAGTGGGAAGAATGTCCCCCTTACAATGTTGTTCAGAATGCCACCCTTACAGACAGCTAAAAAGAATATTGGTTTCATGCTGCTGTCTCTGCCAAGTGACATTGGCCTTGGAACTGTGCAGGCAGGCCCCATCAAATGGGATATCTGTCAGCCACCACCCAAGGAATCCTTAGCAATCTTAGGAGGATGGTTCCATGGAAAGTTGGTTAAGAATGGCTGGTTCATCTGGAAGTATTTGCAGACAAATATGGTGATTGTGGAGGTGCAGGGGGGGGGGGGTGACTTATTGGAATCTAGAAGCCCCCTTTAATAAGGGTACCCCCAGTTTCTGCCCCTATGTGAATGAATATGGGGTACATAGTACCCCTTTCTCATTCACCAACAAGTCCTTTATTAAAAAAAAATGTAAAAAGTCCCCTGATGTACATGTAGCACTGACCCCCGAAGGAGCTGCTGGTTTGAATTGGGCCTGCACTCTGCCAAGAAACCCCACTAACTTGACTCAATCCCCTTGGCACAGCTGTTGTGCAATGCAATACAGTACAATATAAACAATGTAAAGTACCTGTATATTACCCTCAGGATCCTCTGGCTCCACCTGGTGGTGAAAACAGTACGCCACATCTCAGACCCTTATCCGAGCACGCAGCCCGGCAGGCCAGGAAAGGGGTGGGGATGAGCGAGCGCCCCCCCCCCTCCTGAGCCATACCAGGCCGCATGCCCTCAACTTGGGGGGTGCCCTGGGGAAAGGGGGGCCGTGCGGCCCCCCCACCCCAAAGCACCTTGTCCCCATGTTGATGAGGACAAGGGCCTCTTCCCGACAACCCTGGCCGTCGGTTGTCGGGGTCTGCGGGCGGGGGCTTATCTGAATCCGGGAGCCCCCTTTTATAAGGGGGCCCCCAGATCCCAGCCCCCCACCCTATGTGAATGAGTATGGGGTACGATGTACCCCTACCCATTCACCTAAGGTGTAAAATGTAAAGAAAAAAACCACACAATTTTGAAAAAATATTTTATTGCACTGCTCCGGGGGTCTTCTTCCGTCTTGGGGGGTCTTCTCGCCGGACTCCTCCGCCATTTACCTAGCTCTTTTACCGAGCAGAGGAGGCCGGCTACCTTCTTTCGTCGTCGACGCCGTCGTCTGGGGGTCTCGGTGCTTCTGAGCAACAAAATGTATTGCTACTGGTTTATTAAATCGGGGGCTTCACCTTTCAGGGTCCTCTCCAGCGCTACTCTTATATCACTCCTATGTTTCTGAAACCGTTTTTTGAAAGGGCAAACAGTTTTCCCTACATATATCAATGAGCAGGGACATTTTAGAATATAGACACAAAACACAGTTACAGTTCATATACCCTTGTATATGATATTGCCTACCATTATGTGGATGGGTGAAGTGTTGGCCACATATCATAGAATTGCAAAAGTTACAATTATAACATTATTAACAACCGCTTTTTTGTGAGAATCTGACATTTGGCTTGGCATACTTAGATCTCGGGTCTGCCTGTACCAGTATGTCACGCAAAGACCTGCTTTGTTTGTGGACTAGTAGTGGGGGATTTTTGATACTGGCTGTCAATGTGCCTTCAGCTCTCAAAATATTAATGTTGCCTGTGGCTGCCTGCTTAAATCGACCTGGCTCTGGTAATCGCCTTGTCAAGTGTTGTGGTGGGATACCCTCGCTCCACAAATTTTCCATACATGGCCATTAGTTGTAAATTCCTCTCACTCTCATCTATGCAGATGCGTATTACCCTTTTAAACTGGGAAATAGGTAAGGTATCTCGGAGGTGATTCGGATGTGCACTCTGGTAATGTAATATAGTGTTCCTGTCAGTGGGTTTTGCGAATAATAATGTATGCAATTGACCCTGCTCATTGGTAATTCTGACATCTAGATAGGTAATACTATCCTGGGAAATGTCTGGGTTAAATGTCGAATGCTTGGCCCTTAGACCTAGTTACAGTCCCTGGTTGCTTACAATTTTTTTTTATCATTAGTGCCCTTTCAAACTTAAACAATTCTATTTCAAAGTTAAATCGATCAAATTTTGCTGTAGGACAAAATGAAAGACCTTTGAATAGAAGGCATAACTCACCCTCTGTAATGACTCTAGACAACATGTTGATCACCGGGTTCATCTGCCTGTCTGTTGACGACCCCTGCAGGTTTGGTAGGTACTGCGACCTCTTGATGCCCCTCCTGGTTCTTCTTCCTCTCCCATCTTTGGAAAAAGGGAATTGCTGCTCCCAGTACTGGGCACTGTGGGGTTACTGTTTACCCCACCCTCACTGTCAGTTGAAGGATTTTCAGTTGGTCGTTCACTATCCGATGATGTCTATGGATCGTCCCTTTGTGGTCTATTAGACAGAGGGCAGTCTTCTTCCAGGTCTTGAAATACCAGTCAGCCATGGGTACACCCTTCCTTTCTGATAATCCGGATTCACTTGTTTAAATTTCTCCCGTTTGGCCTGCCTTTGTCTTGTGGTATATGCCGCAATTTCTTTGTCAATCTCCTGGAATATGCTGGTTTGTTTGTCCTTGTCCTGCATTGCCAGTTCCAGGACAGATAGCTCCCGGTTCACCTGGCACAGCTGCACTTTAACCTCCTCGATCACTAATAGCATGTAGTTCAAGGAATTCTGAGTAGATACTTTGCATCATTTGTCGCAGAAATCACGCTTATGCTGCCCAATCGTGGGCTGATTTCTTATGCGAAAACCCCTTGGGATTTTCCTCACTCTGTAGTATTCAGATAAGGTCTGTCCATGCAATTCCAGATCAATTTGTCTCTTCCTTAACCGTTTAATCTCCCTGATCGGTTGCTGTATCAATTCTGAATGCCTTATCCGTATCTGGTGGGAAAAGAATTGCTTCGATTTCATCTTGACTGTATACACATCATGGATTCCTATCCCCATGTGTAAACGGTATTTCATCAGTAGCCATCTGTTCATAGATGTATGCAACAATCGGTGAACGGTGATGTCCCAATGGGATATGGGTACATCAGAATACAAAACCCTTATACTGGGCAGCCAGTAGAAGTGCCGTATGGGAAACCAAACCTTAACCTCCAATGCAATACTCCCAACTCACACGTTCCTGCACAAATGGCTGTATTTCGAATTGGGTGCTGAAATGACCATCGGCTGGAACCAAATGCAATCATAAATAGGAAATGTCACCAGCACACCAGGATCTCCAAAGATGGGTCCAAAAATATAATCACATAGTAGCAAAAAGTGACGTTTCAGAACCATGTAGGACCCCTTCATCAGCATCTGACAAATTGTGATACAGACTACACACTATTTAAAGAACCATTCACCAATCAGTGCAAAGAGGAAATGACCCAAGACCCGCCCACTGACATCCAATGACATCATATTCCCACCATAGTCCGGTGGCAGAACCCATACAAACATTCCTGTTTGATTGTCATTTAAGAAGAACAGTCATCAAGCTATCATAGCTACCTTAGCCAGAGCAGATCAGTGTGCTACTATAATGTTCATCTAAAACTAATCCTATTATTCAAGGAAGTCTGACGTTTCTGCCTTATCTCTTTAGTTTGATACTTCCGCCTGGCCATTTGTTAGCATTGCTAGGTGTGACTGTAAGAGGCTTGCAGGATGCCGGATGCATGGATTCCAATGCTGGGTGGGTGTTTTTTTGAAGCACTAATTAGAGCCAGAGGCTCTAATAGAAGAGAATGAGAGAAGAGAAGAGAATAGCAGAGAATGCGCTCACAGCCCACGCAGGTGTGTTACAACAGTGAATGAATATTCGCTATTGTAACACTGATACTCCTCCCGGCCAATTAGCAAGTGAGTTTTGACACCAGGTCACCCGATTGGCTGAAAGGACAGGCGATCCTATTGGAGGAGGGGAGTAGCCGCCAGCTCGAAGCTGCCGATAGCGGAGAGGACCCGGAGCCGCTGCACGCTGCCCGTGACCCACCTAGATGGGGTAAGTGCTGGACCGACTGGCCAACAGTGGGGGAGGGGTGGGGGGAGGTGCCGTCGGCTTCTGGGGGGTGGTGGTTGTTTCCGCCCCCCAAATAAAAACACCAGTCGCCACTGCCACTGATTATGGCCCATGGAGGAGACCAGAGATTTTGTCTGCTTCTCAAAGTCAGAGCATTTAAAAGAGCTCAGTTCAGCCTCTGATTCCATGGAGAGCAGATCCATCTCCAATGATGGACAACAACGTGATGAATGCTGACAGTGAAGCTTCGATTAATTCTCTGAATAAAGACAATAAGGCTTCCCTTCTGGAGTGAATGGAAAGGTGTAATATTAATCTTGTACAGGTTAATAGTCAGGAAATATGGTGACCCTCCTGCAGACTGGATTGGAGAAGCTCCTCCACTTGGGACATAAATATTTATCAACAATTTCCCTCAATAAATCTATGAAGATACATTTATTCCACTTTTTCAGACTGCTGAAACATTGTATGAGTTTCTTCTTATGATGAAAAATCATCCTGAAAGAATGTAGCTGGGATGAGAGGTTGGTGATAAGCTGGAAGGACACCATGCCAATTTCAGCTACATTCTTTCAGGAGAGCACAAAGGAGGGGGTCACATCTGCGTACATGATACACACAAGCGATAGAACTAAAGGTTCCAGCATTCACACACATACACAAATATCTCTCTAAAATCGCTTACATTTTTCCCATTTGTACACAACACATGCATATCATTCTCTCACATTCTTTTAACTCTTTTAAATACTTCCTTGATAAATTTCTGCTTTCCTTATTTTGTTCTGATATCCTTTGCATCCAATGTATTGTAATACCATACTTCACATTCTGTACCTTCTATGATCAGACGGGCAGCCATAGTGCTCATCCCATCTTGGCGACCGCGGTCGCCATCGGAAAAAATAAATAAAAATGCCCAGCGCAAGAGGAGCGCTATATATGAACCGAAGGTGCCGTTCCGCCTATACTGAGCCCCTAGATTAATGGTTAAAGTGGACAGGGATGCACAATGGGTAACTGGGTTACCACCGAAGTCCACAGGGACTAAGAATCATGCAGAGTACACAGCTAGAGAAACAGCTATCTATGTGAGCAGGATGGATCAAGGGTGACAATTAACACTAGACAGAAAGGGACATTTTCATGTTAAGTTGTGGGATTAATTTGGGGTTAGGCACTACAACTAGTAAAGTCAAGAAATAGAGACATGAGAGTTAAAACAGAATATTTTATATGTTGTCAGAGAGGGAAGATGGGATGAGCACTATGGCTGCCCGTCTGATCATAGAAGGTACAGTATGTGAAGTATGGCATTACAATACATTGGATGCAAAGGATATCAGAACAAAATAAGGAAAGCAGAAATTTAGCGCTCAGCCACATCAAAAACTATAAAACAACTGGCTGCAGGTGGGATCTATCCTAACAGGGTGTGTGGACTTGATGTGATGGGTCTGTGGACTTCGGTGGTAACCCAGTTACCCATTGTGGATCCCTGTCCACTTTAACCATTAATCTAGGGGCTCAGTATAGGCGGAACCGCACCTTCGGTTCATATATAGCGCTCCTCTGTCTAGTGGACAGATTACACAAGTGAAAGATGGTTAATGAGATTTGGACAGCCCTGGGTCTTATTTCAGGGGAACTGGTGCCGAACTGTCTGGGTCTGGGTAGGCTTGTCTTGGTGACTAGATGTTAATTAGCTTACTGTTCATTAGATTACTATTAGCTATCAGTTGATAGCTGTTGATTAACTTACTGTTTATGTTTTTGTTAGCTGTTCAATAGATGTACCGTTGGATGTACTGATGATAGTACCGTTTAAAGTTTTCATTGTTTAGGATATTGTGATCAAGCTCTTATCATCTGATTTTGTGTGGTATATATTGTGGGTGAATTTACAATAAAGTCAGTTCCAGTTTGCACCTAAGCTAGTGTCATCTAGTTCTTGGGTGCAATGCTCTACTTTAATATCTTCTTCCTGGTTCCAGAGTAGAGGAAGCTGTATCTTGGCGGAGGCACCCAGGTTGGGTGCTAGAAGATCCATCACATTTATTTTATAATTTAATAGGGTATCTCGTTTGAATCTAGTTTTATTGGCTGGCTTTCTGCTTTAATTACCTTTACTAATCTTTAACCCCTTGGCACCAGCTGTACGCAACATATAGGGCCTCTCGGCACCTGGTCCTTAGTCCTGAGGTGCCACATATTTGTGTGAATTGCTGCCTATGCACTTGTGCTGAGAGCGTGCGTGCTGTGCGCTCCTGACACAGTTACCGTTGACTAATCAAAAGCTCCCAACTGCTCATTGCAATCAGGAGTTTTCAGACCTTGTTACCGCCGTAACAGCCTATGTGATCTTAAGCCGCGCCCCGCTTACCAGTGTCATAAACCTCTTAAAAGGCCGGGAGGTGCCGGAGTGAAGAGGTTTAGGTAAGCCTGGCTGTTTTGCTCATATTGATAATTTTTGTGTGCTACTTCTTGATATACTAGTTAGAGTTTCTTTACAATGTATAGTTTTCACCGGAAAGAAAAAAGACAAGACACAATCATTCTTCATCTTACCACACCTATATAACCCTTTATTCCAGTTTAGGCTCAGACTGTACAGATATGCATTATATTTCCGGCTTGCAACATGAATAGTTTGATAATACATGATGTTCTTTTCTCACACAGTGTTGAGGACAGATCCTGTGCCTGTCCTTAACATCTGCCACTTATAGGATGTAGAGAGAGATATGGATACCCTGAAGCTAATGATCACATTACATTGTATGAAACGAAGAATATCATTGTACTGAACTCTAAAGTTCATGAAAGAGCCTGAGAAAATGCAGAAATCTTCAAAAGATAAGGCCAGTTCACCCCCGGAGCTAAAAAGGTATGGCGGCAAATAAGTGTACAATATCTGCCCAGGAGACCAATATGTGGTGCAACCTTGGTAGACTTCACTCATAAAGAGTGGACTATCGGGAACTATGAGAGACTATAAGATCTATATGGTTCATTATAAAAAAAATGTCCTCATTTCCTAGTCACATTGATGCTTTTGTAAGTTAGATAAAGGAATATTTTCAGCTGTTGTCAACAATTCTGAACTTGTTATCATTGAGAAGCATACCTTACAGCCCTCTGGCCCAGGTGAGATAATTCATCTGCAGGGGCAAATGGCCACACACAACAATTCTTTGGACAGTTTTATGATATAGCTTCCCTGGATTATTTTGGCACCAACTTAAATTCATATAACTTTGTTATAATATATATGTAGCCAGGTTTGCTAGTGGTTACAAATGGTTTTCCTTGTTTGGAAGGGTTGTTTCTTACCTGTGACACAAGGACGTTTACTTATCTCTCAACTATCCTGGTTTTTCCAGGACCACCCCTGCATTCTGTTCCCAATCCTTATGTCCCACTTAACATGAGCTACCTCAGGTTCTGTCACTATAGGCTGACAGGAGAAGCACAACGCAGCAGCCTAGTCTTAAAAAGTGCGAGAAGGAAGGGGAAAGCAGCCACTACTTTTTGTAGCATGAAAAGTAGGGGGAATGGGATCCCCAACAAGAGGGGGCAATCAATGCGGTGGGAGGGCATTTACTAGAACCGATCCCCTGAGGTTCTCCCTCTGGCAGCTAAAAGCCGGCTTCCCCTCCTCTCCCTCCTTCCACAGGTAGAGCCACAGGGGATTGGTAGTACATTTTACCCAGGTTTAGAAGACCTTTATCTGAGCGCTCCAATGCCCTTTGCATTCCAACCTGCTGGCCAGTAGGGTAAGGGTTTGACAGAAACTGCTGAACTATTATCTCAGGATTGCCCCTTAGGCAGGACCATTCCCAATATAGGGCTTAGGGAGTCAGTCATGCTCTGGACCATTAACTTATTTATTATCAATGGGATATCTTATTTTCTGAATAAGAATAGCATTTAAAAGTCCAATAAACTCCTGTGTACATCCAATGCCATAGCAGCGCTCATGTCAATCCATCCGAATGTGACAAGCATTTATATGATTAAACATATAAGCAGTAGTGAAGTTACTTTTAGATGAGTGAAGCTCTGGAATCGGTGATCCTAGTCGTTGTCAAACAAGCACCACACACCCAGGACCCCACCACGTGAGTCACACTCCCCTTAGGGTACAAACTCAGATAGCAATAATTCATACACCTTAAGGTTATCCTTTTTATCACGTTAGGAGCAAGTTATCCACAATATCTGTCGGGTTAGAGATGTAGGTGGCAGTCCTTTCTGGAGGAAGACACCAGTGTAATACAAACAGCCACGTTGTTCCTTTCTGGTAATGTCCATCTGAACGTGACACACAATCGCCACTTCCGGTCATCATAAATATCACACACTGGCGCGTTTCGTCACTTCCGACTTCAACTGAGCGGCTGGCTTCTGTCGAACGGGCATGCTGGAAAACCAGCATCCGATCAGCATTTGATCAGCATTGGCAGCCAATGGCTGCGACCACTGACCAGTGTGTTCTGGCAAGAATGCATTCCCTCGGTCAGAACATAATAGCTCTGCGGGCAGATCACGGTACTAACATCGGATAGTTAGTACAGCAAACTCCTCCTGAGCTCCTCATTTTTTTATTTTTGTTTAGCCCACTGGGTTGAACAAAAAAAAAACAGATAGTGTGTACCAGGACTGGGTGTGTTAGAGAGCGTGGGGCTCCTTCCAGAGTTGTAGGCTCTGGGGATAGATAGGTGAACCCGAGAAAAGAGTGGCATTACATATAGCCTATTTTCGCAATTTGTATCAGCTTTTTTATTTATATTTTGCTTCCCTGATACAGAGATTAAGTAATGTGCCCTGATTCACAAAACAGTTAAAATTATATACAGGACTATAAAACTGGCTTAACATATATGGGAAATTGCAAAAGAAATATGTGGAGGAAGAAAAAGGAGTACTGAGGCAAGGGAAGTGCTCACGGATGCAAAGAAATTAGAACTAAGGGCAAAACTTTTTTTTCAGATCATTTTTACCTGTCAATGTCCTTATTGCAATTTGTGTACCATTGGGGAGATTTCCCTTTGCTTACGGTCCTATAGCCAAAACAGAAAGTGAGAGGAAATCTTGCTAATGTGAGTGAATCCTGGGTTGTCACCAGGGTCACTGGATCTAATGTACCCATTGGAAGATTTCCCCTTTGTTCCTGTTTCAGTGACAACCCAAAATTTGGGATTGTCTTTCACTTTCAGTATTGGTGATAACGGTAAACAGAACAAAATAGAGAGAGGGGGCACAGACACCAATAAAAACCTAACAGGTGTTCTAAGCCCTTTCCACTCTATACAAAAGTAAAAAAAAATGCAATCCTATGCATTAAGGTGAAAAAACACCTGGCAATGATGCCCCCCCCCCCGTTTACTTACCTGAGCCCGTTCACCTGCTGTGTGCATCCCCGGCGTCCTCTTCTCCACAGAGTCTGGCCGTTGATTGGATAGATAGGATAGATTCATAGCAGCACAGCCATTGGCTCGCGCTGCTGTCAATCACATCCAATGACGCGGCCCGCGGGGGGGGGGACCAAGTCATACACGCTGTGTTTATGGACGCAGTGTGTATGACAGGGAGCGTGCCCGTAAGCTTCCCAGAGGGAGGTTAGCTATTGTGGGGAGGAGCCGAAACAGCCTCTGAGGCACCCCAGAACAGGAGGATCGGGCCACTCTGTGCAAAACGAACTGCACAGTGGAGGTAAGTATAACATGTTTGTTATTTAAAAAAAATAAAATGAACCCATAAAAACCCCTTTAAAGTGGTTGTAAACTCTCAAAAAAAACAACCTGCAAGACAAAGACATAATGAGCTAGTATGTATTGCATACTAGCTCATTATCAAATACTTACCTTAGATCGAAACTGTTACAGCAGTCCCCATACACTGCTGTGACTGGTGACATGTCTCCCCAAGTTATTTCTGGGTTTGCGGTCTCCGGTGCTGTGATTGGCCAGAGCCGTGATGACGTCACTCCCACGCACACGTGCGCAGGAGCCGCCAGTCACAGCACAGCTACTGAAGAAACAGCACGACCGAGCCATTTCTTCAGTGCGCATGTGCCAATGACGTTGCACATGCAGATACAGTGAATATCTCCTAAACGGTGCAAGATTCGAAGATATTCACAGAACCTACAGGTAAGACTTATTATAGGCTTACATGTAGGTAAAAGTGGTAGTACAGGGTTTACAACCACTTTAAGGCAAGAAAAGGACATTTGGGTGAGTGTAATTAAGGCAGTGAAGAAGTAGTGAGGCGAGTATTGAGTACTGAGCCAAAAAAGCAGTATTAAAGAGTAACTATCAATCATGGGGCCCATAGCAAAACTTTCATGGCTCTTCCAGACACTCTCCATAGCAGCTGGCAGTGTCAACTGTGACAATGCTGTTATTGATATAAACATAAAATAAACATAAAATAAATCAAGGGCAGGCAGCAAGAGAGCTGTGTAGTCATTTCAGCATGCCACCAAGAGCTCGTAGGTCAGTCAGTTTCGCAACTTTAACCGTATTTCTACTTTTGCAGTCAAATATGAGAAACCCCCACTATATGTTTGAAATAAGAATTTCAGGCATGATATATTTTTATGAAGTTACATTGATCCGGTTTGGACCAATGTAACTATGTATATACCAGAGGTGTCCAATTTTTTTTCAAAGAGGGCCAGATTCCATGAAGTGAACATGCGTGAGGGCCGACCACTTTGCCTGCCTTTTTTTGAACCATTAAAATTAAATGCAAATTAAATATTTTATGCAAAGTTTATTGCAAACGGCATACTATTAACCTCCCTGGCGGTATGATTCTGGCTGGAATTTTGTGCTGAAAGCGGTACAATTATTTTGCATGGAAATTTGGCGTTTTTATATTGTAGGCCTGCAATTCTTATGAATAACTCACTTAAATCTGTCTGAACCAGAGTCTAGTAGACATCCCGGGTATGATAAAGTTTGAAACACAAAATCATAAATTATAATATAATAAAAATGATTCAATAATGTAATCAAATCAAAAACACTGAAATTTGCTCAGTTGCAGAATAGTCGCTGTCATTAAATTTATTGTTTGATGATAAATTGTGATTCTAATTTATTATCGGTGTTTTCTAGCTGGTCTAAAACCACTTTTGACATAAAGGGACACTTTTTGGTTGCTATGGGCAATCTCCAGTTTCCAGGCAGAAAAAAAAAAAAATTATTATATAAAATGACATGCAGGGCACTGGGCAGACCACTAGGGACAAAGGGGATGTGTAATTTTTGTATACAGTGCTGTAATCTGTAAGATTACAGTACTGTATGTGTTGTATGTTTTTAAACTTTTTTAAATTTGGCGCCGATCTCCGCTCCCGTGCGTCGGAACGTCGCAGGGAACGGAGATCGTCGGCACCCGGCACTGTGTGAATCGAGCGAGCGGACGGCTCGCTCACACAGCGGGGAGACATCGCAGGATCCAGGGGAAAAGGTAAGTAACTTCCCCCTGTATCCTGCACGCAAGCCCGAGTCTGGCTCGGGGTTACCGCTAGGGAGGTTAATTTCATAACATTGATGACAATATATGATGATTTATAATATATATATCTTCTCTTCTCCGCTCAGGGTAACGATGAGCTCAGGCGTGTTGTTTAAAAAAATATATATCGCTCTATCTCTCTCTCTCTCTCTCTCTGTCTATCACTCTCTCTCTTTCTATCTCTCTCTCTATCTCTCTCTCTCTCTATCTATCTCTATCTATCTATCTCTATCTATCTCTATCTCTCTATCTCTCTCTATCTTTCTATCTAGCCATCTCTCTATCTCTCTCTCCATCTATATCTCTCTCTATCTCTCTCTCTCTCTCTCGATCTATCTATCTCTCTCTATTTATCTCTTTCTCTATCTATCTCTATCTTCCTCTATCTCTATCTATCTATCTATCTATCTATCTATCTCTCTCTCGCTCTCTCTCTCGCTCTCTCTCTCGCTCTCTCTCTCGCTCTCTCTCTCTCTGTCTATCTCTATCTCTCTATCTCTATCTATCTATCTATCTATTATCTCTCTCTCTCTCTCTCTATTTATCTCTTTCTCTATCTATCTCTCTATCTCTCTCTCTCTATCTATCTATCTTTCTAGCTATTTATCTCTCTCTTTATCTATCTATCTATCTCTCTATCTATCTATCTCTCTACCTATCTCTCTCTCTCTGTCTCTCTCTATCTCTCTCTCTCTCTATCTATCTATCTCTATCTCTCTATCTATCTATCTATCTATCTATCTATCTATCTATCTATCTATCTATCTATCTATCTATTATCTCTCTCTCTCTCTCTCTCTCTATTTATCTCTTTCTCTATCTATCTCTCTATCTCTCTCTCTCTATCTATCTATCTTTCTAGCTATTTATCTCTCTCTTTATCTATCTATCTATCTCTCTATCTATCTATCTCTCTACCTATCTCTCTCTCTCTGTCTCTCTCTATCTCTCTCTCTCTCTCTCTCTATCTCTATCTCTCTATCTCTATCTATCTATCTATCTATCTATCTATCTATCTATCTATCTATCTATCTATCTATCTATTATCTCTCTCTCTCTCTCTCTCTCTCTCTATTTATCTCTTTCTCTATCTATCTCTCTATCTCTCTCTCTCTATCTATCTATCTTTCTAGCTATTTATCTCTCTCTTTATCTATCTATCTATCTATCTATCTATCTATCTCTCTCTATCTATCTCTCTACCTATCTCTCTCTCTCTGTCTCTCTCTATCTCTCTCTCTCTATCTATCTCTATCTCTCTATCTCTATCTATCTATCTATCTCTCTATCTATCTATCTATCTATTATCTCTCTCTCTCTCTCTCTCTCTCTATTTATTTATCTCTTTCTCTATCTATCTCTCTCTCTCTCTCTCTCTATCTATCTATCTTTCTAGCTATTTATCTCTCTCTTTATCTATCTATCTATCTATCTATCTATCTATCTATCTATCTATCTATCTATCTATCTCTCTATCTATCTATCTCTCTACCTATCTCTCTCTCTCTCTGTCTCTCTCTATCTCTCTCTCTCTATCTATCTCTATCTCTCTGTCTATCTATATCTATCTATCTATCTATCTATCTCTCTCTCTCTCTCTCTCTCTCTCTCTCTCTCTCTCTCTCTTTATCTATCTATCTATCTATCTATCTATCTATCTATCTATCTATCTATCTATCTATCTATATCTCTATCTATCTATATCTCTCAAAAGGAAAGGAACCGCATTCCGGTTTGATGTCTATCCATCTGTGGCCCCCAAAGCTTGAGCGTGTTATGTTTTTTTTGCTGTTAAGGGCAGTCTCTCTCTCTCTCTCTCTCTCTCTCTCTCTGTGTCTCTCTCTCTCTCTCTCTCTCTCTCTCCATCTCTCTATCTCTCTCTCTATCTATCTCTATCTTTCTATCTATCTATCTCTCTATCTATCTCTCTCTCTATCTGTCTAGAGAGAGGCAGTTAAGACGAGCTTTATAAATTCTGGACTTCGTACAGCTGTAGAAAAGTGAAGATTGTGAGAGAACAAATAGAATATGGTAAGGGTTTACAACCACTCTACATATGCCTTGGAGGTGGAAGGGGATTGTGCTCTGCTTTTACAGGAGAGCCGAGATTTGCCCAGATTTCTGTATCTTTTGATAATTTTGATATACAGTACAAGGTGGTGATGGATCTCATTAATTTACTTTGTGATCAATGGAATAATAATGCTTTGCAGTAAAACCATAAGACATATGTCATAGAAGACATAAGTTGGTGTACTACACACTTGACTTGTCATATATATATATACACAAGATATGATGTAATTCCTAAAAAAAAAAAAAAGTTTTGATATATTAAGATGTGGATTTCAGTTAATGTATACTTCATAACCAGAAGCTGATCCGGCAGTTAAAGATGAATAAAGTCTTCTCCTTCCACACAAGTCAGGACAAGGAAGGAGAGGAACGAAGTGTGTATCTATGTTCTACTGTCAGCAAAAGCAAAGAAGAGAAACATAATGGTGCAATGACTGCGATCCACTAGTAATGTCTCCTTAAAGTGCCACTAAACCCACATCATAAAAAATGAACAATAAATGCACTCACTCAGTCACTATGAAATTTGTTTTCTGTATCCTGCTGTTCTCTAACTCCACCTTCTGTTCATGTCCCCAATTCAGCTAGGGATTTTACAGATGTGGTGCATGCTCAGTTTTCAGTGAGTTTCAATGCAGAGCATTTCCTCCCTATCACATCTTAGCAGCCCATGTGACTATAGAGTCACACATGTGGGAATATACACAGTGGTAAATGACAACCCCCTCCTCCTCCATGCCCACTAACCAGCTAAACACAATAGGGGTGGGATATTACATGAAGCTTAATGGAGGCTTCAACTCCCTTTTTATTTTAACACACAGGCTGGAGGGGTGTGACTAGCCTGTGATTAGCAGAAATCAGCCAACACCATGTTATTGACAAAAAATAATAAAGATTTGGTTTTCAAATATATATTTATATGACAAATTAAAAACGTTTATTGATATGAATTATTTATTTTTACTTCGTATTCCAAAGGCAGTTTTTTTTTTTATTTGAACGTGTGACCAGAAGCAGAGGCCTAGAAGCTCCTCCTGCTTATGTTTCCCTGCAGACAGGCTGGGAAAGATCTGGGTCAGGTGACAGCTGTATATCGATTAGGAAAAAGGTACTAAGATATATTTTTTTATTAAAATAATTACAGTGCCATCATCCACATACAGAAATAGAAATTAACCCCTTCACGACAACATAACACATACATGCAGCCTTCTTCTTCAAGTGGCTGTACTGGGGTGATGCCCTGGTACCGTTTATTAGAGCTGGTATTACGAGCAGCAGGAGAGGATGTCTGTCAGAAACCATGAATCAGACTGAGACAGAAGTACAGTTAAATCACACTTGTTTAATAATAATAATAAAAAAAGGTAAACAGAGTAAACGTAGCCAAAACATAGCCAGAGTTCAGGAACCGGAACGCATAGTCAGACAAGCCTAAACGTCAGGGAGCCAGAGATGAACGTGGTAGAACAGCAAGCAAGATCTGGAGCCAGAAGGAATGTCAGCCAAGCAAGTCTTTAACAGGAACACAGGAGAGCATCTCTAGATGTGACCAAGGCGAAGGCAGAGATCATCTGAGCTGGACGGTTTAAGTAGGCAGGACTGAGTAGCAGGATATCATCAACAGGTGAATCAATGTGGTGAGATAGGAGCTGGCAATTAGCCGACAGCTGAGCGGCCTCTGTCACGTCCTGCTTTGCACGGGCCTGTGTGTTTTTTATCCGTGTTTATTGCCGGCCGCCTTTCTTTACTATATGATTGAGTCCTATGTGCTGACCAATCTTTTTTAACTTTACTAAATCCTCTGGTTTTACCGATGGCAAGTTTTTGTTCTTTTTTCCTGAGCCGGACATCTCCATTGAGAGCGTGTTTCCATCCTGGGTTCAACAGCAAGCCCCTCAGTGGTGAGCGTTGGATAGAACTGATACATGTGAGCCAGCATCCTCTCTGGCTGGGATTCGAGGAACACTCCATTTACAGGCCCTCATCAACATTGGGGAGCATAGGCGTGCGCAGCCTATGATTGGGAGATCATAGTACCCAAGTTGGGTGACAAGCTAATCTAGCTTGTATAACTGGTAAGCCTTTATTCTGTGTGGTGGTCGATTCACAGTCTCTGTTCCCTGAAGATTCGTCACTGGGTGTTGCTATGTTTCATCGTTTTCATTATTCACGTTATAGACTGCTTTTTTAACCATCTGTGAGATTCTTGTATATGGTTCATGTTTAAAATTTGTATTGGTATCAACATTTTTTGAAGTTTGATGAAAAGCGGACTATTATTATTTTTTCACAATTTTTTTTCTTAGAATATTTTTTTTCACTGTGTTTGTGACACGCATATTCAGTGTGTTTTTTTTTTTATAGGTCATTTGGAATGATTTAATTTTCAGCGCAGCTTCCCTTTTTATATGTTTCACTGGTGTCGTATATCATCTTAAGTTGCAGCTTGGTATTTACTTTGTCTTTAACCACTTAAGCCCGGACCATTTTGCTGCCCAAAAACCGGAGCACTTTTTGCTATTCGGCACTGCATCGCTTTAACTGACAATTGCACAGTCGTGCGGCGTGGCTCCCAAACAAAATTGACGTACTTTTCCCCCCACAAATAGAGCTTTCTTTTGGTGGTATTTGATCACGCAGTTTTTATTTTTTGCGCTATAAACAAAAAAAGAGCGACAATTTTGAAAAAAACACATTATTTTTTACTTTTTGCTATAATAAATATCCCCCAAAAATATCTAAATTTTTTTTTTTTTTTTACCCTCAGTTTAGGCCAATACGTATTCTTCAAAATATTTTTGGTAAAAAAAATTGCAATAAGAGCAAAACTTATAGCGTCTACAACATAGGGGATAGATTTATGGCATTTTTATTAATCATTTTTTTTTTTACTAATAATGGCGGCAATCATTGATTTTTATCGTGACTGCAACATTATGGCGGACACATCGGACAATTTTGACACATTTTTGGGACCATTGGCATTAATACAGCGATCAATATTATAAAATTGCATTGATTACTGTAAAAAATGTCACTGGCAGTGAAGGGGTTAACCACTAGGGAGCGAGAGAGGGGTTAAGTGTGTCCTGGGGAGTGATTCTAACTGTCTGGGGGATGGGCTAGCAGTGACACCACACTGATCGCTGCTCCCGATGACAGGGAGCAGACGATCAGTGTCCTGTCACTAGGCAGAACGGGGAGATGCTGTGTTTACATTGGCATCTCCCAGATCTTCAGCAGGCGCACGCACAGCGGGAAATTCACAGTAACGTACGGGTACGTTACTTTGCCCAGCCGTGCCATTCTGCCGACGTATATCTACAGGAGCCGGTCGGCATGTGGTTAATAGCGCAGTTTTTTTCTTTTCTATTTCAGAGAAGGAAGGGCTGAGCCCAGCCCTGACAACGTCCCCCTCCCGCTGCCTTCTGCAGCTCTCCCAGGCTCCCCCGTTCCATCGGGAGGCCCAAGTGACCAGCCAGCATGTCGGCCAGCTGGCCAGAGACACGAACAAAGCCGAAATTGGCTTTGATCGGTTCTTGGATCTAGTAACCCGGAAGCAGTGTCATGACATCACTTTTGGTTTACTGGAGCCTTAAAAGCACCAGATTTTTTAAAAAAATTCAGTATTCAAAACAGCCAAACGTGGTGTTTTGAATGCTTTTAAAGTGGAGTTCCACCCACATATAAAACTTTTCACCATCTAGTTAATCCATGCATCTTAAAAATGTATTGGCTACCCTTTTTTTTTCTGTGTTTGTTTTACCTTTTTTTTACATTGTCATTCTTCTTCACTTCCTATGTACCCCGCTGCGGCAAGGTATGTAATTTCTCCAATTGCTTTGGGCCCTCCTCCTTCCCCCTGCTGTCTTCTGGGACATGTGTGTGTCCCAGAAGATGACGGGACTACTCAGCAAGCGCAGTGCGACTCGCACATGCGCAGTAGGAAAGCCAGTTTCCCTTAGTTGCAATGCCGGCGCCTGCACCCGAAGCTGATGGACGAATAGGCTTTGGATTGCTGGCATCATGGGTACCCTGGAGAGGTACGTGTCCTTATATTAAAAGTTAGCTACAATATTTGACTTAAAATTTTTTTTTGTACAGGCTAGAACTCCGCTTTAGGTGCAAAGGAGGGATTTGGGGTCTTATAGACCTTAGATCCCTCCAAAAAAAATACCTGACAAGTGATGATTACTGTGATCAAAAAAAAGTGATCACATTTTTTTTTTAACGGGACAGTGTCAAAATAAATAGGAAAAAAAAAAATTTAAAGCGCCTCATCCCTCCATGCTTACACACAGAAGAGAACGCATATGTAATTCGTGCCTGAAAATGTAAACATTGTTCAAACCACACATGTGAGGTATCACCGCAATCGTTAGAGCGGGAGGAATAATTCTAGTACTGGACCTCCTCTGTAACTCTAAACTGGTAACCGTTAAAAAAATTAAAAAATGTCGCCTATGGAGATTTTTAAGTACCAAAATTTGTCACCATTCCACGAGTGTGTGCAATTTTAAAGCATGACATGTTAGGTATCTATTTACTCAGCATAACATCACCTTTCAGATTATACCAAAAAATTGCGATAACTTTACTGTTTTGTTTATTTAAAATCATGAAAGTGTATTTTTTCCAAACAAATTGCGTTTGAAAGACCACTGCGCAAATACAGTGTGACATAAAATATTGCAATGACCACCATTTTATTCTCTAGGGTCTCTGCTAAAAAAATATATACAGTATGTCACAAAAGTGAGTACACCCCTCACATTTTTGTAAATATTTTATTATATGTTTTCATGTGACAACATTGAAGAAATTACACTTAGCTACAATGTACAGAAGTGATTGTACAGCTTGTATAACAGTGTACATTTGCTGTCCCCTCAAAATAACTCAACACACAGCCATTAATGTCTAAAACGCTGGCAACAAAAGTGAGTACACCCCTAAGTGAAAATGTTCAAATTGGGCCCAATTAGTCATTTTCCCTCCCACTATTATACAAGCTATACACTCACTACACAAAGTGTAATTTCTTCAGTGTTGTCACAAGAAAAGATATAATAAAATATTTACAAAAATGTGAGGGGTGTACTCACTTTTGTGAGATACTGTATAATGTTTGGGGATTCTATGTAATTTTCTAGCAAAAAATACTGATTTTAACAAGTGTCAGAAAAAGGCTTATACCCCGTACACACGATCGGACAACAATACCGTGGATTTTTGTTCGAAGGTTGTTGGCTCCAACTTGTCTTGCATACACACGGTCACACAAATGTTGGCCAAAAATTACGAGCGTGGGAATGTGGTAACGTACAAGACGTATGACGAGCCGATAAAAAGGAAGTTCAATAGTCATGTGATATCTCCATTACAAATGCTAATTTTAAAAGACCGAGCACTTCTGGGCCGTACTTGATTCCGAGCATGCATGAACTTTTGTGCGACGGGCTTGTGTACACACAATCGGAAAGTCCGACAACAAAGTTTTGTTGACGGAAAATTTGAGAACCTGCTAGCCAACATTTGTTGGAGGAAAGTCCGCCAACAAATGTTCGATGGAGCATACACACAGTCGGACATTCAGCCAACAAGCTCACATCCAACATTTCCCGTCGGAAAGTCTGATCGTGTGTATGCTGCGTTAGGCTTAAGGGGGTTAAAGAGTGTGTGTTTAGTATCACTTTAAATGCAAGAAGTCAACAGTAGAGTAAGCGGGCAAATGAGTAATTGTAGAGCTTCAGCAAATAGCTGTAAGATTAGTAGTAAGTAGGCTGAAGTCTTCCGCTACTTGCTTCCTCTGTGGCTCTGTTCAATTGTATCAGCTAATGCAGATTGTGGCAGAGGAAATGAGTAGTGGAAGATGTCCTCTGTTGGCTTCTGTGTTTACCAGTGAGGGATGCAAGTCAGTTAGTTGTCAAAGATACTGAGTACAGAAAGAGTGCAAGGGGTGCCAGTAACAGCATCTTCCAGAACAAAAAAGCTTCTGTCCATATCCCATTCCTGTGTCCCATTAGGGAGCTTTTGTAGACATGAAAGTAACTTTTTCAAAAATGAGGGCTATCCACTCTTATGCCCACACGGTCGGACATTCCGACCACAAAATCCGTCAGATTTTTTCCGACGGATTTTGTCCGAAACTTGTGTTGCACACTCAGGTCAGCTAAAGTTGTCGGAAAATCTGATCGTTCCGAACGAGGTGACGTACAAGACGTACAACGGGACTACGTAGAGGCCAGTAGCCAATAGCTTTGGTCTCCAAATTCCTTCTAAGCATGCGTGGCACCTTGTGCGTCGAAATTCTCTACACGCGATCGGAAAAAGTCAGATCGGATTTTGTTGTCGGAAAATTTTAGATCCTGCTCTCAAAAAGCCAGCTAGAGCCCACACACGATCGGATTTTCCGACAACATAATCCGATCTGACTTTTTCCATCGGAATATCCGACTGTGTGTACGGGGCATTAGACAGTTGTCACTGTAACAAGTGTCCTCATTGAAACACACCCCTCTTCTGTTCCTGTTCTGGTGACTACACAAAAATGTGGATTTTATCTTACTTTTAGTCACAGTGACAATGGTCACCAGTACAAATATAGATGGTGAATCTCCCCAGTGAAAAAACAGTTATAACAGCCCCATGGCTTCTTAGTAAAGCAGGTAGAGCAGCTAAGTCATTTTGATAACTGTTATGTCACAATAGTCATAGACTACAGTAGTATCGCGCGGCTGGGGTTCTTAACTGTATACAAATGCTTTATGGTTTAGGACACAATAGCAGCATCTCCACAAGCACTGATGATGGCTGATGACAGTGAAGGCAGTGATGGAGTGAAGTGGGTTGGAGGCATGGTGAGCCTCTGAAGGAGCTAGAAACTTACTAGAAATTAGACCTAGGGTATCTGTTGTCTTTGTTTTTTGTAGTAACATCTGGAGCTATCTGAGATGTTAAAACTATAACAAGCGTCTATTGAAACCTTGTAAAGTGGACAATTGTAAAGCATTTGTTAATATGTATCTACAACTTCTGTTTTAATCTTTTACTCTGTGGCTCTAGACTAATTATTTCCAGACGTTGGTCTATTTTCTCTTTCTCCACAGGCGCTCGTACTCCTTTTCATCTCCAGTTTATTTCATGTTTTAACAGCTGATTAACAGGTGATTGACCATGGGTGGGTAGTAAAGTTAGCTTACCACATTCAAACACCACTGAGTAGTTTTTGGATTCACGGCAAGGCAAAAATGCTAATAAAAAAGAAACACCATTCATAACTGTTGTGCTTTGATTCTACTCCCTCTCAACCCTGCCTTGATGTATTATGGCATGAATTATTGTCTTTGCATCCACAAGTGTGGGCATGGAGAAATGCTGTTGATTGTTTTGATAAAGGGCATGTATGGTGTTTTTGGGCCAAAAATAAACTTTTTAGTAAGGTACATGTGAACAATTGCATATTAAAATTTTGTATAGCCAGCATGTAAGATGTTGCGTCATCTTACAGCCTGTTAGAAATAAATGATTCCATAAGACAAGATCTTTCTCTAGGCATGCAGTCACTCATGGAAGGACTGCAGACATTTACTTAGGCTGCCATGTGTGTCTGTCAAAAGAAAATTTCAATGGTGCCTCCACCAAGCTTCAGACAAAATAGTAAATAGGTAATATTTACTGATTTAAATAGCACTGCCATTAATAATTGGGCAGAATATTCTGTTTAGACTTCAAACTCAGAAAGTTTTTTGGAAAAGCTGTACGTTTTTTGGTGGGTTGACAGCAGTTGTGGTGTGTTGCCTGTTCATTTTGAAAGACTCTAAACATGCCTCCATGGGTCAAAGAACATACCTGCCTAATCTGTTTAAGCTCACTGTAATGCCCCGTACACACGGTCGGATTTTCCGACGGAAAATGTCCTATCGGACCATGTTGTCGGAAATTCCGACCGTGTGTGGGCTCCATCGGACTTTTTCAGTCGAAATTTCCGACAGAAAAAGTTTGAGATCCTGCTCTCAAATTTTCCGACAACAAAGTCCTATCAGGCTTTTTCCGATCATGTGTAGCGAATTCCGACGGACAAAGTGCCATGCATGCTCAGATCACATTACAAGACCAAAGCTATTGGCTACTAGCCTCTACGTAGTCCCGTCGTACGCAACGAACGTCACCACGTTCAGAATGATCGGATTTTCCGACAACTTTGTCCGACCGTGTGTATGCAACACCAGTGTCGGACAAAATCCGTCGGAAAAATTCTGATGGATTTTGTGGTCGGAAATTCCGACCGTGTATAGGGGGCATAAGACAAAACATATACATTCTAAGGGCAGATGCGTATATATTTGGTCGACAAATCCATATTGGGCAGAGCTGGCGATACAGTGGTACAAACTGGACTAATAGTGGTAAAGGGTTATGGGGTTGTAGGCTCTAATAGAACTAAAGCAAAAGAACATCAAGACTACTTCTTGGACCTGGGGTAGATTCAACAAAATGCACAATGACCTCTTTCCAACATTGAGGTCTATAAATCTGGTGAGTTACCCTATTCAAATCAGGGTGGTTGAAGTGGTGAATTGCATGTTTTTTTTAGCACCACAAGTATTTGGAAATGTTGCTTTTATTGTCCAATTGCCCTCATATTGCCACATTTTCCTGCTTGTTGTATGCGTTTTGTCAGGATTACTTATTTGTTGTCCACATATATTGTCAGATTATCCATTTGTTGTCCATATGTTGTCACATTTGCCTACTTATCATCTACATATTGTCATGATTGCCTGTTTGTTGCCCACATATTTTCATGATTTGTTACTTTATAATGCCACAACTAACTGTCTGTTGCCCGTGTATTGTGTATGATTGCCTAATTGTGGCCCATGTACTGTATAGTCAAGGCTGCCATTTTTTGTCTACATTTTGTCAAGTAATTATTGTTTAGAGAATCATATAACTACAATTTAGTCCAATGAAGACCTTTAACTTTCAAAGCACACTGCTATTATCCCCATGCTTCACAAATGCACCACTATTAGTGGATTTTTATTTCATTATTATCACCAATTTGGTAGTGACACACAGGTGTACCACTATTAAACCCTTGATTTGTTCTTTTCTATATTTATTTATATTTATGCTACTTCAGGACAGAAATATATAATTTACACAGATTGTCCCTTTCGTTTTACCATTGTCTCAAGGCCACTCATGTCTTAGACTGTGTACATTCCAAGCTTACTTGTCTCTTGGAAGGCTATTTATTAGTCGATTGCTACGAGCCCCAGTTGCTCAGTGTTTTTTCCACCACACTTTCTTACTCCATTTGCATAGACGTTTACCATTGTATGAATGAGTGAATGACCTTTATTACTTATACAAAGGGCTTCTGCTCCATTAACACTGCAGTCCTTATAGAATTAGGTGGATTCTCACAGATACTATGCAGTGGCTACTGGCTGAGCATACAACACCTATAAATTCATAGCTTTCTATTTCTAACATGACAAGAGGTTTCCCAGAATTTTGATCCCAACAAGGACACCCTGATAACTTAACAAGCTCTTACTGTGAAGAAGCCTTTTCCTATGCAGTGGTTATTTAGGTTTTAATGCATTTATTTTTCTGACTGGGAAAAAAAAAAAAAGATCTCTCAAATGCTTGTCTTGAAAATGATGCTATGTGTCAAGATGTCAAAAAAACCTCAATGAATTCTGCATAAGCATTTGTTTTTTTTTATAATAAAACATGTTTCTCTACAGATCAGTTTTCATATCATACAATTGACACTGGTTTAAGATCTGCCTGAGCTACCTGTTTAATATATTTCCATATGGTGCTCAAAAAGTAAATGTATTATGTCCAAGTGATTTTTATTGTTTGAATATTACCTAACTTGTGTAAGGGTTTCTTCCTAAAAATCTAGTGCATAATGTACTTTTTTAGAGTTGTAATTTATGCACATTGGATTGTCAGATTGAAAACAGTTCTATATAAGCAGTTCCAAAATTACAGCTACTTAAGACCCATTGGTTTGCCAAAAATCGGCCCTTGCAATGCAAAGACCCTGCATACAGAGCTTTCTCATTGCAATTTAGAGGGGGATAGCAGAGTGGCAGCTGGTGCATTCGCCCAAAGGTGTCTGTATAGTCCTGTCTTGCTGTGAAGTGGTTCATACAGGGCATGCAGCTGGCACGATCTGGAGTCAAGCTCAGAGCTATAGCCAGGGCCGCCATCGGGGGGGGGGGTACAGCCGATACAACTGTATGAGGCCCTGGGCCAGAAGAAGGCAGGACGAGTGAGGGGGATTTGTGTTGTGCACTATAGAAACAATATTGCAGCTTCTGCTGCTCTCTGTGTCATTGAGCTCAGACATTAAGCTCTTTACTGTCACCTCTGGCTACTATGTGCATGTGCACCCCTCGTGTGAGCTGTCTGTACTGTGGTCCTCTGTGTCAGCAACATGTCAGCTTTGAGAAAACGAGCTGGGACTGGGTAGGAAGATTTCCTTTACAAGTAGGGGCTGTGAAGGAAAGGGAGGGGGCTGTTTGTGTACAGGTAGGGGCCAGAGGCTTGTGTGTTTACAGATTTTTGTAGCTCCCAACTGTCCCTGATTTCGAGGGACTGTCCCTGATTTGGGGCAATGTCCCTCTGTCCCTCATTCCTCCTCATTTGTCCCTCAGTTTGTGTGTAGGGGGTACAGGTGAGGTGGACGGTGTTTGGATTCGGTGGGATGGCCCGTGGGCAAGCCCTGGGGAATGTTGGTAATCAGGCTCGGGGGCCCAGGCCTTAAGCTGTGTAAGGGGCCCAAAAATTTTGATTTGGCTGCCCTGGCTATAGCAGTGGAGCAGCACCTACTGAGAAGTGGGACACGTATACATGCAGGTCACCCTGGCTGATGACATACGTCAAGTAATAACCGGTATTCACCAGAGCTCCTGATGGTGGGGATTGGCTTTGCTGCATGTTAATACAAGGTCACGGTCCTCAGGATCTCCCCACCAAGAGCTGAGCAAGCCGGGGACCAGTTGCCGATATAGCAGGTAGGGATAAAGCAAAAGCGTAGACAGTAAACAAGCCAAAGGGCAGTAACGAATAGTTGCCGTTTGGGATAAAGCAAAAGCTTAGTCGAGGAACAAGCCAAAGGTCGGTAATGAATGGTATTGAAAAAATGAATGGCAGCAGAAAGACAAAAGCGAGATATTAGCTGGATAGAGCACAATAATCTGGCAAACAAAGTGTAGAGGCATGGCTTGAATCAGGAAGTTCAAGGGAGGAGCAAAGAGTTCAAGGTTCATGACAAATCAAGGCAGGATCATTTAAGAGCCATCCAGTGAGTCATCCAGCAAGCAGAGTCATTGGCAGACACTACGGAGGTCCCAGGTTCAAGTCCAGCCCCTGACAGCAGCATGCAAGGGCCACTGAACACTGATGGGGCACTATATTCTTCTCACTAAACAACAAATGCTGGGGCTTACTTCTTCCACTGACAAGGAGATCTATATTCCTCCTGCTGATACAGGAACATTATATCACTCTAATGCCACATACACACGAGCGGAATTTCCGTCTGAAAAAATCTTGGATGGTTTTTCCGATGGAATTCCGCTCAAGTTTGGCTTGCATATACACGGTCACACAAAAGTTCGCTGAACTTTCGACCGTCAAGAACGCGGTGACGTACAACACTACGACAAGCCGAGAAAATGAAGTTCAATGCTTCCGAGCATGCGTTGAATTGTTTCCGAGCATACGTAGGAATTTTGCGCTTCGGAATTGGTACAGACGATCGGAATTTCCGATCGTAACTTTTTCCGACCAAAAAATTGAGAACATGCTCTCAAACTTTTGCTGGCTGGAATTCCACCAGAAAAAGTCCGATGGAGCATACACACGGTCACATTTTCAGACCAAAAGCTCTCATCGAACTTTTACTGGCGGAATTTCCGCTCGTGTGTATGGGGCATTACAGATGCTCTATATTCCTCCCACTGATGCTGGACTACTATACTCCTCTGATTTATGTGGGGGCACTATATTCCATCCACTGATGCAGAAGTATTTATTCCTCCCACTGACGCAGGGGTATTTATTAGTCTACCTGACCACTGATGCAGGAACATTTATTACCCCACTGAAGGCAGGTTTACACTACATGTGGGTAGCACAGTCCCAATGCCTTGTCTCCTACCTGCTCAGTTCACACCACTGCGTTGTGGTAGTGTGCATTGAGAGAAAGTATGGCACTTTCTGACATTTCAATAAAGTTTGCTAAAAAAAAGTAAACAGTACAATGCTACGAGTTTGGTGTATCATTACCACTGTAGTCCTACCAGACATCAGTGGTGTGAACAGGCCCTGGCCACCGATGCAGAGGCATTTATTAAGCTAATAAGCAAATATTGTCTAAATACAAAAGGCATATATAGTCTTACGTGAATCTTGAAGTGCTTGATGTGTTTCTTCTAGATCTGTGCACTAATTTAATGTGAAACTTTACCTGTGATAAAGACTGATGACCGCTGCTCTCTCTCTTTGTGCAGGGTGACTGGTCTTGTATTCGCCCCTCCTGTAGTTTTCTGCAGACAGCCCCTAGTGGGTGGTAGACATGTGCACTTCGTTTCATTCTGAATTCCAAACATCCGAATTACCAAAAACTGTTTTTACAAATTTTTTTAAAAGAACGAAAATTTGAAATTCCGAAAATCCAAAATTCGAAAATTCTAAAGAACGAAAATCCGAAAATAAAAACAAAAATTAAAAAAAAAAAAAATCTGAAAATAAGAATAAAAATCAGAAAATCCGAAAGAAAAAAAACATTCTATTATAATTAAATTATTAAGTTTATTAACCATTATTATAGTTTTTATTATTATTATTATGTATTAATAATAATCAATAATAATAATAATAATAAAAACTATACTAAATAACTATTATTATAGTTTTTTGTTATTATTATTATTTATTAATAATAAATAATAATAAAAACTATAATAATAGTTATAAACTGTTAAATTATAGGTATTGGCATTTCCTTTCAGTGAACATAACGAATTTGAATTTATCCGAATGTACGATTATCGAAATAACGAATACTGCATCTATAGGAATGGAACATAACAAATTTAAATTTTTCAGAATTTATTTGAAATAACTAATGTAGATCATTATGAATGATCTGAAAAATGGAAAAAAACTAAATGAAACGAAAAAAATAAAAAAATTTCGGCAGTGCACGAGTCTAGAGGGTGGACCTGCTGGGCCCCTCCCACAGCTCTGCTCAGGCTATGTACTACATAGTGATGATGTCTCCGTAACTTCAAGATGATAATGGTGACCAAGGATAACCAACGATGGTAGGTTAATTGGCTTCTGTCCAAAATTGGCCCTAGAATATGAATGTGAGTTGGAGACCTTGGATTGTGGGCTCCTTGAAGGTAGGGACCGATGTAAGTGTGCAGTGTATGTGTGGAGCGCTGCGTAAATTGACGACACTATATGGGTACCTTAAATAAATAATAATATAATAGATGAGCATCTTAATGAGACACAATGTACAGGGATAGGGACAACTGTAGACACGCACCCACACTCACTCAGGTTGAACTAGATGGACTGGTGTCTTTATTCAACGTTGCTAACTATGTAGCTATATAACTGTGTATGCAAAGGCATTGGTGCACACAATGTTGATTTATAGCCTTTGTGGTTGTTGAGGAATATATTTAATGAACACTTTTGTGCCAGGTGTTCAGCTTTTAAGTTTGTTTATTGTTTAACCACTTGCCGCCCGCCCATTATCAAAAGACGTCGGCAAAGTGGTTTTAAAATCCTGACCGGACGTCATATGATGTCCTCAGGATTTTGAGTCGATGCGCGCCCCCGGGGGCGTGCATCGCGGCGAACGTTGTTGTGTGGTGTCAGTCCGCAACTACGATCTTGGTAAAGAGTCTCCGACGGAGACTCTTTACCACATGATCAGCCATGTTCAATCACGGCTGATCACAGTGTAAATAGGAAGAGCCGGTGATCGGCTTTTCCTCACTCGCGTCTGTCAGACGCGAGTAGAGGAGAGCCGATCGGCTGCTCCTCTGACAGGGGGGGTCTGCGCTGATCGATTATCAGTGCAGCCCCCCCCCAGGATGCCCACACTGGACCACCAGGGGCGCCACCAGACCACCAGGGATGCCCAGCACAAGGTATGCCACCCTAGACCACCAGGGATGACACACAGTGCCCACAATGGATGCCAATCAGTGCCCACAATGGATGCCAATCAGTGCCCACAATGGGCAACACTGATTGGCATGCATTATTGTTTGGCACTGATTGGCATCCATCAGTACAAAACAATGCTGCCTATCAGTGCCTATCCGTGCCACCTATCAGTGCCTATCCGTGCCACCTATCAGTGCCTATCCGTGCCACCTATCAGTGCCCATCCGTGCCACCTAGCAGTGCCTATCCATGCTGCCTATCAGTGCCCATCCATGCTCATCCGTGCCGCCTATCCATGCCCATCTGTGCCGCCTATCCATGCCCATCCGTGCTGCCTATCCATGCCAATCCGTGCCAGCTATCAGTGCCAATTTGTGACACCTATCAGTGCCCATCCGTGCCGCCTATCAGTGCCACATATCAGTGCCGCCTATCAGTGCCGCCTATCAGTGCCACATATTAGTGCCCATCAATGCCACCTCAGTGCCGCTTCACTGGTGCCACCTCATCGGTGCTGCCTTATCAGTGCCCATCAGTGCAGCCCCATCAGTGCCCATCAGTGAAGGAGAAAACTTACTTATTTACAAAGTTTTGAAACTGAAACAAAAAAAACATATTTTTTTAAACAAAAATTGGTCTTTTTTTATTTGTTTAGCAAAAAATAAAAACCGCAGAGGTGATCAAATACCACCAAAATGAAGCTCTATTTGTAGGAAAAAAAATTATAAAAATGTCATTTGGGTACAGTGTAGCATGACCGCGCAATTGTCATTCAAAGTGCGACAGCGCTGAAAGCTCAAAATTGGTCTGGGCAGGAAGGTGTTTAAGTGCCCAGTATTGAAGTGGTTAAACTAAACCTATCAAAGGAAAATATAGGGCTTGGTGGCCTCTTTCTGAAAATGGTAGTTGCAAAAGAGCTATCTGGTGATTTAGTGAGCCCTTCATAACTAGGGGACATTCTCTGCTTACAGTGCCTTGCGAAAGTATTCGCCCCCTTGAACTTTTCAAACTTTTGCCACATTTCAGGCTTCAAACATAAAGATATAAACTTTTAATTTTTTGTGAAGAATCACCAACAAGTGGGACACAATTGTGAAGTGGAACGAAATCTATTGGATTTTTGAAACTTTTTTAACTAATAAAAAAATGAAAAGTGGGGCGTGCAAAATTAATCGGCCCCCTTGCGTTAATACTTTGTAGAGCCACCTTTTGCTGCGATTACAGCTGCAAGTTGCTTGGGGTATGTCTCTATCAGTCGCTTGGGGTATGTCTCTATCAGTTTTGCACATCGAGAGACTGAAATTCTTGCCCATTCTTCCTTGCAAAACAGCTCGAGCTCAGTGAGGTTGGATGGAGAGTGTTTGTGAACAGCAGTTTTCAGCTCTTTCCACAGATTCTCGATTGGATTCAGGTCTGGACTTTGACTTGGCCATTCTAACACCTGGATACGTTTATTTGTGAACCATTCCTTTGTAGATTTTGATGTATGTTTGGGATCATTGTCTTGTTGGAAGATAAATCTCCGTCCCACTTTCAGGTCTTTTGTAGACTCCAACAGGTTTTCATCCAGAATGGTCCTGTATTTGGCTGCATCCATCTTCCCCTCAATTTTAACCATCTTCCCTGTCCCTGCTGAAGAAAAGCAGGCCCAAACCATGATGCTGCCGCCACCACCATGTTTGACAGTGGGGATGGTGTGTTGAGGGTGATGAGCTGTGTTGCTTTTACGCCAAACATATCGTTTTGCATTGTGGGCAAAAAGTTGGATTTTGGTTTCATCGGACCAGAGCACCTTCTTCCACATGTTTGGTGTGTTTCCCAGGTGGCTTGTGGCAAACTTTAGACAAGACTTTTTATGGATATCTTTGAGAAATGGCTTTCTTCTTGCCACTCTTCCATAAAGGCCAGATTTGTGCAGTGTACGACTGATTGTTGTCCTATGGACAGACTCTCCCACCTCAGCTGTAGTTCTCTGCAGTTCATCCAGAGTGATCATGGGCCTCTTGGCTGCATCTCTGATCAGTCTTCTCCTTGTCTGAGCTGAAAGTTTAGAGGGACAGCCAGGTCTTGGTAGATTTGCAGTGGTCTGATACTCCTTCCATTTTAAAATGATCGCTTGCACAGTGCTCCTTGGGATGTTTAAAGCTTGGGAAATCTTTTTGTATCCAAATCCGGCTTTAAACTTCTCCACAACAGTATTACGGACCTGCCTGGTGTGTTCCTTGGTCTTCATGATGCTCTCTGCGCTTTCAACAGAACCCTGAGACTATCACAGAGCAGGTGAATTTATACAGAGACTTGATTATACACAGGTGGATTCTATTTATCACCATCAGTCATTTAGGACAACATTGGATCATTCAGAGATCCTCGCTGAGCTTCTGGAGTGAGTTTGCTGCACTGAAAGTAAAGAGGCCGAATAATTTTGCACGCACCACTTTTCAGTTTTTTATTTGCTAAAAAAGTTTAAAATATCCAATAGATTTCATTCCACTTCACAATTGTGTCCCACTTGTTGGTGATTCTTCACAAAAAATTAAAATGTTATATCTTTATGTTTGAAGCCTGAAATGTGGCAAAAGGTTGAAAAGTTCAAGGGGGCCGAATACTTTCGCAAGGCACTGTATGTACAAACGAAAGAAGGCTGCAGAAAAAGAAAAAAAAATGTTCCTTTGAACAACAGATAATGTAGCCTGGAGGTGTAGATCCATTTTTACACATAAGGATGATATTCTGGAGAGGTTAAAGGCTGAGGTCAGGCAAGGGCCACTGACCCCATGAGGTCACTTTCCTCCATGGAAACTCACATGGAGGTAAACAGAACAATCCATATGAGCTTGTATAAGACCCCTTTCAAACTGAAAGCACCCACCCTTAGCGCTAAAGCGCTGCTCGTTTTAGCAGCGCTTCAGCGCTGTCTAGGCTGCACTTTTGCGCTGCTTTTCGGCCGCTAGCGTGGCACATTTAACCCCAAAAAAGGTGGTTAAAACTCCCGTTTTGCAGCACTTTAAAAGCGCTTTTAAGACGCTTTGAAAGCGCTGCCCATTCATTCCAATGGCCTATGGGCAGGGGCGTTTTGTTTTAATCCTGGCTATTCTTTCTACTTTAATCTCCTTTAAACAGAACATAGCTCCCTGTTCTCTACATTCTATACACCCCAGAAGAAGATTACGAAGCAAATTTCAAAACACATTAGGTGTGCAATATCTGGAGCTTTATGCTTGACATTCTCCAATGGAAATTTTGTGATGTATTACTATAATCTACTTATATCTTTGAATAATATTTTTAACTTTGTATAGTATGTTTTTATATTTTGTGGCATAATAAAGATTTTTTTGTAAATTTTTTCAAGTACTTCAAATTCTAATTCATTATGCAATAGTACTGTTGCCATTTAAAGTCCCATTTATGAGGGTTTCTGTTCCATGTACCAGGTGGCCTTCACAGATATCTGACCTTAACCCCATTGGACTGGTTTGGGAAGAATTAGAACGCCAATTGCAAGCCAAGTCTTCTTCTCTACAAATGTTATTTGGGCTGAATAGAAACAAATTCCCATACAGTCCAAAACTTTGTAGAAAGTATTCCCAGGTAAGTGAAAGCTTGTATAGCTCCAAAAGGGAACCAACTCCATAGCAATGCTCACGGTTTTGGAATAGGATGTCCATCAAACTCATAGAGGTATGATGATTGGGTGCCAACACACCTATAGTGGCTACAGTGTTGATAGACAGACTAGTTGATATGTGTGAATTGGTGTTCCCAGTTCTTCTCATATGCCCACACTGGCAATCCAGCACCTCTTAAATTTACTAACCACAGACATTACAATTTGATTATACAACCTGCGTATAATCTCCTTACTGTGTTGTGTAAAGGCTTACCTAAACAATCCATTCAATCTGTATTCTGGGTAGGCAATGGCACTACATAAATGTTGATAGATTTAAAGGAAATTGTTCAATCATCTTATAATTTATATGTTCTGCTTTAGAGGGCTGATATCTCGTCATCGATGCTCAAGTCACCACTTGCACTACAGCTAAAGAAAAACATGTTCAAGTGGAAAGTTATAGAAGTACCACAGAGTCTGCTCATAAATACAATCCTTTTTTTTTGCTCAAATTTTCTTTTAATTGCCTTTATTTTGATAAATATTACAGCAAGTGCCTATGGAACATATTGAGCATATGCATAGACTGCCTAAAGCCACCATAGTGAAGAATAATGCTGTTTACACAGCTGCACCTTTAAGATTCAGAGCAAGCCTGTGTTCCTCCAAACTGGACGACGGCATTCTATCAATAACGGAATTAGACTGTTTTTGGAGAGACGCTGTGCATCCTGAATCCTGGACTCCCAGGGAGAAACAGAGTGCCGAGACTTTGAAAGGTCTTTTATTGTGTTGAATCCAATGTGGCAGTGGGTAGTGAAAGGCTGTAGATCTGAAGACTGTGGGAGAGGTTATAAAAAGGCAGGGATACCCTACTGTGGCACTTGAATATGTCCTTCGTTGTAGGGCTCTTATCTGGGAAACTCAGATATAGAAAGTGAATAGAGCACGGAATCGTTTTATTTTTGCTAGACTGACGCACCAGACCTCCTATGGTAGGCCAGTTTGGTAATAAACGCAAATCAAGAGGTAGCCAGACTTTTTTTCTGCCATTGCTGATATTTCAGGGACAGTGTGTTTTTGTTTTGCAAGGCTTTGTACCTTCAAATGAAGTTGAGAAAAAAACTAAGATCAAGCCTTCTTTATCCTTCTGATTATTTCCTGCTAAGGTCAAAAGATCTTTGAAATATACAACACAAGGTAGCAAAAGAAAGTGTCTCAATACACTCCTTGTCATGTGGCGAAAAAGACTTTGAACTTTTTTTAATTGCTTTGATTTATTTGTAGCTGAAGGTTTTGAATGTGAATAACAGTTTTTATTTTTTCCATTTTGATGAATGTATTAGAATATAACAATTGTGAATCCCTAAGACTTCACTGTACAATATAGCTTTTGAAATAGTAATATTTAAAAAAATAAATATATTTAATTTTGCATGGTTGTAGAACCAAGATAACTAACAATAGTTTAGGCACTACATTTGGCTCCTAGCTTTAATGTTTCTGTGGCGCTACCCCCGTAGGGGCCACTGATTAGGATGTGTTCTCTGTTCTTTGCCTTGACCTTTTCAAAAACCTCAGGACCTCTAACACACCAAGCTGAGCGTACAAACATACAATGTTGTAAACTTAATATATTGTCACCCAATATGGTTGGTAACTAGGCAAGCATAAAATGGATAAACAATGGTAATAACACAATATAGCATACAAAGTAATTAACAGTAAGGACTAGGCAAAAGATGACATTTGACTTCCAGATCAGCATAAACAGTAGAAAGGCCATCTCAAATGCAGCAGTGAGCAGTAGTAAAGTTTGATCTACTGAGTGCTGGAACTATACTGTCAGAGTGCATTTATGGCGATAATGGTAGTCCTAGACTTACTGAATATGCACTGTCCAAAAGAAAGTAGAATGGTAGAGGACAGGGCAGGGGAACAAAGGGGCTTGCAGAATAATTATTATTGGAAGGGCAGTCCTTTGAGATGTCCTTCTGCCAGCTAACGTTGGGGCCTCTAAAAGCATTGGTACATTTAACAGTCCCAGTTAACTTGCATGCAGTATAGGTACAGCAGGGCTAAAAAGTACAAGTCCTCAGCTACTAGCCAGGTCTCAAAGGTTACTCACCACCAATTGCCCCACCCAACCCTTACCCTGCCCCTAATCACGTCATCATAAATTATCTCATTGAAGCGTATCCTGTTCCCATCATTGCAGCCTCACCGTGCTCCCGTTGCAGCCTCACCCTGCCCCACATTGCAGCCTCCCCGTGCCCTCATTGCAGCCTCACCTTGCCCCCATTGCAGTCTCACCGTGCCCCACATTGCAGCCTCACCGTGCCCCACATTGCAGCATCACCATGCCCCAAATTGCTGCCTCACTGTGCCCCAAATAGCAGCATCACCATGCCTCAAATAGCAGCCTCACCGTGCCCCACATTGCAGCCTCACCGTGCCCCAAATTGCAACCTCACTGTGCCCCCATTGCAGCCTCACTCTGCCCCAAATTGCAGCCTCACTCTGCCCCAAATTGCAGCATCACCGTGCCCCCATTGCAGCATCACCTTGCTCAAATTGCAGCATCACCGTGCCCCAAATTGCAGCCTCACTGTGCCCCCAATTGCAGCATCACTGTGCCCCCATTGCAGCATCACTGTGCCCCCATTGCAGCATCACTGTGCCCCCAATTGCAGCATCACTGTGCCCCCATTGCAGCATCACTGTGCCCCCAATTGCAGCATCACTATGCCCCCAATTGCAGCATCACTGTGCCCCCAATTGCAGCATCACTGTGCCCCAAATAGCAGCCTCACAGTGCCCCAAATAGCAGCCTCACAGTGCCCCTATTGCAGCCTTGCCAGGGTGGACAGATCATGACGAGTTAGATGTGTTGCGGGGATGCATTCTGTCTATCACAGGCACAGGGTTAGGAGGAGGCGGGGCTGTGTGAGAATGAGCCGAGCGGAGACAGTCTCAATGTCAGCTGTTACGGCGTGTTTTACCGCTCAGTGATCCCGCGGCTCACATCTAACTTCATGGCACGCTTCCACTGGGAGAACAGCTCCTGATGAACTCCGGATCAACTTACTAGCTATGAGTAAGCACTTCTTTTAGTGTGAAACAGGTCAGCTTGTTCCTGTATTGCTTTGCTGTGGCTTGTACAGTGTGATCCCGATGTTTCAATAAAGGCACAAGAAATTTCACTCGGAGTGCAGCTGTTCAGCATTTTTTATTCACCTTGATTTGCTATATGCATTAGCCAGCACCTGGGGCTCTTCATTACCTAGAGGAAAAACTTCTTGTTTCAGTGGACCTGCCTGGAGTGGTGTTAACCCCATCTCTTTATGTATCAAATGTTCATGGAGCTGCTTTTTGTTAGCTTTGTTTGAAAAAAAAAACTACCGTAAGTGCAAAAACAGTGTGTACCCCCTATTCATATAGTAAAAATAAAAGTGAGGCATACGCTGGTTGGGCCTATTATCCTTGAAAAAAACTTCCCAGTTTACACTGCTGTATCCCCTGCAGTCTCTTAATTCTTAATTAAAGTTTGAGGAAATTGGACAGTTTTATGAGAATGTAGAAGGCCTCAGCTAACTGCTGGCTAACTTTCATCCACGATCAAAACTTGAAAATTCCCTGCCCTACCAATTGGATTTGTCACTTAGTTTAAGTTCACTGAATTTTAAACAGAATTTTACCTGCAGATTCGCTCATGGCTTTAAAATACCTACAAGTCTGAGAAACTGTTTCAGCAATGTTTCCTGTGCTACTTGCCACTGCAGCATATTTTCCCACAAACGAGTTTTGTACTGGAATCCTAAATCTGTCCCACCAGCAGCACAAATTCCCACATGGTGGGAAACACTATTGTAGAGAAGTTATCTAATTTTGGCTTGTAAAAAATATTAGTTGAGTCTATAACACTTTGCTAGGTTCCAGGGCTATTTTCTGACCAGTGAATCTATCACATCTGGTTCATGTTTGTCTAGAAGGAAGCAAAGTAAAGAAGAAATAAAGTAGAGGGATTATTTGTTTATTTTAAATAGCCCCACTGCTTAGAATTGAGGTAACCCAGGGCAGGAAGATCACAGGGGTCAAAGACATCTGTAAGACCACCAGTGTCAACAAGACTGGGAGCAACACCAGAGGCTTTGTTGAGATGTTGAGGCACGGAATGCAGGACTGAAGGAAATATAATGCAGGGCCGGACATGTAAGGGGTGACTGAGGAGGCTTTGCAAGGGTTAAATTGACATTCTGGAGAGCAGAGCAGGAAGAGGTTGGCATGAAGTTAATTTTGCAGAGAAAGGGGAGGAGCGATATAAATGGCGGTGGGTGGAGTTAAGGGTCACTTTCAGTATTGGAGCTGAAGGAGGAGGCAGTTTTCCCACCCTCCCTCCCTATTGTAAAGAGTTTTAGTTGTTGGCGGTGTTTCTTCTTCTGTTTTTCATCTTTTGCAGGTTTCGGATGAAGGCGTCATGACAGGAAATTGGGTCCAGAAGGGTGGCGGTGTATGGTGGTCTTTGACGGTGACAGTAAATCAGAGGTGATCTGAATGGGGTGGGGGGCTCATTGTAGTATCGGCCCCTCCTGTGTATTCCTGAACTTTGGAGGGAATACTTGTTTTGTTTCACTGACAGAAGTTGTCTCCGAGAGGCCTGGTAAAAAGTTTAAAGGGGTACCGCAGTGATTTTGGTTGGTTGGTATTAGTTGGGTCACCGTCAGAGATCACCAGATCAGGTTAAACATTTCTGTTGTTGTGTGTATATATATATTTATGGTTATTTATATATATATAAATATTTGGTTGGAGTGTATTTGATTTGTTAATAAATAGGCTGTTGTGGCCATTTTACTCCAAAGAAAGGTGTGGTCTCATCTCTTAAGTTGGAAGGTAAAAGGGGGTGTGAGTATGATGGGTAAAGGGACATTTAGTCTACACTAGTCAAGAATCTGTTGTACACAACCCATACAGCAGCTATACAATTCACAATCCAATATTATTACTATATATATGTAATCACCAATATAGAATTATAGCAGTAAAGATTAAAGTGATCTACCAATTAAATGCCACTCATGGACATAATTTATGTTGTATAGTTTGGAAAGCAAGCCAAGGACGATTTTGGACTGTACAGGCCACACAAGGAGTAAACAATTTATAATATAAAATCATACAATTTATTTAAAACCAATGTTAAAAGAAATTCATAGAATGTATCCATTTTTTTTGTAGTTAAAAACAATACTAGTGCTGATAGAACTCACTGTGTACAACAGAAGAGAATGCTGGTAAAGTGAGTCTTCATTATCTGACGCATTTCGCCAGACTCTGCTTCATCAGGGCTTATGAAGACAACCCCACAGCAGACAACTTCTTTTTACTTCATAGTAGCTGCCATCACCCCACATGGAAAAATAATATTCCCAAGGGTCAGTTTTGCAGACTGAGACAAAACTGTACAAACCAATAATACTATAAGATACAGAGTTCCCTTTTAAAGAAATATTTCAAAGACAAAGGATACCCTGAGGATTTGGTGGAATCATCCTACTGTCAGTATCTAGATGGTAGGCAACCCAAAGCAGAAAATAAAACCAATGATACATTTGTCAGATTCATAACACGGTTCCACTACCAGCATGGTAAAATGGAATCCATTATCTAAAAACACTGTACCATCCTCCTACAAGGCCCTCACCTTCAGGAAACAAAAGATAAGAGACCAAAAATTACATATAGGAGATCCCCAAATCTCAAACACCCCTGCTTAATCCCCATAAAAGGAATGTTCCAATGCCGTAAACCACTATGTAAGATGTGTAGTTTTGTACAACATGGGCAAAAAAACGTTACCATCAAAGGGAAAACCTATACCTTTAACGACTTTTACTGCTGTTCGACAGACCACATGGTATAAGTACATTTTCATGTATGGCACCTTACTTTAGCGCCTGTTAATGTTATTTGTACAACTCATATTCTCTTGGTATTTTTTATTTGTGTATACTTTTCCTTGGGTCCACATCTAAAACACAAGATATACACAATAAATGTCGTATGCAATGTTTTCTCACCATCCGAGTGTCTGATTAAAACTTTCCCTTTAAGGAAAATTCATGTATTATTGACTATTAATACACACCCTCTCACAATGTCTATATGTCCCCTACATAGACCTTCATATATATATATATATATATATATATATATATATATATATATATATATATATACATGTTCTTATGTTGATCAAACAGCCGTTTTTAAATTACCCATAAAAAATAAATTTTTCTGACGTATGGGTATAGGCTCTGCCCCTCGCCCAATCAGGACTGGTTACACTATATTTAAATAAGTCGCCTCCCCAAGGCAGCATTCTCTTTTTGTTCCTCAAATGCTCAGACGGTTACAACTATGGAAGGAAGATTTTTATTTTTTGCCCTCACCTTGCCGGATTCATCTGGCCAGCCACATAGATTCAGCCTCTTCCCTGTGGCAAAGCCCCTCTGTTCGGTTGTAGAACTCCCATATGAGGGTGACCCTCCCCCCAGGTCCAGATACTGGGGGGGGGGGGGCTGGGATACTGGTCTCTGGAGACAGGTACCCCACCACCTGGAGCAGCATGGGTCTTCCTTTCTACCTGGCACAGCTTCCAGGGCTGTATAGCACCCCCCTTAGGTTGCAAAGGTCCATAGTTTCCCTCTGGAGCATCAAGCTTCAAAGCAGGGAGTGGAGACACTTCGTCCAGGGCATTGCCCACTTCCAAGATGGCACTGCCAGACTTCCGGCAGCCGTTCTATGCTCTGCCTTTCTAAAATGGCGTCCGGAGGACTTCCGGTCGGCGCAGGTGGACCAAGATGGTACAAAAGGAACAGAAAAAAGTCCACCAAGATGGCCGGCAGGGAATGAAAGAACTACAAGCTAAGGAGGTGGAGGACCAATGCCTAGAATGTGGTCTGAAAGCATTGCCTAGGAAGATATTGTGCCGAGCCTGTCTCTTAAAGGCAGCAACAGACAATGAAACAGAGAAGGCAGATATGATCTCTTTAATCAAACAGACAGTCAAAGACTCCCTGCAAGAGGTGGCAGGTAGACCCAGCCAAATAGGACAACCAGCCCACCACTGGCGCAAAATAATTCCCCAGGGGAACCATTGCTAGTGGTTCAGAAGATGATTCCCCAGTGGGGGAAGAAGTGTTTGCCGGATTTGACTTTACACTGGTGCAACCCCTAGTAAAGGCGGTCAGAGAAGCACTTGAATGGGAGGAGGAAATTACGCAACCAGCAAAAGTGAGAAAATACTATTCGCAGCTGAAAAGATCGGTACCCACGTTCCCCTTAATTGAGGAGGTGAAAGATATAATTTATGATGAATGGAAAAAAGTCGAGAGGAAACCCAGTATTGAAAATACTAAATGAAATCAAGCTGGCAGGCGATTTTGTAGGACAGGCCGCAATTGATGCACTACGATGCTCAGCCAGAGTGATGCTGTCATCAGTAATGGCAAGAAGAGCGTTATGGCTCAAACTGGATGACAGACGGTACATCAAAGTCCAACTGGTGCTGCATCCCCTTTGATGGAACAGCCTTATTTGGTAGCAAGCTGGAAGCTGCTATCTCAAAAGTGACAGGAGGTCATTATTGATCCCACAGGACCTGAAGCCAAGGCGTTAGCGCCAGCCGGAGAGAAGACAGTTCATAGGAAGATTGAGAGACAAACGGTCCTTCAGGGCAAACAGAGATGCCAAGAGAGGATGGAAGAGCCCCCAGACATCGGTGGCATGAGAGAATATGTCTAAGCAGGGCGCAGCACAAATACCCTTTTGAAGGTATCGCCGCCCAGACGGGCCCAGTTGGTATCTATGCCAATTTGTGCAGGTCTGGGCGGAGCAAATCAAGGACCCTTGGGAGATAAGGGTAATTCAGGAGGGTCATTATTGGGAATTTTTAACCTAGCCAGAGTTTCCTTGGTTCACACGCACAAAACTTCCCAGGTGCCAACACAAGATTCAAATAGTAGTTGAATATGTCCAGTCACTCCTACAAAAAAGAGTTATAGAACCAGTTCGGAGCCTGGAAATGTATCAAGGATTCTATTCTCCTCTTTTCTTAATCAAGAAAAAGACAGGCGATCTAAGACCAGTATTAGCTCTTCGGGAGCTGAACAAATACATACAAGTTCCGGATGGAATACCTACTGTACACTCGATCACACAAACCATCGGCCAGGGGGAGTGGATGTTATCCTTAGACTTGAAAGACGCTTATTTACATATCCCAGTTCATCAGCAGTGTCACAAGTATTTATGTAAGTATTTGCCATTCGGCCTATCAACGTCCCCCAGGACATTTTCCAAGGTGCTACTCCCTGTCAGGGATGGGCCCGGTGTTCGATTCGAACCCACGTTCGAATCGAACATCGGCCGTTCGACCGCTCGTCGAGCCCAGAACTATGTGGGCCATTCGCATCAAATTCGTGTGATGCGAACGGCCCACAATGCACTGCGCCAGTCGCAGTGCATTGCTGGCTGATGATTGGCCAAGCATGCACTGTGACCCCGCATGCTTGGCCAATCATAGAGCCAGCGTCGAGGAGAGCAATAATCGGCCACAGGCAGGATGCCTGTGGCCAATTATAGCTCAGGAGGTTTAGTACACGCCCTACACTATATAAGGCTGCCGCATTGGCGGCCTCATGTAGTGTGTTCCGGCGTTAGTCAGTGACGGTGTCAGTGACATTATCTGCTGTGATTCATTCTGCAGTGCTGACATAATCTGCTGTGATTCATTTTGTCCTGAGTGCTGACATTATCTGCTGTGATTCTGGGGATTAGTGTAGTGTGTGCGTGCTGTTAGTATTGCACTGCGGTATCACATTAAACCACCTTTACCCTTCTGGCATGTTGTCATCTAAGGCAGCCAGACAGCCATCTGCAGTAGTTAGCGTGTGTGTGCTGTGTGAGTATAGCACAGCACACGAAACCACCTCAGCCTGTATCTGCCCTTCTGGCCTGTTGTCATCTAAGGCAGCCAGACAGCCATCTGCAGTAGTTAGCGTGTGTGTGCTGTGTGAGTATAGCACAGCACACGAAACCACCTCAGCCTGTATCTGCCCTTCTGCCCTGTTGTCATCTAAGGCAGCCAGACAGCCATCTGCAGGAGTTAGCGTGTGTGTGTGCTGTGTGAGTATAGCACAGCACACAATAAACCACCTCAGCCTGTACAGTGGGGATCGAAAATTTGGGCACCCCAGGTAAAAATTTGTATTATGTGCATAACGAAGCCAAGGAAAGATGGAAAAAATCTCCAAATGGCATCAAATTACAGATTAGACATTCTTATAATATGTCAAAAAAAGTTAGATTTTATTTCCATCATTTACACTTTCAAAATTACAGAAAACAAAAAAATGGCGTCTGCAAAAGTTTGGGCACCCTGCAGAATTTATAGCATGCACTGCCCCCTTTGCAAAGCTGAGACCTGCCAGTGTCATGGATTGTTCTCAATCATCATCTGGGAAGACCAGGTGATGTCAATCTCAAAGGTTTTAAATGGCCAGACTCATCTGACCTTGCCCCAACAATCAGCACCATGGGTTCTTCTAAGCAGTTGTCTAGAAAACTGAAACTGAAAATAGTTGACGCTCACAAAGCTGGAGAAGGCTATAAGAAGATAGCAAAGCGTTTTCAGATTTCAATATCCTCTGTTCGGAATGTAATTAAGAAATGGCAGTCATCAGGAACAGTGGAAGTTAAAGCAAGATCTGGAAGACCAAGAAAAATATCAGACAGAACAGCTCACAGGATTGTGAGAAAAGCAATTCAAACCCCACGTTTGACTGCACGATCCCTCCAGAAAGATCTGGCAGACACTGGAGTTGTGGTACACTATTCCACTATAAAGAGATACTTGTACAAATATGGTCTTCATGGAAGAGTCATCAGAAGAAAACCTCTTCTACGTCCTCACCACAAAAATCAGCGTTTGAACTTTGCAAATGAACATATAGACAAGCCTGTGGCATTTTGGAAACAAGTTCTGTGGACCGATGAGGTTAAAATAGAACTTTTTGGTACGTTTGGAGAAGAAAGGGCACAGAATTTAATGAAAAAAACCTCTGTCCAACTGTTAAGCATGGGGGTGGATCAATCATGCTTTGGGGCCAGTGGCATGCATTGCATGCATTGCAGCCAGTGGCACAGGGAACATTTCACGAGTAGAAGGAAAAATGGATTCAATAAAATTTCAGCAAATTTTGGATGGTAACTTGATGCCATCTGTGAAAAAGCTGAAGTTAAAGAGAAGATGGCTTCTAGAAATGGATAATGATCCTAAACACACCTCAAAATCCACGGGGGATTATATCAAGAGGCGTAAACTGAAGGTTTTGCCATGGCCTTCACAATCTCCTGACCTCAACATTATTGAAAATCTATGGATAGACATTAAAAGAGCAGTGCGTGACAGACAGCCCAGAAATCTCAAAGAACTGGAAGACTTTTGTAAGGAAGAATGGGCAAAAGATACCTCAAACAAGAATTGAAAGACTCTTGGCTGGCTACAAAAAAGCGTTTACAAGCTGTGATACTTGCCAAAGGGGGCAGTACAAGATATTAACTCTGCAGGGTGCCCAAACATTTGCAGACGCCATGTTTTGGTTTTCTGTAATTTTGAAAGTGTAATTTTGAAAGTGTAAATGATAAGGCATCGGGTTTAACGTTTTTAGATCCAGGGCGATAAGTGATATGAAAATTAAAACGGGAAAAGAAAAGAGCCCATCTGGCCTGTCGGGGTCTAAGGCGTCTGGCAGTTCTGAGGTATTCTAAATTTTTGTGATCTGTGAAGATCAGTATCGGATGTGCTGCCCCTTCCAGGAGATACCGCCATTCTTCCAGGGCTAGTTTTATTGCTAGGAGTTCTCGGTCGCCTACGTCATAGTTCCTTTCTGATACACCTAGTTTCCTGGAAAAGAAAGCCACCGGGTGCATTAGAGACTTGGGTCCTTGGCGTTGAGACAAGATGGCTCCTACTGCACTCTCCGAAGCATCGACTCCAGAGTGTAGGGTAATGCAGGGTCAGGGTGTTTTAGTACTGGAGCGGAGGTGAATGCCCTTTTTAATTGGTCGAAGGCGGCTTGGGCCGCTGAAGTCCACTGGAAGCGGCTTTGCTTTTTGGTGAGCTGAGTGATAGGTGCGATGATCTTGGAGAAGTTCCTGATAAATTTTCTATAAAAATTTGAGAACCCGACAAAACGTTGTACCCCCTTTTTTGTCATTTGGGGGCGGCCAGGACATGATGGCAGAGACCTTCTGGGGATCCATGGCTACACCCCCCGTTGATATAACCAGGCCGAGGAAGTGAATGGTCTGGCGTTCGAATTCACATTTTTCGGCCTTTGCGTAAAGTCCATGTTGCCTTAATCTGCCCAGAACTTGTTTGACATGATCACGATGAATTTCTAGAGAGGTGGAGAATATCAGGATATCGTCCAGGTAGACGATTACAAAGGAATCTAGAAAAGTCTCTGAAAATATTATTAACAAAATGCTGAAAAGTGGCCGGGGCGTTGCATACGAATGGCATGACTAAATATTCGAAGTGGCCAAAACGTGTTCGGAATGCTGTCTTCCATTCGTCACCTTTGCGTATTCTGATCAGGTTATAGGCCCCACGTAGGTCCAACTTCGTAAATATTTTTGCTGAGCGGAGTCTCTGAAATAATTCCGGAAATAAAATCTAACTTTTTTTGACATATTATAAGAATGTCTAATCTGTAATTTGATGCCATTTGGAGATTTGGATAGCCTCTGGAGGTCCCACTTCACTGGGATCTGGAAACGCGCACACGTTCGTGCTGACGTGGAAGTGCGTGGTTTTGACAAACGTGGGCGCGCACAGGTCAGCGTTGGTACGCGGGTACGCCCGGATGTATCCTGAATGAGGCAGGGAGTTCAAGTTCATAGGCCACGGGGTTGACCTTTCTCTTGACAGGGCCAAAACCCTTCCATTTAATTAAATATTGGTCCTCACCTTGCCGTTTTCTGTGATCCAGGGGATGCTAGATTTAAATTTGTTTAAGTAGGGAGACGTGAAACACCGGATGTATCCTGAATGAGGCAGGGAGTTCAAGTTCCTACCTCCCCAAGTATCAAATTCTCCCCTTCTCTTCTTGTCGAAGTATTTTTTATCATCCTCCTGTGCTTTTGCAATAGTTTCCCTGAGCATCTGGTTGTTGGAGGAAAGGAAATCCAGTCTATCCTGAACAGCCGGTACAGAGGATTCGGGCACAAGTGCGGGTAGAAAGGAGGGATGAAATCCGTAGTTGGAGAAAAATGGTGATTGGTTTGTGGTGGAGTGGATGGAATTGTTAAAAGCAAATTCTGCCAAGGGAAGCAGTGAGGCCCAATCCTCTTGGAAAAACGAGGAGAAGCAACGTAGGTATTGTTCCAACGTTTGGTTGGTACGTTCGGTCTGCCCGTTGGTCTGTGGATGGTAAGCTGAAGAGAGACTACATTTAATACCTAGTGCCTTGCATAATGACCTCCAAAACTTGGACGTGAACTGCACTCCACGGTCAGAGACGATGTCACTGGGGATTCCATGGAGTCTGACGATTTCTTTAATGAAGATCCTGGCGGTTTCAATTGCTGAAGGTGTCCCTTTCATGGGAATGAAATGTGCCATCCGAGAAAAGCGGTCTACCACCACAAAAATGGAAGAGAACCCTTTAGAGGGGGGAAGCTCCACAATAAAATCCATGGCGATTTTGTCCCATGGCCTCTCGGGAATAGACAGTGGTTTTAGCAGGCCCCATGATTTATTTTTACTGCTTTTATTTCTGAGACAAATCAGACAAGAGTTAACATAATTCCTGCAGTCCTTGGCCAGATTTGGCCACCAAAAGTGTCTCTGGATTAGATCCATAGTCTTGTGGCCCCCAAAGTGACCCGCCAGAGGATAGTCATGGCAGGCCTGTAAGACGGTGGTGCGTAGGTCTTGAGGGATAAAAATTTTATTGTCGAGCCAAAAAAACCCATCCTTCTCCTGAAGGTTGATGCCCGGAGGTAATTGTGTTCCCACGGAAGCTTGGCGGAGCTGTGTCATGAAACTGGATTGGGTCAGGAGAAAATTCCCTGCTTGCAGGATAGTATCTGGTGGAGACGGGGTTTCAAGTTCTGTGAACATTCGGGATAAGGCATCGGGTTTAACGTTTTTAGATCCAGGGCGATAAGTGATATGAAAATTAAAACGGGAAAAGAAAAGAGCCCATCTGGCCTGTCGGGGTCTAAGGCGTCTGGCAGTTCTGAGGTATTCTAAATTTTTGTGATCTGTGAAGATCAGTATCGGATGTGCTGCCCCTTCCAGGAGATACCGCCATTCTTCCAGGGCTAGTTTTATTGCTAGGAGTTCTCGGTCGCCTACGTCATAGTTCCTTTCTGATACACCTAGTTTCCTGGAAAAGAAAGCCACCGGGTGCATTAGAGACTTGGGTCCTTGGCGTTGAGACAAGATGGCTCCTACTGCACTCTCCGAAGCATCGACCTCCAGAGTGTAGGGTAATGCAGGGTCAGGGTGTTTTAGTACTGGAGCGGAGGTGAATGCCCTTTTTAATTGGTCGAAGGCGGCTTGGGCCGCTGAAGTCCACTGGAAGCGGCTTTGCTTTTTGGTGAGCTGAGTGATAGGTGCGATGATCTTGGAGAAGTTCCTGATAAATTTTCTATAAAAATTTGAGAACCCGACAAAACGTTGTACCCCCTTTTTGTCATTTGGGGGCGGCCAGGACATGATGGCAGAGACCTTCTGGGGATCCATGGCTACACCCCCCGTTGATATAACCAGGCCGAGGAAGTGAATGGTCTGGCGTTCGAATTCACATTTTTCGGCCTTTGCGTAAAGTCCATGTTGCCTTATTTCTAGAGAGGTGGAGAATATCAGGATATCGTCCAGGTAGACGATTACAAAGGAATCTAGAAAGTCTCTGAAAATATTATTAACAAAATGCTGAAAAGTGGCCGGGGCGTTGCATAGTCCGAATGGCATGACTAAATATTCGAAGTGGCCAAAACGTGTTCGGAATGCTGTCTTCCATTCGTCACCTTTGCGTATTCTGATCAGGTTATAGGCCCCACGTAGGTCCAACTTCGTAAATATTTTTGCTGAGCGGAGTCTCTGAAATAATTCCGGGACTAGTGGAAGCGGGTACCGATTCTTAATTGTCACTTTATTCAGGTCCCTGTAATCCACACATGGGCGGAGCGAGTGATCTCTTTTTTCCACAAAGAATATTCCGGCTCCTGCTGGAGAGGAGGAATGTCGGATGAATCCCTTTTTGAGGTTCTCATCGATGTACTCCTTGAGAACCAGGAGTTCAGGTTCGGACAGGGGAAAGATCCGCCCGAAAGGAATTTCGGCCCCAGGTAGTAACTCAATCGGGCAGTCGTAGACCCGATGGGGAGGAAGGGTGTCTGCTTTCTGTTTATCGAACACGTCCAGGAAGTTGTGGTACACTGGTGGCACCAACTCTTTGAATTCAGAGTCCGTTCTTAGGCACCCAATGACTGGTGGAATCTGGTGGAAGGTCTTGAGACAGTTCTGTAGACAGTAAGAGGACTGAAAAGTCACCTCACCGGTGACCCAGTTGACCTGGGGATTGTGGGCCTGTAGCCAAGGCATTCCTAGGATGACAGGAAACAAAGGTGAGGAGATGACATCTAGACGGAGTAGCTCCTGGTGACCTGGTGGGATGCTGGTGAACAGGGGTTGTGTCTCCAGGGTAATAGGCCCGGACTTGATATTTGACCCATCTGCTAGCCGTATGGAGAGTTGATGCTGCTTAGGTGTTAATGGGATGTTATGTTGTAGAGCGAAGGCATGATCCACAAAGCAGCTACATGCGCCAGAGTCAATTATAGCCTGGACTCTTCCCCACAGTAGAGGCAGAGGTTGTTCTGGCGACGCCGCTGTTTCTCCTCGGGTGATAATGGTGAGCGGAGTAGGCCGACTTGCATGGGCTCTGGTGCTCCTGAGTTGGCAGCAGGCACGTTGGAAACGGGAGTAGGAGGGTAGTTGGGACCCTTGGGTAACACCCATGTGGGGCGTGTCAAACTGGACCTTTCGGACCTCCGCTCTCTTAAACGTCGGTCTATCTGGATAGACAGCTGAATCAAATCCTCCAAAGAACTAGGGATTCCCACTCGGGCTAGCTCATCCTTCAGAGCTTCGGAGAGGCCTATGCGGAACTGATAGAGGAGTGCGGCGTCGTTCCAAGAGGTGTCGGAACTCCACCGCCTAAAGTCTGTTACGTAGTCCTCTACTGGCCGGCGCCCTTGTTGGAGGGCATGGAGGCTGGCCTCTGCTGTTGTGGTGCGCTGAGGATCATCATACAGCTTGGCCATTTCATCCAAAAATGAGTCCAGGGTATCCAGAAGAGGACTGGCTTGTTCCAACATACGGTGGGCCCAGGTCTGAGGCTCCCCTTGGAGTAGGGAGACTATGAACCCCACCTTAGTGCTCTCCAGGGAGAAGGTGCGGGGTTGTAGCAGGAAGTAGAGCCGACAGGCATTCCTGAAGGAGCGGAACTTACTGCGGTCCCCTGAAAACCGTTCCGGTGGGGGCACACGAGGTTCTGGGGGTGGCATCATTACTGTGGGTGCTGATGCAGAGGTTGCTGAGCCAGAAAACCGGGATGTCAGGGAGGCCTGATGAGTTGCAGAGCCCGGGGCCATGGATTCCACTCTCTGTTCTAGTTGATGATAGCCATCTCGCAGGCCCTGGACTGCCAGGGTAAGGGCCGACATCTGTTGGCACAAGGCTTCCAAAGGCGAGGCACCCCCTTCGGACTCCATTCTGGCTGGATCGTACTATCACGTACCTTACAGCGGAGTCCGGATGCTGGGGATGGCCTCGTGCACGGTTCCGGTCCAAACACCCCTGGTGGTGGGAACAGGGAGTGCTGGGGCACGAAAGGGTGCAAGTGCCTGCGGCTGGTAGACTGGTGCTTGGAAGTACTGGTTCCTCTGAAGAGCTGGTGTATACGTTGGTATCCAAGGCTGTGTGCAGTAACGGCCGAACAGGTGGACGTAGGCACTGCAAGGTCAAGACAGGGAACAGGTCGGCAACTGGCTGGCAAACAAGGTACAAAGCGGAAGGCAAGTTCGTGGTCAAGGCAGGCAATAGGTTGGCAACAGGCAGGTGATAAGGTACCGAATCAGAGAGCAGAGTCGTAGTCCAGGGATCCAAGCTGAGGTCAAACCAAAGGGAGCAGTCAGTAAGCGGGGTCAATCCAGGAAGGGTAACAGGAAAACCAGGTGAATCAGGACCAAGGTAGGCAGGAACTTCAGGCAGGTATTCAGGAGATAAGACTGAAGACGATCCAGCACTGACACCATGTGAAGGCCCTGTTTATATAGGGCGCCTTGTGCTGGGATTGGTGGAGGTACGGGTCCGTGCGTGATTACGCGCACACGTTCGTGCTGACGTGGAAGTGCGTGCCCTCGTTCGTATTGACAAACGAGGGCGCGCACAGGTCAGCGTTGGTACGCGGGTACGCCCGCACGTTCGGTTTCGTTGAGAAGGCTGCGCATGGGTATTGGCGCTTGCTGAGTGGGGATTCACCCCTACTGGACGAGGACGGGCATGGAACGCGTGAGTTCTCTGACAGTGACACAGCCCCAAATCCACAATGGCTCAAAAGTTATATGGTCCAGAAATATTTAGACATAAAGGTGGATAAAGCACCTGGACCTGATGGCATCCACCCACGGATCCTAAAAGAATTGAGCTCTGTAATTTCAAAGCCATTGTATCTAATTTTTAGGGACTCATTAATGACAGGAATAGTACCACTGGATTGGCGCAGGGCGAACATGGTGCCTATATTTAAAAAGGGAACAAAGTCTTTACCAAGTAACTATAGACCTGTTAGTTTAACTTCTATAGTTGGGAAGATACTGGAGAGAATAATAAAAGACCACATAGACGAGTTCTTGCAGGAAAAAAATATTTTAAGCAACAGACAGCATGGATCCATGAAAGACAGAAGTTGTCAGACAAACCTGATTTCTTTTTATGAAGAGGTAAGTAAAACCTTGGACAGAGGCGTGGCTGTGGACGTGGTATACTTGGATTTTGCAAAAGCGTTCGATACAGTTCCCCACACACGGCTCATGTGTAAGGTAAGGTCTACAGGTTTGGAAATATCGGTTTGTAAATGGATAGAAAACTGGCTAAAAGACAGAATTCAGAGAGTAGTGGTTAATGATTCTTACTCTGAATGGTCTAAGGTTGTCAGTGGTGTACCCCAAGGTTCAGTGCTGGGACCCTTACTTTTTAATATCTTTATAAATGATATTGGGTCTGGGATCAAAAGTAACATTTCTGTCTTTGCAGATGACACCAAGCTATGCAGTGGAATAACGTCCTTACAGGAGGTCTACAATTTACAAGCCGACCTCAATGCTCTGTCTAATTGGGCGACTATGTGGCAGATGAGGTTTAATGTTGATAAATGTAAAGTTATGCACTTGGGGGCTAAGAATATGCATGCATCATACATGCTAGGGGGAGTACAACTGGGGGAATCCGTATTGGAGAAGGATCTGGGGGTTTTGGTAGATCACAAGCTCAATAATAGAATGCAATGCCAAGCTGCGGTTTCCAAAGCGAGCAAAGTCCTTTCTTGTATTAAGAGAGGTATGGACTCCAGAGAGAGAGATATCATTTTGCCCCTGTTCAAATCATTAGTAAGACCTCATCTGGAATATGCAGTTCAGTTTTGGGCACCAGTTCTCAAAAAGGATATTGGGGAACTGGAGAAAGTGCAGAGAAGGGCAACCAAACTGATAAGAGGCTGGAGGAGCTCAGCTATGAGGAAAGATTAGAGGAACTGAATTTATTCACTGTTGTCATCTAAGGCAGCCAGACAGCCATCTGCAGGAGTTAGTGTGTGTGTGTGTGCTGTGTGAGTATAGCACATCACACTAAACCACCTCAGCCTGTATATGCCCTAAGGCCCTGTTGTCATCTAAGGCAGCCAGACAGCCATCTGCAGGAGTTAGCGGGTGTGTGTGCTGTGTGAGTATAGCACAGCACACAATAAACCACCTCAGCCTGTATCTGCCCTAAGGCCCTGTTGTCATCTAAGGCAGCCAGACAGCCATCTGCAGGAGTTAGTGTGTGTGTGTGCTGTGTGAGTATAGCACATCACACTAAACCAGCTCAGCCTGTATATGCCCTAAGGCCCTGTTGTCATCTAAGGCAGCCAGACAGCCATCTGCAGGAGTTAGCGTGTGTGTGTGCTGTGTGAGTATAGCACAGCACACTAAACCACCTCAGCCTGTATCTGTCCTAAGGCCCTGTTGTCATCTAAGGCAGCCAGACAGCCATCTGCAGGAGTTAGCGTGTGTGTGTGTGTGTGCTGTGTGAGTATAGCACAGCATAGCACAGCACACTAAACCAGCTCAGCCTGTATCTGCCCTAAGGCCCTGTTGTCATCTAAGGCAGCCAGACAGCCATCTGCAGGAGTTAGCGTGTGTGTGTGTGCTGTGTGAGTATAGCACAGCACACAATAAACCACCTCAGCCTGTATCTGCCCTAAGGCCCTGTTGTCATCTAAGGCAGCCAGACAGCCATCTGCAGGAGTTAGCGTGTGTGTGTGTGCTGTGTGAGTATAGCACAGCACACAATAAACCACCTCAGCCTGTATCTGCCCTAAGGCCCTGTTGTCATCTCAGGCAGCCAGACAGCCATCTGCAGGAGTTAGCGTGTGTGTGTGTGCTGTGTGAGTATAGCACAGCACACTAAACTACCTTAGCCTGTATCTGCCCTAAGGCCCTGTTGTCATCTAAGGCAGCCAGACAGCCATCTGCAGGAGTTAGCGTGTGTGTGTGTGTGTGTGAGTATAGCACAGCACACTAAACCAGCTCAGCCTGTATCTGCCCTAAGGCCCTGTTGTCATCTAAGGCAGCCAGACAGCCATCTGCAGGAGTTAGCGTGTGTGTGTGTGCTGTGTGAGTATAGCACAGCACACTAAACCAGCTCAGCCTGTATCTGCCCTAAGGCCCTGTTGTCATCTAAGGCAGCCAGACAGCCATCTGCAGGAGTTAGTGTGTGTGTGTGCTGTGTGAGTATAGCACAGCATACTAAACCACCTCAGCCTCTATCTGCCCTAAGGCCCTGTTGTCATCTAAGTCAGCCATCTGCAGGAGTTAGTGTGTGTGCTGTGTGACTCCAGCACAATATACACTACCCACTACAATGCCTGGAAGACCGACAAGGAGAGGCAGACAGTCCCGAGCCAAGAAAACAGGGCAAGCAGGCTCTGTGTCTAGAGACAACAGTGCTGGTTGTGGACGTGGTGCATCGTCATCAGCACGTGGCCATGGGACACGCTTGTCCTTCTTTTCGGCAGCTGGACATGTTGAGCCGCATCATGCCGAAGGCTTGGTAGAGTGGATGACCAAGCCCTCCTCATCCTCCTCCTCCTCTCTCACCCAGGCTCAGGGTACTGGCAAAGCAGCTGCCAATGCGTACTCAATGTCATCATCAGGCACCCCTTCCCTAGACCCACCATGTCCTCCTGAGGAGTCCCCCGAACTGTTTGAGCACAGTGTTGGGTACATGCTCCAGGAGGATGCCCAGCGTTTTGAAGGCTCCGATGATGATACCCAGCTAGAGGAAGGCAGTAGCGTGAGCGCAAAGAGAGGGGATGCTTAAGGACAGCAATCTGGCAGTCATGTTCCACCAGCTGCAGCTTACTGCCAGGTTTGCTCCAGTGGTGAAGAGGGAGGGGATGATGAGGTCACTGACTCCACGTGGGTGCCTGAACGGAGAGAGGAGGAGGAGGAGGAGGAGGTGGCACATCTCCAACGAGGCAGGATGCCCTCTGGGGGCCAGCTTGAGGCCAGCACACCAACTGAATCACACCGCAGAGCTCCGCCTGTGCAGGGCGCTGCCTCTGCACGTTATTACAAAAGTTCTTTGATGTGGGCCTTTTTTGAGACAAGTGCATCAGATCGCACCACTGCTATTTGCAACATATGTCTCAAGCGTATCTCGCGTGGCCAAAACATCAGCCGCTTGGGCACCACAAGCATGACCAGACATGTCGACCTGCCATGCAGCTCGTTGGCAAGCGGACATTAAAGACCCACACCAAAGAACAAAGCGGACCTCTCCTTGCTCCTTATCAGCTGGGATCTCCAACCCCACTATACCTTCAGTTCTCTCTGAAAGCTGCACTGAGAGGAATGAAGGTGTAGAATTAGGTGTGTCACAGCCAAGTACTTGCGGGCACTCTGCTAGCAGTACACCGACGTCCGATTCTACCAGGCAAATTTCCCTGCCCCAGCTACTGGACCGTCGAAAGAAGTTTACTCCCAGCCATCCACATGCCCAGCGGTTGAATGTTAGCTTGGCTAAATTGCTAGCACTTCAACTGCTGCCTTTTCAGTTGGTAGACTCGGCCCCCTTCCGTGAGTTTGTTCAATGTGCGGTTCCTATATGGCAGGTTCCCAAACGCCACTTTTTGTCATGGAAGGCGATTCCGGCTCTCTACCGGCATGTGGAAGGCAATGTCCATGCCTCGCTGGACAGGGCGGTCAGCGGTAAGGTGCATATTACCGCTGACTCATGGTCCAGCAGGCATGGACAGGGACGTTACCTGTCTTTCACGGCCCATTGGGTCACTCTTTTGGCAGCTGGGAAGGATGCAGGACAAGGTACTGTAGTGTTGGAGGTTGTTCCGCCACCACGCCTCCAAAATGCTACTACTGGTTGTGACACACCTCTCTCCTCCACCCCCCCCCTCCTCTTCTTCTTACTCCATGGCCTCTTCGAGTGCTCTGTCCTCTGAACCAGCGGTGCTCCGTAGGCGTCCAAGGGGCTACGCAAGTACGCAGGCAAAAAGATGCCATGCCGTGCTTGCGCTGGTGTGTTTGGGGGACAGGAGCCACACTGGGGCAGAGGTTCTGTCAGCTCTGCAGGGGCAGGCCGAGAGGTGGTTGACGCCACGCCAGCTTAAGCCAGGAATGGTGGTTTGTGACAATGGCACCAACCTCCTCTCCGCCCTGCGACAGGGACAGCTGACCCATGTGCCCTGTATGGCTCACGTCCTTAACCTGGTGGTGCAGCGGTTCTTGGGCAGGTACCCAGGCTTACAGGATGTCCTGAGGCAGGCCAGGAAAGTCTGTGTGCATTCCCGCTGATCATATAATGCCAGTGCTCGGCTGGCTGAGCTGCAAAAGGAGTTGAACCTGCCCAAGAACCGCCTTATATGTGACATGCCCACCAGGTGGAACTCAACGCTGGCCATGCTGCAGCGACTGCACACGCAGCAGAGGGCCATCAATGAGTACCTGTGCGACTACGGCACCAGGACAGGGTCAGGGGAGCTCTGATTTTTTTCCCCACGCCAGTGGAGCATGATCAGGGATGCATGCACTGTCCTGTCACCATTTGAGGAGGCCACGAGGATAGTGAGCAGTGACAGTGCATGCATCAGTGACACTGTACCTCTTGTCCACCTGTTGGAGCATACGCTGCGTGGGATAATGGACAGGGCACTTGAGGCAGAACAGAGGCAGGAATAGGAGGACTTCCTTGCCTCTCAAGGCCCCCTTTATCCAGACAGTGTTCCTTCTCTCCCACCCATCACACAGGAAGAGGAGGAGGAGGAGGAGGAGGAGGATTGTGTCAGCATGGAGGTGGAGCCTGGCACTCAGCATCAGCAGCAGCAGTCTTTTAGGGATGATTTACAGTACCAAGAAACCAGTGGACTTGTACGTGGCTGGGAGGAGGTGGCTGCGGATCATGTCGTCCTCAGTGACCCAGAAGACTCCGGACCGAATGCCTCAGCTAACCTACGTTGTATGGCCTCCCTGATCCTGCAAAGCCTGCGGAAGGATCCTCGTATTCTTCGGATCAAGGAGAGGGACCATTACTGGCTGGCCACTCTCCTTGATCCACGGTACAAGGGTAAGGTTGCGGACCTTATCTTGCCGTCGCAGAGGGAGCAGAGGATGAGACATCTCCGGGAGGCCTTGCAGAAAGGTCTGTGCAACGCGTTCCCAGAGACTGGGAGGTTACAAACTCCTGGTCCTGGACGACGAGTTGCTGAGGCTTCGGTCAGTAGCAGAAGGAGCGGTGGGGAAGGTGGACGTCTGACCGATGCGTTCAGACAATTTTTTAGTCCGCAGCCCCAAGGTATGATCGGTTCCAGCAACCATCGCCAGCGTCTGATATACATGGTGCAGGTATACCTAGGGGCAAGGTCAGACTTGAACACCTTTCCCACCGAAAATCCTCTGGCTTACTGGGTCTTGAGGATGGATCACTGGCCAGAGCTTGCACAGTATGCAATTGAGCTACTGGCCTGTCCTGCATCCAGCGTTCTTTCCGAACGCACATTCAGTGCTGCTGGAGGCTTTGTCACCGATCACAGGGTGCGCCTGTCCACCAGCTACCAGGCACCTGAAAGCTGATATAACAGAATAATTTATTTTGAAATGTCACATCCCTTCAAGACTGCCTATGCTGATGCTGAGTGACTGTCCTGTTATGTTGACTGACTATCCTCTTCCTCCTCAATGGTCCTGATGATAGCTTGGAAGAACATTTTTGTTTCTGGGTGCCACCACCAGTGGCTAAGGCCCAATTTTTCAGCCCCTGTTTAACAGGGTCGTGTAATTACAATTTTTTATGCAATGCTTTGCAACAGGTCTGATTGCTGTGCTCAGAGTACAGTATCTGTGAGGGGTTGCAGTGTTGTGGCAGCAGCACCAGTGCCTAAGGCCCAATTTTTCAGCCCCTGTTTAACAGGGGCGTGTAATTACAATTTTTTTTTATGCAATGCTTTGCAACAGGTCTGATTGCTGTGCTCCAAGTACAGTATCTGTGAGGGGTTGCAGTGTTGTGGCACCAGCACCAGTGCCTAAGGCCCAATTTTTCAGCCCCTGTTTAACAGGGGCGTGTAATTATAAATCTTGATCTAATAATTCACAGCAGGGCCCATTCCTGTGCCCACCAAGAGTAACTGTGAGGGCTTACAGTGTTGTGGCAACACCGTCCACCACCACCACCACCACCACCAAAGGCCCAATTTTTCTGCCCCTGTTTAACAGGGGCATGTAATTACAAATCTTGATCTAATAATTCACAGCAGGGCCCATTCCTGTGCCCACCAAGAGTAACTGTGAGGGCTTACAGTGTTGTGGCAACACCGTCCACCACCACCACCACCAAAGGCCCAATTTTTCTGCCCCTGTTCAACAGGTGCATGCAATTACAAATCTTGATCTAATAATTCACAGCAGGGCCCATTCCTGTGCCCACCAAGAGTAACTGTGAGGGCTTACAGTGTTGTGGCAACACCGTCCCACACCACCACCACCACCAAAGGCCAAATTTTTCTGCCCCTGTTCAACAGGTGCATGCAATTACAAATCTTGATCTAATAATTCACAGCAGGGCCCATTCCTGTGCCCACCAAGAGTAACTGTGAGGGCTTACAGTGTTGTGGCAACACCAACATCTAATGGGGCAAATTTCTGCAGAGTATATACGGCAGGCCCCTACTTTCAAACATCCAACTTAGAAACGACTCCTACTTGCAAACGGAAGGAGAAAACAGGAAGTGAGAGGAAATCTACCCCTAGGAAGGGAAATTCTATCCTGTTAGATTTAAATTGGGAAAAAGGTATCTCCTCTCTACTGATGCTTTTTCACCAATCCTTGTTTCAATAAAAAACACACTTTTCCAAAAACATTTGTCATTGGGACGGAAGTGAGGTGAAATGTTCTGAACAGGTGCACAGACAGCAAAACAAATGTTACAGGGGTGATAACCCTTCCCTATGTTCTCCAGAAAGCTTAAAAATAGATTTTTTTGGATGGAGCTATACTTGAAAATGTACCTGTTCAAAATTACACACAGATTCTACTTAAGAACAAACCTACAGTCCCTGTCTTGTTTGCACCGCCTGTATACTGCTGTTCAGAGTATATAGGGTTGTAGGTATAGGGTTTTATTTTGGGTGCGGGGTTCCCCTTAATATCCCTACAAGACCCAAAGGGGCTGGTAATGGCAATTTTCATCCATATTGCCAGGACAAGTCATGACATTAAAGCCGCAAGCAGTTTTAAATGGCTTCTTTTTTTCCTTTACAAATGTCATTTTTTGCAGGGACAGTTCTAAACACGGGAAACACATGCCACTTCACAGGCATACTTTAGACACCCCCCAGGTACCATATTTAAAGGAATATTTCACTTTTTTTTTTTCACTTTATCCATCATTAAAATGACTGCTCCCGAAAAAACGTCAGTTTTTAAAACTTCTTTTTGCATTGATACATGTCCTTGGGGCAGGACCCGGGTCCCCAAACCTCTTTTATGACATTAACATGCATATTGGCCGTTATAATTAGCACTTTAGATTTCGAACGTTCGCGTCCATTGTAACTAATAGGGTTCGAATGTTCGCGCAAACTTTCGGTCCGTTCGCAGGTTCTGGTGCGAACCGAACCCGGGGGTGTTCGGCTCATCCCTACTCCCCGTCATATCTCTCAGCCTCCCACTGCCTCAGACTGCTGGGGTCACTAGCTACCACAATTCTGATGGTGAAGTGGGCTCATTGGCGGATGAGGGAGTTTCAGGTTGAACTCCTGAAACAGTGGAGGAACTGATCCACACGTCTCTGGATAAGAATATCACCAATAATGAAAAGTTCCCTCGAATGGTGGCGGAAGCCAGCCAGTCTATCGAATTGTCACCAACTCAATCCACCGAGACCAATAGTAGCCACATTGGACACATCAGCAGTAGGCTGGGGAGCGCACTGCAAGGGCCAGCTAGCCCAGGGCTGGTGGAAGAACAAACAAAGAGAAGTCTCCAATATAATAGAGCTGAAAGCAGCCCTCCAGGCCTTGAAAACTTCCAGGACCAAATAAGAGCGCGACGCTTCAGATGGACAATGGAGAAATACCAGACCTTCTCTAACAAGGGCAGTTGCGGCACACGAACCCTAACAAACTTCCTCTGGCAGCTTGGAGGTTGAGAAGCAAAGGCTAGGAGAAGCGGGGTGTTCAGTCTCAGTCATCAAGACTTTACTCAAGGCAAGAGCAGCAACAACGAATAAAACCTATTTAACGGCATGGGAGAAGTTTGCCACCTTTGCTGAAACCAGAGGATTTGATCCGCACCACAGGAAGCACAGATATTAGAATTCCTACAAGCAGGCCTTGACATGGGCCTACAGATGAATACACTACGAGTACAGATCTCAGCACTTTCAGCATTAACAGGGGTAAAATGGGCTAGTACCCAACAGTTAGTACGCAGTGGCGTCACTAGGGTTGGTGTCACCGGTGCGAAAAAAAATGGTGTCACCCCCCCCCCCCCCCCACCAACTATAGTCCCCCCTCAGTACAGACCCCCTCCACTAACTACAGACCCCCCTCCCGCAGTATAGATCCCCCTCCCTCAGTACAGACCCCCACACTAAGTACAGACCACCCTCCATCAATATAGACCCCCCTCCCTCAGTATAAACCTCCTCCCTCAGTACAGACACCCTTTCAGTGCAGACCCCTCCATCAGTACAGACACCCCCCCTTAGTGCAGACACCCCCCAGCAGTACAGATACCCCTCCCAGTGCAGACCACCCCAGCATTACAGACACCCCCCTCAGTGCAGACCCCACCAGCAGTACAGATACCCCTCTCAGTGCAGACCCCCCCCCCAGCATTACAGAAACCCCCCTCAGTGCAGACCCCCCCAGCAGTACAGACACCCCCCCTCAGTACAGACATTACCCTCAGTGCAGACCTCCCAGTGCAGACCCCCCCAGTAGTACACACACCCCTCCCTTAGTGTAGACCCCCCTCAGTACAGACACCCCCCAGGACAGGCCCCCCAGCAGTACAGATATCCCCCCTCAGTGCAGACCCCCCCAGTGCGGATCCACCCCAGGGCAGGCCCCCCAGCAGTACAGATATCCCCCCTCAGTGCAGACCCCCCAGTGCAGACCCCCCAGTGCAGACACCCCAAAGTACAGACAACCCCCCCTGGGTGCAGACACCCCCCAATGCAAACCCCCCCAGTACAGACATATCCCTCAATACAGACACCCCCCTCACAGACCTCAGATACAGACAGCGGTGTGTGTCCCTTGAGCTCCTCCTCCTTTGTGGATGTAAACAGAGGAGGGGGAGGCGGCTTCGCTCTGCTGAGGGACACAGCCACGGCGACGGTGAGACACGGCGGCGGGCGGTGTTAGTGGTGCCGCTACCCACGGGTGTCACCCCTTTGGCGGGTGTCACCCGGGTGCGGCGCGCACCCCCCGCACCCGGCTAACAACGCCACTGTTAGTACTGCAGTTCCTGAAAGCCTGCAACAGAGTACGACCAAAGACAATGTCATTTGTCCCTCCATGGGACTTACAGATGGTGCTAAAGATGTTGTCCCAACCCTCTTTTGCAAGAGGCCAAGCAACCTCGTTATGGAATATAATGATGAAAGCTGTTTTTTCTCACTGCCATCACATCAGGGAGAAGAATATCAGACATTCCAACCCTAGGATACAAACCCCCTTACTGTTGTCTCCTACCAGACAGGGTGGTACTAAGAACGTTGCCACAGCACCAGCCAAAGGTAAACAAATAACTTCTTGGAGAACAGGACATTGTCCTCCCAACAATGCAGAAGGATGCATCCAGTCAAAGGCATGAATTAGATGTCGGGTCTATCCTTGAAGCTTACATAACAGAGAACAGCCCCGTTCAGAAAAGTGGAAAACCTGTACATCATCCCAGCTGGATTAAGAAAAGGGCTAGCAGTGTCCAAAAGGACACTAGCAATGTGGCTGGTTAAAACCATTTAGAGAGCTTATCAGGCAAGAAGCCTAGAACCTCCATCAAATGTGAGGGCACACTCGACAAGAAGCCTGGCGGCGCTGTGGGCAGAGTTCAGTGGTATATCCCCAGAAGTAATTTGCAGAGCTGCAGCATGGTCAACATATGGCTCATTCCAGACTCATTATAAAGTAGATCCGGCAGCCCTAACGACTGTAGAATTTGATTGTGCTGTACTGACCGGAATGGATAATTAATAAAATATTATTTCAGCATACTCTCCCTTGTGATTTGTGGGCGTGCTACATCCCATACGTGTATGTTGTCATGCTTGTGTCAGGAAAACAGAAAATTGTATACTTACCCGACGGTACTTTTCCTTTATTGATACATAATCATGACAGCATACTGGTCCCTCGCTTGTGGGCTTCGCATTTGAGTATAGTTAAGAGAATGCCACCTTGGGGAGTAGACTTATTTAAATATAGTGTAACCAGTCCTGATTGGGCGAGGGGCGGAGCCTATACCCATACGTGTTTTCTGTCATGCTTATGTATCAGGAAAGGAAAATGACCAACGTGTAAGTATACAATTTTAACGATCCCATACCTTGCTTTTCATATAAAAATATAACAATAATAATAACAAAAAGTCTCTCTCCCTTTTTTTTTTTATTATATATATTTTGATAAGATAAGTGTGTATTTGTACAACTTGATTTTGTTTTTATTTTCCATAAAAGTGTCAGCACCCAGAAATTATGCACTGTATATATATATATATATATATATATATATATATATATATATATATATATTATGATTAGAAATTGGATTTGCACTGTCTCGGTATATGTGACTATGTAACCGGCACTTCCAGGCCGGCGATACATAATGTATCAGGCTCCTTGTAGTAGCTTCAGCTTGAGAAAGGAGTGCGCACGCCCGGATATGGCACAGTGCATGCTCCGAAATGCGTCGCAAAGCATCTTGGATTCCTCTGACCTCATCCTGCCCAATGCTGCCTCCTTCACGCTCCACTCCACGGTGCGTTCCACTGCATCCGTACCGGCATCAGCAGATGTCCTATACGTCCGTGACTGCTGAGGCACATCGCTTCAGCGTTACAGGTGATGGACACTCTAAGCTCATGGATCCCTTTCTATGACAGACGAGCTGATGTTTTCATCACTTGTGTGAGTAGCCCCAGTTAGGGGTTCAATAAATTATATATTTTTTATGCTATATATATGTAGCGGGGTTCTACCCCTTTTAGGCTTAGAGACTACATCTCCCAGGATTCCCCAGGCCCCAGGGCTGCTGACTTCCGCCCGGGAGGCTGCTGGGGGAGATTATAAAAGGGAAGAGCGGAGACCGCCTCTTCCTCTTGGGACACTTCCTCTTCTGAGGCCTGACAGGACTGGCCTGCCTCTGCTGACAGAGCGTGTGACGCGGAGACTGCAGCCAGCAGAGACACCTGTGCGGACCGGAGCTGAAGGCCTGAAGCCTGGGCCTTGCAGCCGATGGAGTGAGACTCTCACCCCTCAGAATCCACAGCAGCGGAGCGGAGACTTCCCCTTACTGTCGGTCGGACGGAGCTGATGACCGGAGTTCAGGGCTGTGACTGAGGAGACCGGACGCCGCCATTGAAGAGACCAGAGCCACCATTAGAGGGACCGGATCGGAGGACGGTACCCCAAGGATTGGTGAGAGAGCCGGAAGGCTCATCCTGCATTGACACACACGTTTTATGCCTATTGAACTGCCTAGGCGCAATTTACCTCAGAGCAGCAATGTTACTTTTTGTGGATTACAAATGACACCATTTAAAGCTACATGTGCACCACCTCTACAGATTTATTGCCGGTGAAGAACACTGTACTAGTACAAGGACTGAGCTCTATTACTAGGGATCAGGCCTGGTCCATTAGGTAGGCGCAGATAGATTTATTGCACCTCAGGGGTGCATAGCAGACGGTCGCCACACTGGGCGCTCCGTTTCCCCCCTGCCAGTTGTTACATATGTGTGTACATGTTAAAGTGCATTTTGCAGGGACCTGCTAAAGTATTGTAAGTCATATGTTCAAACGCATGTTGCTATTTCTTTTCCTTATTGACAAAAGTAAAGCCAGTTATTCTTATTTCAGCAGTCTGCTTGTGAGTTCATACCAATTACACTTAGAGTATAAGCTAAGTTTTATGTGCATAGGGACGTACCCCTTTACTAACTGTGCCAGAGCGGGTAGAGCCAAATTGCCGGGGGTTGGTGGAGCTGTACTCAGGGACCCAAAACAAACCAGCGGCTCTCTTAACTGGGGGTAGCGCTACACGTGGGGGCTCGTAATCCGGGATCCTGAGTCAGCGGGAAAAGCCGCCAGAAGGTACCGGCATGGACCCAATAGAAGTGGGACGGTGGTCCGCAACATGGGCTGCTGACCCGGCCGCAGCAGCAGTTATTGAACTGCCGGGGATGTGGCAGAGAGAGGCAGTGAAGCAGCTCATAATGTCATTATCCCCATGCCAGAAGTCATGGATAATGGACATGAGAAATGATGCTGGGTACACATACGCCTTAATAGAGTGGAAGGAAGAGACTCCAGAGCAGTTCAGGAGCCAAAGCATACAGGCACCGAATGGTCAGGCCTACCAATTGCTGCATGCGCTGCCGCGCAAGGGAGAAGGTTCTCCTATGAAAGCCATTCTATCCCCAAAGAAGGAGGAGCAGAAGGGCGCGGAAAGTCCCGCACCCGCACACACTACTCTTAGTGCAGAACTGTGTGCTGTCCTAGGGGAGATTGTGACCCAGTGCAGAAGAGACCCCGGGGATTACCCAATGTCGGGATACAGGAAACTCCGGATGTTTTCAGGGAGGACACCTGTACCCTCGGGAGAAGAGGGATTTGAAGAGTGGTTAGATGGTGCCACGCAGGCCCTAGAAGAATGGGAGGTCTCAGAAGGCAGAAAGAAGCAAAGGATTGTGGAAAGCCTGAAAGGACCTGCCTTAGAGGCCATACGCAATCTGAAGAAGAGTAAAAAGGATTGCACTGCCCAGGACTACATAGACATCCTGGAGGGTGTGTTTGGTGGGACAGAAAAAGTCACAGAACTTACCTATCAACTGGAACACTGTTACCAGAAGACAGGGGAGAAGCTGTCAGAGTACATGGGACGCATAGACAAGATCCTGCATAGGATTATCCTGAAGAAGGGGATAGATCCAGGGAAGGTAGACGAAGCCCGTGCCCAGCAGGTGATGAGGGGAGCCCAACCCTTGGACCCTGTCGCACTAATTCTACGTACCCGCCAGGATGGGAAGAGCCTGGACTACCCTGACCTCATCCGAATGGTCAGAGAAGAAGAGGCCATGTTGTAAGAGAAAAGGGAGAAGCAGGTGATGGGGTCTACAAAACTTCCAGTGGCCACGGTCAGGTCGGCCTTAACCCCTGAAAGAGACACAGAGGTAGATGCCCTGAAGTTGCAGATGTCCCAGATGATGGAGATACTGACGTCTCTAGTGGCGAAAGAGACGCCCAGTCCCAAGAAGGAAACAACCAGGAGGGAATTGTTTCCAGCTGTTCCAGCACCAGCATCCCCACCTGACCACAGTGAGATGATTTGCTTTAATTGTGGAGGAATTGGGCATATTGCAGCTGTATGTTCCAGTCCCAAGAAGAAGAAGGCAGAAAGCCGCCAGCCGGCGGGAAACGCCAAAGGGCCCCGGTGAAGGAGTCAACCGGGTGCCCATCACCTTCAGTGAGCTCCAAGAAGCACAACAAGAAGAGAAAGCGAGGAGACCAAACCCCTCAGAAGGGGCCCAGGGATCCTCAACCGAGGTGCACTCCAGAGAAAGGGGGCAAGACCCCTCTGAAGAGACACAGCACCCCAAAGCAACAACCCTTGCAAGTGAGAGATAACAATATCCCTCAACGGGTTCACACTCCCAGTAAGAGGGAGAAAGTCAATGCATACCAGGCTCAAGAAAGGAGCAAGTGCAAATCAAGTGCTGGCAAAGCAAAGAGTCCAAAGAAGAGGACAGCATCAACTAGGCCCTACCCAGAAGAGCTAGTTGGTCCATCCCCTACTGTACCCATCCAGGTGGAAGGAGTGTACACAAAGGCCCTCCTGGACACTGGAGCACAAGTGACCCTGTTGTACAGGGACTTCTATGACAGATACCTGAGTCATCTGCCTATACAGAAGATAGAAGAGCTGGAGATAAGGGGATTGGGAACTCAGAGTTTCCCCTATGATGGATACTTACCCATCAGATTGACGTTTGACCCATCCGTAGCTGGGAAGTCTGAAGTGTTCGACACCTTAGCAGTGGTGTGTCCCCGCCCACCAGGAACCAGCAAGACTTCCCTGATCATAGGGACGAACACGGACCTAGTCAGAAGGCTTCTGACCCCCCTGGTGAAGAAAGAGAGTCTTTCAACTCCCAAGATCCATCCCATGCTGAAGGCAGCCTACCAGCGGTTGGTCCTAGAGCAGAAGACCCCAAGTGAGGGGATAGGAAGGGTATGGAGGCTTGGAAAAGAAGGAGCAGTGTTACAGCCTGGAGAGGTGACCTGCATGAGAGCCACGGTGAAACTTACTTGGGAGCAGCCTGGCCCCTTTGTGATGCTGGAAGCCGACCCAATGGAGGGTCACTCAGGTCTGGAGGTGATACCAGAAGTAATTTCACTGAAGGACCTGAAGAAGGCTAAAGGAAGAGTCCCTGTCAGTGTGAGGAACCCCACGTGGCAGCCCGTGGAGATCCCTGCCAGGATGCTTCTGGGACAGGTGAGTCCTGCTGTCCCAGTTGGCTGGTCAGAAGTGAAGGGGACGGGTGAAAGTGAAGATGTTTGGAAGAAACTCTCCATGGAAAACCCAAACCTACCTGGAGCTTGGAAAGAGAGAGCCAAGGCCCAGCTGACCAGATGGGAGAAGATTTTCTCCAAAGATGAGTTTGATGTGGGGTGTGCGTGGAGTGCCACCCATCGAATCCGCATGCAAGAGGACAAGCCATTCAGAGAGAGAGTGAGGCGAGTCCCGCTAGCAGATCTGGAGGATCTGAGGGAGCAGCTTGCGGAATTGAAGAAGACGGGAGTGATTAGGGAGTCCAGAAGCCCCTACGCCTCCCCAATTGTGGTAGTCAGAAAGAAGAATGGGTCATTGAGACTGTGCATTGACTACAGAACTCTCAACAGGAGGACCATTCCTGACCAGTACACCACGCCAAGGATAGAAGATGCCTTACAGAGTTTATCTGGAGCTAAGTGGTTCAGTGTGATGGACCTCAAGAGTGGGTATTACCAAATCCCCATGCATCCAGAAGACAGAGAGAAGACTGCCTTCATAACCCCAGTAGGATTCTTTGAGTTCAACAGGATGCCCCAGGGCCTATCTGGAGCTCCTGCTACGTTTCAACGCCTAATGGAAAGGACAGTTGGAGACATGAACCTCATAGAAGTCCTGGTGTATCTGGACGATGTCATTGTCTTTGGAAAGACTTTGGAAGAACATGAAGCCAGATTGGAGAAAGTACTGAAGAGGCTCAGTGAAGAGGGACTTAAACTTTCTCCAGAGAAGTGTCGGTTCTATCAGTCTTCTGTGAACTATCTGGGACACATAGTGTCTGAAAAAGGAGTGTCTACAGACCCTGAGAAGCTGGAGGCAGTTACTTCGTGGCCAAGGCCCACAACAGTTACAGAACTTCGGTCTTTCTTGGGGTTCTGCTCTTACTACCGCAGGTTTGTGGATGGATTTGCCCGCATTGCCAAACCCCTCAACGAGCTGCTGAAGACAGAAGGAGAGGAGGATGGAATGGGGCCTAGGAGGTCCAGTGAGTCGGTCCAAGACCAGTGGAATTCAAGGTGTGAAGAGGCTTTCAGAACCTTGAAGAGAAGTCTCACCACAGCCCCAGTTTTGGCCTACGCTGATCCCACTAGACCATATGAGCTACATGTTGATGCCAGCCATGAGGGCCTAGGTGGAGTACTCTACCAGGAGTATGAAGACCAGCTACGACCAGTGGCTTATGTGAGCCGGAGCCTGACCCCCTCCGAGAAGAACTATCCCACCCACAAGTTGGAGTTCTTAGCCCTAAAGTGGGCAGTTGTTGACAAATTGAGAGACTATCTGTATGGGGCCGAGTTTACTGTAAAAACAGATAACAACCCCTTGACCTATCTATTCACCACCGCCAAGCTGGATGCAACTGGACACAGATGGTTGGCGGCGTTGTCTGGATTCAATTTCAGTCTCAAGTACAGACCAGGGGCTGGAAATAGGGATGCAGATGCCCTGTCCCGAAGATCCCATGTCATGGTCGATGACTGGGAAGACTGGACCCAAGTGGCACCAGATGGAGTGCGAGCCCTTTGTCAGGGGGCTGAACTCCAAGCCAGAGGAGGATCCAGAGCTGAAGAGATAGGAGTTACCACAGTGGGAGTCCCAAAGTGTTACTGTGGGGTAACTCAACTGGCAGAAGAGTGTCTGCCGAAGCTGTCCAAGAAGGAGTTAAGGTGTGACCAATTGGAAGATCCCATGGGGAAATTGGTCCTGGAAGCCCTGGAAGACCAGAGTCCAGAGGGACTCCGCCTTCACCCTTCCAAAGAAGCTCGCCTACTGAGGAGAGAATTGGACAAGCTACAGGTGCATAAGGGGGTAGTCTACCGAAGGGGCCCCTCTGATGGACCAGAAGACAAGTGGCAGTTGTTTCTCCCAGAAAAGCATCGAGAGACTGTGCTGATTGCCTTACATGACCAGCATGGTCACTTGGGAGCAGAGAGAACCTTCCAACTTGTCAGAGACCGGTTTTACTGGCCCTGCATGAGGGCCGAAGTGGAGGAGTATTGCCATTCCTGTGCAAGATGCATTCAGAGGAAGACTTTACCCCATCAAGCTGCCCCAATGGGCCACCTGCAAAGTGAAGGCCCAATGGATCTGGTATGCATTGATTTTCTCTGCCTTGAACCCGATTTGAGCGGATTGGGAAATGTTCTGGTGGTAACCGACCATTTCACTCGTTATGCTCAGGCTTTCCCAACCAAGGACCAGAAGGCCTCTACAGTAGCCAAGGTACTCTTGGAGAAGTACTTTGTTCACTATGGACTGCCACAGAGAATCCATTCAGACCAAGGAAGGGACTTTGAGAGTCGCCTGATCAGGAAGCTACTAGATTCTCTGGGAGTAGAGAAGACTAGGACCACACCATATCACCCTCAAGGTGATGCCCAGCCTGAAAGGTTCAACAGGACCCTATTGAACATGTTGGGAACTTTAGAGACAGAGAAGAAGCAACACTGGAGCCAACACATTTCAGCTCTAGTGCATGCCTACAATTGCACCACAAGTGATGTGACAGTTTTCTCCCCTTACCGGCTTATGTTTGGGAGAGAAGCAAGATTGCCAGTGGATTTGGCCTTCGGCATTTCCTTGGACCATGCCTCTGCTGCCTCCCACAAAGGATATGTGAACAGACTGAGGCGCAGTCTGAAGATAGCTTATGAAAAAGCTCAAGCGGCCTCTGACCAGAGGGGGGCCCGAAACAAGAGGAACTTTGATTTGAAAGTTAGAGTACAGGACCTACAGCCTGGGGACCGTGTACTGTTACGCAACCTAGGAATCCCTGGAAAACACAAGATTGCTGATAGATGGAGATCAGAGCCATATATCATCTGTAGAAAACTTCCAGGATTGCCTGTCTACAAGTTGAAGCCAGAAGGAAGATTGGGGCCTTTGAAGACCTGGCATAGGAATCATTTGCTCCCACTCACTGAAGCAGTCAGAATGCCTCCAACGAGAGACTTACCTGAATCTGTTTCCATTCTGGATACCCCCAGGCCTAATACTAGGTCCCAGACCTCCCAAGCTAGGGATGGACAGGATCCCCAACCTGAAGAAGAAAGAGGAGAACTTGAATGGCTATGGCCTTCCTCAACTCCAGGAAGTTCTGCCATAGATCTTCCACCTACTGAAGATGTGGAAGATAACACATTGAACCCAGAAGCCACAGAGTTTATGCCATTAAGTGATGTGCCTGAGTGCTGGGAAGATATCCCTGGTCTCTACCCAGAACAAGAAGAAGATGTTCCAGAACCAGAGATGTTGCCAGAATGTGTTCCTGAAGAAGTTCCAAGAGAACAGAGAGCTCGCAGAGTTGTGAAGCCTCCCAAGAAGTTAACTTACCCCAAGATGGGAGAAAGTTCAGAGGACTCTGTTACCACAGCAAGGAGAAGTGCTGAAAGCCCTGACCCTTCCGCTGTTCATTTAGTGGAGGGCAACCCCAGCTCACTCTCTGGCACAGTTAAGCAGGTCGCACACACTGAAGTGACCTGTAGACAGGACAGCTCCCCATCTCATGCCAATTGGTGGGAAGCTCCTCTGTCCAAATTATGTGAAAATGTTGTTCCCGAGAAAGTTTGTAGTTTGAACACTATCTTTGGGGACCAAAGATTTAAAGTGGGGGGAGTGTGTAGCGGGGTTCTACCCCTTTTAGGCTTAGAGACTACATCTCCCAGGATTCCCCAGGCCCCAGGGCTGCTGACTTCCGCCCGGGAGGCTGCTGGGGGAGATTATAAAAGGGAAGAGCGGAGACCGCCTCTTCCTCTTGGGACACTTCCTCTTCTGAGGCCTGACAGGACTGGCCTGCCTCTGCTGACAGAGCGTGTGACGCGGAGACTGCAGCCAGCAGAGACACCTGTGCGGACCGGAGCTGAAGGCCTGAAGCCTGGGCCTTGCAGCCGATGGAGTGAGACTCTCACCCCTCAGAATCCACAGCAGCGGAGCGGAGACTTCCCCTTACTGTCGGTCGGACGGAGCTGATGACCGGAGTTCAGGGCTGTGACTGAGGAGACCGGACGCCGCCATTGAAGAGACCAGAGCCACCATTAGAGGGACCGGATCGGAGGACGGTACCCCAAGGATTGGTGAGAGAGCCGGAAGGCTCATCCTGCATTGACACACACGTTTTATGCCTATTGAACTGCCTAGGCGCAATTTACCTCAGAGCAGCAATGTTACTTTTTGTGGATTACAAATGACACCATTTAAAGCTACATGTGCACCACCTCTACAGATTTATTGCCGGTGAAGAACACTGTACTAGTACAAGGACTGAGCTCTATTACTAGGGATCAGGCCTGGTCCATTAGGTAGGCGCAGATAGATTTATTGCACCTCAGGGGTGCATAGCAGACGGTCGCCACACTGGGCGCTCCGTTTCCCCATTGCCAGTTGTTACATATGTGTGTACATGTTAAAGTGCATTTTGCAGGGACCTGCTAAAGTATTGTAAGTCATATGTTCAAATGCATGTTGCTATTTCTTTTCCTTATTGACAAAAGTAAAGCCAGTTATTCTTATTTCAGCAGTCTGCTTGTGAGTTCATACCAATTACACTTAGAGTATAAGCTAAGTTTTATGTGCATAGGGACGTACCCCTTTACTAACTGTGCCAGAGCGGGTAGAGCCAAATTGCCGGGGGTTGGTGGAGCTGTACTCAGGGACCCAAAACAAACCAGCGGCTCTCTTAACTGGGGGTAGCGCTACATATATATATATACGTATATAAATATACCCAGTTTGTATAGTCTATGTTTGCCTACATATATTCAGGCATACACATAAGGTACACCTCCACTCAAAATTATGATATTGTAGGCCTGCAATTCTTAGGAATAACTCACTTAAATCTGTCCAAACCAGAGTCTAGTAGACATCCAGGGTATGATAAAGTTTGAAACACAAAATCATAAATTATAATATAATAAATAACTATAAAAATGATTCAATAATGTAATCAAATCAATAAACACTGAAATTTGCTCAGTTGCAGAATTGTCGCTGTCATTAGATTTAGTGTTTGATGACGAATTTCCCCACAAATCACTATCGCTCAATTCTGCAAGTGATTCTAATTTATTATCGCCGTTTTCTAGCTGGTCTAAAATCACTTTTGACATAAAGGGACACTTTTTAGTTGCTAGGGACAATCTCCAAATTCCAGGCAGAAAAAATGTAGTTATAATATAAAACTACATGCAGGGCACTGGACAGACCACTAGGGACAAAGGGGATGTGTAATTTTTTTATACAGTACTGTAATCTGTAAGATTACAGTACTGTATGTGTTTTTACTTTTTTGAATTTGGCGCCTATCTCCGCTCCCGTGCGTCATAACGTTGCAGGGAACGGAGCTCAGCGGCACACGGGCACTGTGTGAATCGAGCGGAGGAGCTCGCACACACAGCGGGGAGACATCGCAGGATCCAGGGGACAAGGTAAGTAACTTTCCCTGTATCCTGCAATGCAATCCCAAGTCTGGCTCGGGGTTACCGCTAATGGTACTGAAGTTCCACCCCGAGCCAGACTCGGGAATACCGCCAGGGGGGTTAAAGCCACGAAGGAGGAAGAAACTCCATATTAAAGCCTATGATTTTGGAATGTCCTACAATTTCAAATACCATAGGTGTTATGGTCAGGTGTTTATGCAAGGCCATAAAGTGTAGGTTTACAGTTGTTTGCTGGTGGCAGGTCCACCTTAAAACATCTACTCTTGCATTGGAGCCCCTATGCACTGCATGCATGGATTAAATCATAATGGATACCTCTGTATAGACCATTTTTTTTTCAGTGCCAGGCATGCCCCAAGGATGGAGACTTGAATTAACTCACAGCATGTCCAAGGGCCACAACAGGAGATGATTAGACAGAGAAATCTTATTTTTGAAGCTGTCTCCGCAACAGGTGTCCCCATGGAAAGAAATGCCCTCTATTTCTGTTCTGGTGACATATATAACATTTTGGATTTCTCCTGTCTTTCTGTCCCAGTGACCTCTATGGCAAAAAGGAAGGTTGGATAAGTTTGGACAGCACTAAAAAATTACCAGAGGCTCTCCCCTTTCCTATTCTATAACAAATAGAAATATATATATATATAATAATAGAATATATATTTTTTATTTTTATTTTTTTTTTTTTTGGCCGGAATTCTACTTTCGCTATAAGTGTTTCTCAACTCCAGTCCTCAAGGCATCCCAACTGGTCATGTTTTCAGGATTTCTCTCAGATGAAACGGCTGTGGTAATTACTAAGGCAGTGAAACTGATCAAATCACCTGTGCAAAATAACGGAAAGCCTGAAAACATGACCTGTTGGGGCACTTTGAGGACTGGAGTTGAGAAACACTGCACTATAACAAAATTTGAACATGAAGAATGTGTTCTTGGTACTTGTGTTATTTTTTATTATTTATTGTAATTTGTTTTTTGCTAAGGGAGCAATTTCACCTAATTTTGTGAAAATGCATACCCTCCAACTGTCCCTCTTTTGGAGGCATTATGCCTCTTTTAGAACCAAATTACTCTGTCCCTCTTTCTTGCTTAGTTGTCCCTCTTTTTGGCCTGATGTAAAGATGTCTATAAAAATGTTTTCTCTAACTATCAAAAAGTTTTACTACACCAAACCTTTTATCTGATCTTTAAATTATATCTGTTATTTTGAAAAGCCAAATAAAGAAAAAAAAGTGAATAAAAAATTGGGGAAATACTCATCATGGTCCTTTACCAGAGGCATGGCAGGGGTTTGTCATTTGCATACATACTTTGTGCTACGTGCCCCTCTTTCCCCTCTCATGAAGTTGGGAAGCCATTCAATTGTTTTTATTCTTCGTTTGAAGTGATATATTTTCTACTGGGCTATGAGAAAAAAAGATAACCCTGTAGTAATCTGTGCATTCAGGAGTCAGCACTGCTGTAAAGTGACAGTTGCAGCTGCTGGACAGCTCCAGTAGCTGTTCATTGCTCTATTCCATACCCAAATCATCATCTTTAACAGGCAATATTTAATAATGTTCAATGTACTACTGATCCATTAGATTCCACTATGTAACAGAAAGTGCCTGTACAACCACCTCCATGGCAGGTTTGCCAGATATTATTTCAAAGAAGACCAAACTTTTTGAAATCACATTAACATGTTAAAGCTTAGACAAAGTTTTAATGATTGGATTTATCTATGTAGCGGCCATAACCCTCGATGGGGTGGCCTTGACTTTTGGGCTTACCGGTTACCTCCGCTTGGCTTCGTCCTCCAGGTCTAGGGGTTCCCAGAGTTAGTACCCAACGACTTTGCACGCTGACACCATAAAAGTCCTTTTGAAAGGTTTTTATTTGCAGGTCCAACAGACACAGTCACATGTGGGAACAGAGGGCAAGGATGAAGAAAACTCAGGCATCTTGAACTGCTAAGTATACAAAAGTCTCTATTTGCCAACCCAGAGAGTAGCCACTCGCAGCTGGGCGCTTCCAAGCTGAACAAATCTCTAGCCAGAGATTATGGCAGTCAGCACTTGAATAACGAAATTTGCACAGTCTTTAACCTTGATTCAAAGCGGTACTCAGAAACAAAACAGGAACCTTTCCTCAGTACCTGGAACATTATCCGTCTCCTTGACAATATTGGGGAAGCGTGGATTCTTTAGTGTCCTTAACAACCCAGCAACCAGGCACTTCTCAGGATGCCAGCTTGTTGGTCCTCCTCCAAAGAGTCCTCCCCCGGTCGCTTACATGAGCTGCGGGGCCCCTCCAAATTGAGAGCACACCTGGACGCCTTGAATCCTCCCTCAGTTACTGTGCCTCGGACCAGCCAGTTCCGAGACTCAGGAACAGATGGATCCTGGCCCCAGACCAAGTGGGTCTGTGGGGCCTGTCAAACCAAACATGTTGCAGGGCGGCACACACTCCCCTGACCGGGACCCCTCGCGGGGCTACCCCGGTCCAGATCCAGGAAACAGGCAGCTCTGCCCTAACAAACCCGGAACACGTGACTCCAGCATCTTAAGTACCCTTCCCCAGACTCCTCAGCGGGGTCAAACGCACCCACTGATTGGCTCCGAGGAATGCTGGTACTCAAAACATTCAACCAGGCCTGATTCTAAGCCTGCCATGTGCACTTCACCGCACACACATGATCAGGCAGAACCCTAACACAATCCAGTCAAACTGATGCCAAAGTTTCCCTATCCAATTACCTCTCAGAACCCCTTTACTGCTCTGAGAGACAAAAATAACTAAATTTACAATAGCGGACACCTAGAAAAGGTGTCACCGCTACATCTACTTTAAACTTCCTCTGTCCTGTGAATGAGAGCTTCCAACTTGTTCCAAGTTCAAGGTGTACCAATCCAGAAGGTGTTAAAGACACAATGCAGCTCATACCGTCATGCATGACATCCTGTGGAGGGTTGCCTGTTGGGCTGTCTGCCGCTTAATATACCATCTCAGCTACCTGAAAAGATGTTCCCCATGTGGGGATACACATGACCCTCAGTACCTTATCAATTGCACATGGATACCCTGTAAGTATTATATGGTTTTTTTTACCCTTTTCACACTTGTAACTATATTAGACCAACTAAAAATGCATAAATATGTCTTTACAGAGCTATCTTACATGTTTACACTCCCTCTCTTGATGAGTGACACCAAGTCATGAAACGCTTTGAGCCAACAGATGTCATAAAAAAGGGCTGTAGATCAGTTGGAAAATGGCTGTTGCTGTGTTTACTAATGGTAGACTACAAGAAAATGGCCGCAGCTATAGATTGCTATGAAAGTCCACTAGAAAATGCCCGCCATATGTTTTTATCCATAGGACTACAAGAAAATGGCTGCTCGTTATATACAATTATGAACCTATTTAAAGACACTTCTAGTGCTAGTTTCCATTCCCTGAGAAAGTCACGTGATCGTGACGATACGCGTCGGAATAGATGGGCACCGGAAGTGACATCAGGCCACGAGCTCGCTGCTCATTTTGTTTTTCGTTTGTAGATGTGTTTTTAATGTGAGTATTATTATTGGCTGCAACTTATTGAAACACACAGTTTTTACATACTTCACTATCTGGGTCCTCCCGCTTTCTTTCTTCATGTTATTTATGTACCTATCTGGGAGGATTTCCATCATCACTAATTAACACAGAGGCGATATAGCACTACAAATGAGGATCAATCACCAGGTTACCAAGCCTTACCAGGATATGAAGCTCCATTGATGCCCCCTGCATATTATTATACATAAGGAATGCTAGGGGCGATCTACTGCAGGATCCCTGGTTTGTTCATCACCACTAATCATTATTTTTTTTTTTTTTGAACAATAGAGTTTTATTGAAGAAATAACAATATACAGGACATCTCAACTTATAGTGAGGTGGTCAAACAGACCTTTCAATCAAACATACGTATATCCTTGCAAAACAAATAATAAGTAAAGTAAGTAAAGAAAAAACAAATAATAAGTAGGGGGGGGGGGGGGGTGACAACAGGGACACATTCCAATATCGATTTACAGCAATCATTATCCAGTACCAGATAGGTTGTGGATTCTAAACAGATAAATCAAACATAACTTTCTCACAAAGCCAGAAGTATTGTGTCTGGTCACTTCTGTTCAAAGTCTAAAACATATGAGCGTTTGTTAATAGATAGGGAAGAGGGGGAGGGAAATGAGGGGGGTAAGGAATGGGAAGGGGATGGGAATGGAATTGAAAAAGAGCCAGTCTATGCCAGCTTGGATGTCTATGCGTTATCAAGGTGATCACGTGACTCTTTTATTTATCTGTGGATAGGCATTAGTCCACAGTATCAAGTATACGGTAGAGAACGTATATGCGGTGTAGCCTTGTTACCGTAAAAAATTAGTATCTGCATCTGCCCTTGCGATCACTTCAACCTGTATCAAGTTGTGCGTATTGATCAGAGTACCTGTAGATCACCCATGGTGACCATGTGCTGTTGAATTTTTCAGTGGTTTCTTTGGCCATAGCAGCTGTTTCTTCCATAGAATATATATTATTTATTGCATTAAACCATTCTGGGATGGAGGGAGTCTCCTTAGCCTTCCAATGTCTTGGTATCAGAGATTTTGCTGCATTTAGCAAGTGTCTTGTGAGTGATTTTTTGTATCGTTTCATAGAACAGTCTGCAATGTGTAGTAGACAACATAAGGGTGTGAGGGATATTTTTGTGTCTGTGATTGTTTTAATCAGGTCGCACACCTTGTTCCAAAAAGGCTGGACCGCGGGGCAGTCCCACCAGATGTGTAACAACGTGCCCAAATCCTGTTCACATCTCCAGCAGGAGTCCGAGGACAGTGGGTACCATTTCTTGACCTTAACCGGCGTTGCATACCACTGCGTCAGCAGCTTATAGGACGTTTCCTGTAGCTTCGTCCCAATGGAGCACTTGTGTGCAAAAATTGAGGCTTGTCGCCATTGGTTATCTGTGATATTGGTGCCAAGATCTCTTTCCCACTGTGCTCGTGCTCCTGCTGTTTCCCCCTTCCTGTCTCCTTGTAGCCATGCGTACATTAGTGAGGTAGATTTAAGTACTGGAGTTCCAGAGTAGCACATATTTTCAAATGGTGTGGTTTGTCTGAATAATTGCAGTTTGTTTGGGGTGGTGTGTAGATAGTTGTGAATTTGTCGGTAGGTCCAGTATGTGAAAGTTTGGGGGTTCAGGTCCTGCGCCAAGGATGTGAATGGTTTGGTACTGTTCGCATTTGTGCAGTGCATCACTAAGAGGGGTGTCTGTTGGTCATGGGGAGAGGTCAATTGTAATTTTATACCAGGTGGGAAATCTGGATTGTGAGTTACGGGGGTGAGGGGGCTTGGTGATGAGGACAGCTCCTGATGCTTGATCAGTGTTTGAAACGTCTTCAGTGTCGTTCCTATGAGTGGGTGGTGTTGTAACTCTTGTGGAACTTTGTTCCAAGGGATCCAGGGGAGGAATCGCAAGTGCAGTAGAGCTGATGTCTCTTCTAACGAGACCCAGTCTTTTTGCTTCTTATGGCAATTCCAGTCCAGGATCCTAGTCAAGTGAGTGCTATAGTGGTACAATCTAAAGTCAGGGAGTCCAATACCGCCTTCCTCCTTTGGTAGGGTGAGTGTTTCAAGTTTGATACGTGGCCTTTTCCCAGCCCATATAAAGGTGCGCATGATGGCTTTGAGTTGTTTGAAAAACTGACAAGGGAGTGGGATAGGTAAGGTGTTGAAGTGGTACAGGATTCTGGGTAATATTACCATCTTAATTATTGCCGCCCTACCGAACCAGGAAAAGTGTTTAGTTGTCCAAGACTTAAGGTCTGATTGTATTCTGCTCAGTAGTGGTGGGAAGTTGGCGTCGTATATGTTGTTCAGGTTGCTTGTGATTTTGACTCCAAGGTAAGTAATGGATGAGGACACCCACTTAAATGTGCTAGCATTACGTGCTTTATCTAAGGCGTCGGGTTTTAGTGTTAGGTTGAGAGCTTCGGACTTAGTGTAGTTAATTTTCATATTGGAAATGTAGCCAAATAGTCGGAAAGCTTTGATCAGGTTCGGGATAGAGGTGTGGGGACGTGTTAGGGCAAAAAGGAGGTCATCTGCGTATGCGGCTATTTTGTATTGACGTTCCTGTATCTGAAAGCCAGTCACATCCGGGTTGTTATTAATTGTGCGGATGAAAGGTTCAAGGGACAAAATAAATAATAATGGAGATAAGGGGCAGCCTTGTCTCGTGCCGTTCTGTATATTCACAGCTTCGGAGAGGGTACCATTTATTTTGAGCTTTGCTTGGGGTTGGTGATATAGGGCCGCCAACCAAGCCATCATATGTGTGCCTAGGCCTATATGCGTGCATGTAGCAAAAAGGTAGTCCCAAGCTACCCGGTCGAAGGCCTTCTCCGCGTCAGTGGACAGGAGAAGACCTTCGATACCCTTAGTGTGGGCGCAATGAATTAAATTGAGTGTTTTCGTGACATTGTCGCGTGCCTCCCTACCCGGCATGAATCCCACCTGTTCTGGCCCTATGAGATGTGGGAGAAATGCTGTGAGCCTGGTGGCCAGAATTTTGGCCAATAGCTTTAGGTCCAGGTTCAGCAGCGAAATTGGCCTATAGTTCGAGCAGTCAGTGGGATCTTTTGCCGGTTTGGGAAGCAAAGCGACGTGTGCTGACGTGAAGGTGTGTGATGCTGGTGGTGAGGATTTGAGATGATTTAATGCTCGGAGGAGAGGAGGTTTAAGTGTGTCGGTAAACGTCTTATAGTAATGGGCCGTGTACCCGTCAGGACCTGGACTCTTTCCTGCTTTAAGGTTTCTAATTGCCAATGCAAGTTCGTCTTCCGTAATAGGTAGTTCTAATGATTCGCGTTCAGGCGCTTTCAGTGCGGGCATACCACTGTCTTTGATGTATTTAGCTAAGGTGTGTTCCCTAGTGTCCTTGAAGTCAGGGGGTTTATGAGGTGGGGGTATATTGTATAGTCTGGTGTAGTAACTATGAAATTGGGCTGCAATGCGGTCTGTGTCATGTAGCGCTTGTCCTTCTTGATTTTTAATTGCTAGAATAGAGTTGGAGTGTGTCACCTCCTTGAGAGCTTTTGCTAAAAATTTGCCGCATTTGTCCCCATGTTCGTAATAGAAACCTTTCCTAAAATAAAGAACCCGTTTAGCTTTGAGATTGAGTAGTGAATTCAACTTGTCTCTAGCGTCCAGTAATTCTGCGGATACATTTTCCGCTCTGGATTGTTTGTGTTGAGTTTCTAGTAGTGTTATTTTGTCTGCTAGTGTGGCAATGTCTTTATTAGCCTCTCTTTTCTTGTGTGCACCCAAGCGGATCAGTTCCCCCCGTATGACGCATTTGTGTGCCTCCCAAATAGTCATTGGCGACATGTCCTCTGTTTCGTTGAGTTGGAAATACGTCTTGATGGCTGTGGCGATTTGTGGACATATCGCAGGGTCAGTTAAGAGTGCGGGGTTCAGTCTCCAGTTACATGGCCTGTGGTGTTTGTCCATTCGTGTTATGGAGATTGAGACAGGACAATGGTCTGATAATGTTTGTATGCCTATGCGGGCTGAGTTTAATAGTGGCAGGTCGCGTTGGGTAATGAAAACATAGTCAATACGAGTGTATTTCTTATGTAGGGCCGAATAGTATGTGAAGTCTTTCCCCGTCGGGTGTGCCAAGCGCCAGGTGTCTATTAGAGTCAAGGAATTTAGTGAGAGTTTGATTTTCTGCAGTATGGAGTATGAAATGCTGGATTTACCGTTAGAGGTATCCTGTAAGGGTTGAAGTGGGATGTTAAAATCCCCGCCCAGTAGGATGCAACCAGAGGCAAAACTTTTGAGTTCGTCAACCATGCGGTGACAAAATACTGAGTGTCCCGTGTTGGGGAAATATACGTTTGCGAGTGTAATTGGCCTATTGTGCCATAGCCCTTTCAGGAACAGAAATCGCCCTTGAGGGTCCGCATAGCGGTGTGTCACTTTAAAGTTGGCATGTTTATGCAGCAATATCGATACTCCTTTGGATTTGTTCACCGGATTTGGCGCATGGAACACCTCAGGGAAATGCTTATCAAACAATCTTGGGATAGCTGGGGTGTGAAAGTGAGTCTCTTGTAAGAAAACAAAAGTTGGTTGTGCCCTCTTCAGTTCTCTTAACAGTGACACGCGTTTCTCTGGTATGTTAAGGCCTCTCAGGTTGTGAGAGATCAGGGTGGGACGTTTGCCTAAGGAAGAATATGCCATAGTGAACCCTTGTGAGTCTGCAGCGTTAGAATAGTGAAGTATGTGTCACTTACTTGGAATATGCAATAACTGTAAAGTTTAGATGCAATGGGGGGGAGGGGGGGTAAGGGTGGGGGTGGGGGGGGGGTGGGTGAGGGAGGGAGGGAGTGGGGGGGGGAGTCACGGGTGGTGACAAGAAAAATAAAGTCCCCCGGGTGTACGGGAGGATTAAGTGCAAAGAATTATCACGAGCACACCTCTGGTATCCCAGAGGGGCTCCTCAAGTTGTGGCCTACCTGGAACCTGTAAGGTAACCAAGAGGGCCACAGGTTAGGGTGCGTGGGAGTAGCTTGCGGAACCGTCAAGAACCAAAGAAACAAAAAAAAGAATCAAAAATCTTGTCTACAGTCTAGACATGCAGCAAGCTCCTCCCGCAGCCAATAAAAGCACATTATCTCTGATTAACTGGAATACTGACCAATATAACGATGTTCGGTAGTAACATTATCTGGATGTCTGGGTGCATAACTTATGCTCTAAATTAAATATCCCCTGCGTGCATGCCGCCCCCGAGTCCCCCCCAACGTGAGGGGAGCACAGGGTGGCACCCACGCAGCAGGCCCCCAGTGTAAAAGTAAAAAACAACAACAAAAGCATCACGGACAGCAAAATGGATAGTATCTGCAGACAGGTACATGTTGGAACAATCAGAGTACCCATATCCCCTAAATGGGGTGTATGGCCTGGATTCATTCAGGGTAGGGTAATTCACACACCTAATCAGTTATACCTGTAGCAACATGATGGCGGTGAGTAAAGAAAGCAACGTTCGTGTGCCCGCCTAAGCAGTGCTTTGGTAGTGAAGGCTCTTTAAACTGGGCCTGTAGTGGCTCAGTGGCGGTTGTGAGCAGAGAGCAACGTCCATGTGCCCGCCTAGGTATTGTTTCCGTGGCAAAGGCCCTGAGAGTTGGTCCTGTGGAAGTGCAGTGACGGTTGGTGGCAGAGAGCAACGTTCATGTGCCCGTCATAGTAGTGCTTCAATATTAGATGCCCTCTGAACTGGGCTTGTGGTGATGCTATGGTGGGTGATATTAGAAAGAGCCCCCTGCTCCTGTCCGTCTTGGTAAAGACTATTTAACTCATGTGGAGTTTATACCTGTTAGGCAGCATGTTTGTCGCGCCAGGAGCAATGTGAGCTCCCACGCTGCCTGCTGTCCATCAAGTAAGGGAAGAATAAAGCGTTACCAAAAAGGTGTTCGTCAAGTCGGCATCTCAGGTGTATTCTCTGGCTCTGGTGCTCCTGGAGACCTGTGAGGACTTCCCTGGTGCTGCTTCTTGCCTCTTCTGATATTTCCCTTTCTTGGGGTCAGGTTTGGTCGGCGTGGAAGGTGGGGATGTTGTCGGGCTGTGTGGTTCTGGCGTGTGTCTGAATTCTCTGTACCAGTCGGGTAGGTCCACCAGTGGAAACTGTAGTGCTGAGCAGAACATTGGTAAGTCATCTGGGGATCGAAGTGTATAAGGTATCCCATCTAATGTGACCGACAGGGCGAATGGGAACTTCCATCTGTAGGCAAGATGGTGTTCTCTCAGGGTTTCCAATAAGGGGCGCAGAGCCCTGCGGTTGCCCAGAGTAATTGGGAACAGGTCTTGGTACAGGGAAATCTTTTGCTCGTTAAAAGTGATCAGCTCATTTTGCCGCGCGTGGGATAAAATGTCCTCCTTGAGTTTGTAGTCTGTGAGGCAACATATAATATCTCTGGGTGGTGCTGGTTCGCGAGGCCTGGGACGGAGGGCCCTGTGTGCTCTCTCAAAGTCAATGCTTGTGTCTGCTGGTCGTTCCAGCAGGTTGTTAAAGATGGAGGCTAATGCAGGGACTATTTGGTCCGGTAGGACTTCTTCTGGGACCCCCCGTACCCTAATATTATGGCGTCTGCCCCTATTGTCCAAATCTTCTAAATGGCGATTAACTGCAATCAGTTGAGCTGAGTGTGTGTCTGTGACCTGCTCCAGTCTGGTAAGTGCCTTGTCTCTTTTTTGTCCCGAACGTTCCATGTGCCGAGTCTTTTCTGTCAGTGCCAGCATGTCAGCTTTTAGCTCTGTGACTGCCGATGAAAAGGCATTTTTTATGTCTGCTACAAATGCGGACATGTCGGCATATGTCAGCGGTTGGTCCGAGGAGCGGTGTCTTACCCGGTCCTCGTATGCGGCCTGGGAGTCCTCGCTGTCCTCGTGTTCGTCCGGCGCCATCTTGGAGGCCTCCGTGCTCTGGGTCGGCTGGGGTCTGGATCTGAAGAGATCCGGTATGCTGTGGGATCGTTGCACCGCCGGTGAGTTCTTGGCAAGTACACCGGTTGAGGGTCTGTTCGTTTTGCCCATTATCCGTGATAAAGTGGTCAGTATTAGGCTGAAGGGCTGCGGGAAGAGCGGAGCCTCGTCTCTATGCTTCCATCCGCGTTGCGTGCCAAGCCACGCCCCAAACCCGGTGAATCTTAGTGCTTTGCAGATTACTCCGCTGTACATTCTTTCCATTGAAGATTTACCCATTCCTTCAGCAGATATACAATTATTTCATGCTGTAGCTATTCTTCCACCTCGAGGAAACATTACTTCAGCTTTCACTTATCTTTCACACTGAAATCCAGGTCAAATATGTATAAATCATATACGCCACTGTGCAAAAGTTTTAGGCAGGTGTGAAAAAAATGCTGTAAACCAAGAATGCTTTCAGAAATAGAAGCGTTAGTAGTTCATTTTTATCAATTAACAAAATGGAAATTAAATGAACAGAAGAGTAATCAAAATCTAATCAAAATTTGGTGTCACCACCCTTTGCCTTCAAAACAGCGTCAATTCTTCTAGGTACACTTGTACACAGTTTTTGAAGGAACTCGGCAGGTAGGTTGTTCCCAACATCTCAGAGAACTAACCACACATCTTCTGTGGATGTAGGCTGTCTCAAATCCTTCTGTTCTGTTTCTTCAAGTAATCTACATGCCCCCCCCCCCCCAAATCCATACCAGACATGTGTCCAACTTCAATGAACAGGGATCCGACTTTGATCCCTGACAATACCAGGCACTGTGTCTGGTATGAAACTTTGAGGGGGGGGGGGGGGACTCCACTCCAAATAAATAAAAAAAAACGGCATGGGTTTCCCTTCCAAGAGCAAACCAGGCCCTTCGGTCTGGTATGGTTTAAGGGGAACCCCCACGCCAAAAAAACAGCGTTGGGGTCCCCCCAAAACCCATACCAGACCCTTATCCGAGTACGCAGCCCGGCATGTCAGGAAAGGGGGTGAGGACGAGCGAGTGCCCCCCTCCTGAACCATACCAGGCCACATGCCCTCAACATGGGGGGTTGGTGCTTTGGGGCATGGGGGGGCCAGCTCCAGTGTCTCTTCCGATTTCTTCTCCCCTTTCTCTGGCTCTTCTGCCTCCTCTGCTGATGTCTTCTGCCTCTGCCAGTTCTTCTCCCCTCTCCGGTTCTTCTCCGCTGATGTCCTCTAGCCCTCTCCGGGGGTTCTTCTTATCTGTCTGCTGTCTTATGTCCCTGCCGGGTCTCCTTTCTCAACTGTCTTCTCCCTCTGTTCTTCCTCCGATGTTGAATCGTCGCTCTCTCCCACTCTAATGCTTGGTGCGCGTTGTGCCACTACTTATATTGGCATGGGGCGGGATCACCGGGTGACATCATCCGGAGGCTCCGCTCCCTTATGACGTCACCGCCCGGGGCATGATGGGAAAGTGACGTTATAAGGAGGGGGGTTTCTGGATGACGTCACCCGATGACCCCGCCCCATGCCAATATAGTGCCACACCACGCACCTAGCATTAAAGCAGGAGAGAGCGTTGAGTCATCGGAGGAAGAACAGAAGAAGAAGAACAGAGGTAGAAGACAGCCGAGAGATGAGACCCGGCAGAGGCAGAAGACAGTGGACTGGGGGAGAAGAACCAGAGAGGGCTAGAAGACATCAGCGGAAAGCAGAGAAGATCCAGAGAGAGGAGAAGAAATTGAAAGAGACGCCGGAGCTGCCTTAAAAAAATTACTTTAAAAACCTGTGTACTGTGTTTTATTTTTGACACTTTTTTTTTTTGTGAATGGGTAGTGGTACAATATACAACATACTCATTCACATTGGGTGGATGGCCTGGATCTGGGGGCCCACTTTAACAAGGGGGCTTCCAGATTATGATAAGCCCCCCGCCCGTAGACCCCGACAACCAACAGCCAGGGTTGTCCGGAAGAGGCCCTTGTCCCCATCAACATGGCTTAAAGAGCAGCCAGCTTTGGGCGTGGCCCTCCTCCGAAGAGTCCTCCCCTGGTCGCTTGTCGAGTTGCTGTGCCTCTCCAGTCCTGAGAGGGCACCGGGACACTTCAGAATCCTCCTTCAGTTACTGCGCCTCGACCTAGTCAGTTCCGAGGCTCGGGAACGGATGGATCCCCACCCCAGACCATGAGGGCCTCTGGGGCTGGTCAGGATGACCAGGCCTACGGGGTCAGCCGACACTCACAGGGTTGGTCCAGACAGGTACCAGAACCAGAACAAACACAAAAGCCCCTGTACACGTGACGTCAGCACCTTAAGTACCCCTTCCCGGAATACACAGCGGGGACAGGCGCACCCACTGATTGGCTCCGGGAAAAGATTGGTACCTAATGCGTCCAACCAGACTGCGTTCTCAGCCTGTCACAGGTGCTCACCTCACCTATGACCATGTAGAACTCTAGTACAGCCCAGCCAAACTGATGCCAATGTACAACCTAGAATAATTAACCCCCAAAACTCAGTTGCAGTTTTGGGCAAAAACTAAATTTACACATAGCGGGACACTTTGAAAAAGTGTCGGCGCTACATCAGTATTTAGTAAAGATATATTCTTTAACCAGTAAGTGGCAGTGTTTATAAGTTTGTAAAACTGAATAACAATACTTCACTCGTGCAAATGTAATTTAAATGTTGACATAAAATAAATAAAAATAAAGGGTAGCTGCTGTTTTAAATGGTAATGTGCCTGTACACTATAAGAAAAGATGAATGAAAAAACCCTCTCTGCGTGCAGAAAGTCCAGTGCGACTTTTCTCTTTCAATAGGCTTTTATTGAGTTTACAAATATGGTAGTACAATACATTACTGGACATACCAGTGAGGTATGAACAGGCGTATCCACATACTTAGCATGGTGTCTACTGAAAAATGACACCTTCGAAAAGTACAGAATTATACAGATACACAATCAGACATTATTATTGCCACTGAACTACTGGACCTGGCAGGCTACTGTTGATGGAAAGCATAAGATAGCTTTAAAGGTAAACTGCAGTCTGCTCACATAATTTGTAATAAAAACATCTTTGCCATTCTGAAGCATCCCTCCAACCACTTTGCATATTATTTTATATATACTGTGATTCTGTACTTGCCAAATATGCTGCAGAAATCTCCCTCAGATTCTCCCTGCAGCTCTGATTGGCCCTCTTATGACTCACCCCCCTCCATTCCTGGCAAACTCTCACGAGAGTGAGAGAGAGAGAGCTGTGCATGATGTCATGAGCCTAGGCTAATGACCAGACAAGAAATAGAAAGTGTAATTACTGGTAGGAAAAAAAAAACGTTTTACTATCCAAAGTTAAAAAAAAGGAGGGCCGAGCATTTAATAGATGGAAAGTTGAAAAAATCACTGAAGGTCCGTTTTAAATTTTATTTGCAGGATATAGCCACAAAAGAGGTGTCAGAATTGGATCTTTTTTTTTTTTGGCTCAACCTGCTGGTTGCACCATAAAAAACTATTATTCTATGGGCTGCCTTAGATAACATGAGGAAGAAGAAAATAATGAGTGCCTTTTTGAAGGTGTGTGTGGGAGGATCCTTTAAAGTGGGGTGCCCCCTAAAAAAAAAAAAAAAAAAAAGTCAGCAGCTACAAATACTGCAGCTACTGACTTTTAATAATCGGACACTTACCTGTCCCAGGGTCCAGCAATGCGGGGGATCAAAGCCCCCCCTTGTTCCCCGCTCCGCTCACGGTTGCCGGCATTCTTACTGTGGGCACCCGGCTGTGGCTTCACAGCCGGGCACCCACTGCGCATGCGCGAGCGGCGCTGTGCGCCGTGATACGCCGCCCAGTCATCTGGGACACGTGACAGGTCCCAGATGACTGTGCGGCGCCGAGGGGAAGTGATGTCAGTGCCCGGGCACTGACACAAGGCAGAATACGAGGGACCCCCTAGCAACAGGCATTTAGAGGTGAGTAAAAAAAAAATTTCCAATTTTTTTATGAATTTTAAGCTATTTATTTTTTATTTTTTGGTGGAAACACCACTTTAAGTATCAAAGAAGAGAAAAGATAGTCCAGAGGGCTTCAAAGAAGGTAGAAATGTAACGCTGTCCATACATGGATCAAAGTTCCTGCTGAACCGGGTGAATTTCATACCATCTATGGCCGTTCCTGTTTACGAGAAGTCGAATGATTGATCGATTTCTCATAAACAGTCCAGCTGGAAAATTTCCATTTGATCGTTGCTTGCATCCAATGAGCTGCAGCCCTCATCAGTGTATTCTGAGACAGTGTCAGCATACAAGGACACAGGGGGAGGATTTCTGCATTCACATCAAGTCAGCTTGCTTGTCTATAATCGACACTGAGCACTGCCAGATTGTACAGCAGATGCCGCGCTTCCACCTCCCAGGCTCTCAGATGCATGGGAATGGGGTCTATTACTGACATCAGTTCTGGATTTGTACCTCCACCCCCTCCCTCTGCTTTCCTATTCACAAAGAACAGCCTTATAAGGTTTTCTTTAGGCAATTTTGTCTTGAAAATATATTTTATTTTATTTCTTATGTAATAACATAATACTGTAATAAGGATGTAGAAAAACTGGGAATTTTTTTTTTTTTGATGATTGTTAGTTCTAAAATAACTAATGTTATTGTTGAGAAAAAATTTTTTTTGCAAATGACAAAAAAGGTGCTTTTTTTCAAATTTGCTTTAAATAATAAAGGTTAAAAAAATTGAATGAAAACATTAATAGAAAAAAAAAACATCTAATGGGAGAAATTAGGTATAGAAATTAAAATATTGACTTATACGGTAGCTTTAAAGCAAGCATTCACTGACCTCTGTATCTGCATACACTGTGGATAAATTCCCTCTTAAGGCACTATTAAACACAAGAACAAAAATGAACTGTGGGGAAGTGAATTCCTGACCAGTAATCCCATCACTAAAATGTCCAGCTGTCATTGAGCTACATGGCTGTTGACATTAATAAGCATTGCACAAGTCTTTTTACATACATGGCTACAAATGTTGTTAGCGACTTTTCACATGTAACATGTTTCAGCAAGTAATATTTTTATTTTAGATAATTTGTCACTTTAACCCACCACTCACCAAAATCTGCAACAATCCATTTTTAGGCTGATTTAGCATTTAGCATTATATTTATGTAGCACTCTCTAGTGCTAGATGTATATAGTTGTTAATGTAGGTACATTTTAGCTTGGCTGAGAGCCAGACTTGGATGAATCTGGGTCAGGGCTGCGTGAATCAGGGAGGCTGGATGACTTAACAGGCAGCATCAATGGTGCCTTCTCCTGCTTTCTAGAACATTGGAGAAGCTTCTAGAAGTGGTGGATGGAAGCTAGGAGGGGCTGCTTGACATATTAATTTGGCCCTGACCAATCCCCAGCAGAAAGAGTCTGGAAGGGGGCCTATTTACCTGATAAATATACGGGTCAGTGCAGCAGGAGCAGTTGGGTGAAAGATGAAGATGGAGTGCTGAGGAGGCTGTTGGTGGCCCTTGAGGGTGCCCCATAGTCTACCGGGGGGTTGAACTCAGGCCTGGGGCTCAAGTGCTGGAAGGACCCTCTACAGCACATGGAGTAATCCCTCCTGGAAGCATTGGAGCAAGGAGAGGACAGCGGGAGAGTCAGCATGTCTGAGACATATCCTGAGGAGTCAGCCGGGTGAGCTGGTGAGTGTCAGTTTGGAGAGGACTGTGGAGAAGTTAGCGAGGAGGGCTACTGAAGGGGGCAGCTGCAACCAGGCAGGTTGGCAGTGCCTGAAGAGGTGGTGCTGGGATCAGTAGCCACAGTAATGCGACTTGGACACTGAACTTTTTGCTACACATTTAACCACTTCAGCCCCGGACCAATTGGCAGCCAAAGACCAGGCCCCTTTTTGCAATTCGGCACTGCGTCGCTTTAACTAACAATTGCGCGGTCATGCGACGTGGCTCCAAAACAAAATTGGCGTCCTTTTTTTCCCACAAATAGAGCTTTCTTTTGGTGGTATTTGATCGCCCCTGCGGTTTTTATTTTTTGCGCTATAAACAAAAATAGAGCGGCAATTTTGAAAAAAATGCAATATTTTTTACTTTTTGCTATAATAAATATCCCCAAAAAATATATAAAAAAACATTTTTTTTCCTCAGTTTAGGCCGATACGTATTCTTCTACATATTTTTGGTAAAAAAAATCGCAATTAGCGATTATTGATTAGTTTGCGCAAAAGTTATAGCGTTTACAAAATAGGGGATAGTTTTATAACATTTTTATTAATATTTTTTTTTTTTTATTAGTAATGGCGGCGATCAGCGATTTTTATTGTGACTGCGACATTTTGGCGGACACATCGGACATTTTTGACACATTTTTGGGACATTTGTCATTTATACAGAAATCAGTGCTATTTAAATAGCACTGATTCCTATGTAAATGACAGTTGTAGTTAGGGGGTTAACCACAAGGGGGCGGGGAGGAGTCAGTGTGACGTGTTGTGTTGTGTTTACTGTAGGGGGGCGTGGCTGTACGTCTGACGTCATTGATCGGCGTTCCCGATGACAGGGAACCGCCGATCACTGACAGTCAGTGTAGGAAGCGCGGGGAGAGGTTTGTTTACATAGACCTCTCCCTGTTCTTCCGCTCCGTAACCCGATCGCGGGATACCAGCGGCGATCGGGTCCGCTGGTCCCGCGGCCGGGGTCACGGAGCTCCCGACCGGGTCGCGAGCACGCCGCTAGCGGCGCGCGCGCGACCCACGGGCAGGCACATGCACGATCACGTACAGGTACGTGATTCTGCCTGCCCGTGCCATTCTGCTGACGTATATATGCAGTGGCCGGTCGGGAAGCGGTTAAAGGGTGCTTTGTCACATCCACAAAACAGTGTGCCAGCTGGAGTTCTGCAAGCAAGCTAGTGCTAAAGGAAGAGGATTGTATATAGACTAGGGTGACCAGACGTCCCCGGTTTCCGCGGACAGTACCCAGACTGAGGACACTGTCCCCAGGGCCTGGCTGTCCCCAGTTTTGTTGACGGATTGCAGGGGCGGGGCTTAGGGTTGCCACCTGTCCAGTTTGTGAGACATGTCTCTTGCCGCCTGTAACCTACATTTTAGTTGACTAACATCTCCAGTACATTTTAGTCGACTAAAACTAATTTTAGTCGTCTAAAATCGAATTGGTGTAATTAAATTGTAATGCATTAGTTAACATTGCTGTACAATTTCCAATCGTATTATATACTGCTGGAGTGAAAAATCTAATATGCTATTATTTATGGTATTGAGGTATGAACATGCATTACAGACCAGTGTTAATTTTAAAGTCAAATTTCAATTTAGTTTTAGTCTTTTGACTAAAATGGCATTTTAGTTTTAGTTCCATTTTAGTCTTTTGACTAAAATGCCATTTTAGTTTTAGTCGTATTTAGTCATCTAAATTGTTTAGTTTTAGTCGTATTTTAGTCAACTAAAATAGTATTCATTTAGTCGACTAAAATGTTTTAGTCGTTTTAGTCGACGAAATTAACACTGCTGGTGAGTCTGCATTGCTGGGCACTGGTGAGTCTGCATTGCTAGGCACTGGTGAGTCTGCATTGCTGGGCACTGATGAGTCTGCATTGCTTGGCACTGGTAAAGGCTGCATATCTGGGCACAGGTGAGCCCTGCATTCTTTATGTAGTGCACTCCTGAGCCCTGCACTCTTTATGTAGTGCACTCCTGAGCCCTGCATTCTTTATGTAGGGCCCTCCTGAGCCCTGCATTCTTTATGTAGGGCACTCCTAAGCCCTGCATTCTTTATGTAGTGCACTCCTGAGCCCTGCATTCTTTATGTAGTGCCCTCCTGAGCCCTGCATTCTTTATGTAGTGCCCTCTTAAACTCTGTTTTTTCTCTGTCTTATCTTCAAAACATTTGGCAGTCATATCTCAAAAAATTCTAAGCAGTATGCCCCCGGATTTAATTTTGCAAATATGGTCACCTTAATATAGACTGTATGTAGGAGAAGTTGTCCCTGGAGTAGTTTGAAGTCAAGTGGGCATCCCATAGTTTCCCAATCCATATCCAAGTTCTGATCCCTCAATAAATAACAAAAAACAAAGCACTGGACTGTTCTCTGACTTGGAGTGGCTGTGAAAATTAAGTGTATCTGGCTGTGTGGGGTGGGGATCCCAGGCGTACTTGTATCTCCTTAGTGGGTGCACTACATTTAAGTATGCAGACTTTAATATACAGTAAATACTATGAACTCTATATGTTTTTTTTTTTCATCATTTTTATAATTTTTAAAATGTTTTAAATATAACCTTATAATGTTTACCTGTTGCTACTGTGCTAACACTTTGTAAATGTCTGACCATGACTATATCTCAAAGTTAATCAGGCAGAACAGGTGCCTCAAAGCCAACAACACAGGCAACAGTTCCCACCCTTTTCACTCCATGTGTGATTATCCCCATCATGCATGAGACACGTGGAGTGCTACAACTACACGCAGGTCAGTCTTCATATCTCAGTTCTCATTCTCTTTTACCTGTGTTACTTAATGTGTAAGCGAGCCATAGATAATACAATTTTCTTTCCTTCCGCCAGCAGTGTTCTGTCAGCAGTGGTCCATGCAAAAAAATCAGACAGGCTGGTTGTACTGAAGTAGATCGATGGATCAACTTCAGTACATCTAGCCTGTCCATAGATGGATCAAATCTCAGCTGAAGCAGCCAAGATTCGATCCATCTATGTCCTGATTCCAGGTCGTAACTGTGGGATGATAGGGTATATAGACAGATGCTTCTAGAGTATGTAACCTGTGTGTGTATGTGTATATATATATATATATATATATATATATATATATATATATATATATATATATATATATATATATATATATATATATATATCCTTAAAATGATTTTACTTATTTATTGTAAGGGTCAATGGTCACTTACCGTATTTATCGGCGTATAACACGCACTTTTTCCCCCTAAAAATCGGGGGAAAGTCGTGGGTGCGTGTTATACGCCGATACCCCCCCAAAAAAAAAATTCAAAAATGGCAAAAATGGCGAGCGCCGCCAAAAAATAGCGAGCGCCGCCGAAAAAAAACCGAGGCGCGGCCGAAAAAACCCGAAGCCGCGCCGCAATAGACCGAGCAGACTGTTCGGCTCTACTCGGAGTCCCGCCTCCCTGCGCTCGTTCCGGAAACAGCAGGGAGGCGGGACCGCGATCGGAGCTGAACAGTCGGCTCGGCCTTTTCCGGGGCCGCTTCGGTCTTTTTCGGCCGCGCCTCGGACATTTTTCGGCGGCGCACGCGACAGAGTCTCGGCGGCGGGAAATTTAAACCCGGACCGGACTTCTAATGTCGCTGGGATGGCTGCAATGACCCTGGGCAAGGTACAACGTCCCTGGGCAAGGCTGCAACGATGCTGGGCAAGGCTGCAATGACCCTGGGCAAGGCTGCAATGACCCTGGGCATGGCTGCAATGACGCTGGGCATGGCTGCAATGACGCTGGGCATGGCTGCAATGACGCTGGGCAAGGCTGCACTGACGCTGGGCATGGCTGCAATGACGCTGGGCAAGGCTGCAATGACGCTGGGCAAGGCTGCAATGACGCTGGGCATGGCTGCAATGACGCTGGGCAAGGCTGCAATGACGCTGGGCAAGGCTGCAATGACGCTGGGCAAGGCTGCACTGACGCTGGGCAAGGCTGGGCAAGCTGCAAATGACGCTTAAATGTAAGTTTTTTTTTTTTCCCTAAACTTCCCTCCTAAAACTTTTTTTCCTTAAAATGCCCTCCTAAACTTGGGGTGCGTGTTATACGCCGGTGCGTGTTATACGCCGATAAATACGGTATGTAAAGTAAGAAGTTTACTTAGGTAAATTTTGATATGTTTACAATTTATGACAGGTAGTATATTAGTATTAAGGTTCTTCAAAAAGTTTCACCATTTTTTTAACAGTTTTTTTTTCAGAATTTCAAAAACAAATGACATCACTTTTCTACATAGTCACCTTCCTTTGTGATGCATTTTTCCAAGCGTCGTACCAAATATTTAATGCCATCAGCAAAACTTCTCCCACCTTCACCATTTCCAACGAAAATATAAAAGTGCAGAAACTTTTTGAAGACTCCATGTACTGTATATATTACCACATATATTATTGTTACTATACTTATCATTTTGAAAGAAGTTACTATGATTCACTGGGCTTGCTGGGTTCAATAAAATGTTTTCCTGGGCAGTGGGCAGACAAAATGGCACATATAATTCTATAAGTATTTTTCTATTGAAAAAAAAGTATATATCAGTGGCAGCCCATGCATTGTGGGCACACGGGCTCCGCCCCCTTCCACCCCCAAATCCCTGCTGCCGCCTCCCTATCCATGTGCCCGGCCCCTTTCAGGATGCCGGACGCATGGACACCTATGGCAGGGGTGTTTTTTTAAGCGCCTGACAAGAGCCAGAGGCTCTAATAGACTTTAAAAAAGGGTGGGCGCGTGGTGCAGAGAGTGCGCCCTGATCCCACCCAATTGTGTGATCATAGCGAATTCATTTTTGCTATTTTCACACCACAGTGCCTCCCCGCCAATCAGGAGGCAGGTCAGTGAGGCCTGTTTCCCGATTGGTCCTATTGGATGCCCATCGCTTTGGCGGAAGAGGAGACACACAGGGGCGGAAGCTGGAGGATCAGAATCCTCCGCTGCTGCCCACACTGAGACACAGGGGGAGAGGACCCAACAGCCGGTATGTCCCGGACGATCTACGGGGGGGAGGTGCTCCAGGGGGGTGTACTGTCGGTGTGCGAGCCCTGCGCCGTGGGGGGGTGCTGACAGTGTGCGGGGCCCTTGCCGTTGGTGGGAAGGTGGCGTTGGGGTACTGTCAGTGTGCCAGCGAGACCTGCGCACGGGGGGTGGTGTTAGGGCAGTGCTGTCAGTCCTATCTATGATGATGATCTATACACCCAGATCCGTGATGCTGATCTATATACACTGATCTGTGATGTTGAGCTATATACCCTATTTGTAATGCTGATCTATATACACTCTGTGATGCTGATCTGTATACCCTATCTGTGATGCTGATCTATATACCCTGATCTGTGATGCTTATCTATATACCCTGATCTATATACCCTAATCTGTGAGACTGAGCTATATACTCTGTCCTGTGATGCTGATCTATGTACCCTGATCTGTGATGCTGATCTATATACACTGATCTGTAATGCTGATCTATATACTATCTGTAATGCTGATTTATATACCGTATCTGTAATGCTGATCTATATACCCTATCTGTAATGCTGACCTATATACCCTGATCTGTGAGGCTGAGCTATATACTCTGTCCTGTGATGCTGATCTATATACACTGATCTGTAATGCTGATCTATATACTATCTGTAATGCTGATCTATATACCGTATCTGTAATGCTGATCTATATACCCTATATGTAATGCGGACCTATATACCTAGATCTGTGAGGCTGAGCTATATACTCTGTCCTGTGATGCTGAGCTATATACTCTGTCCTGTGATGCTGAGCTGTATACTCCTGACAGGAGGAAGCAAGTGGAATACAGAGGACGGAGTGGGTGGATTCTATAAGGGGTGGTGCTTATGAGAAGTGGGAGGGGTCAAAAAGCAAGGGCGGGGTCTGGCGCCCCCCATCCTAAAACTTCACCAGCCGCCACTGGTATGTATAAATCAACAAGTATGTGTAATGGCTCATCATGAACCTAGGACTTGTAGAAAGGCCGCTAAGGTTTAAATATAAGCATGCTTACATTTTTTTAAATGAAATGCCTATATATATATATATATACATACTGTATGTACACGTATATATACGCACCGATCAGCCATAATATTATGACCACTGGCAGGTAAAGTGAATAACATTGATTATCTTGTTACAGTGGCATCTGAAAGTGGGTGGGGTATATTTGGCAGCAAGTGAACATATTGTGACTGAAGTTGATGCAATTGGGCAAGCATAAGGGTCTGAGTAAATTTGACAAGGGACAAAATACATTGGTTAAACAACTGGGTCTGAGCAACTCCAAAACTGCAGCTCTTGTGGGATGTGCCCGGTCTGATGGTCCAAGGAAGGAAAACTGGCGACAGGGTTGTGGGTGGCCAAGACTCCTTGATGCTAATTGAGAGTGAAATGTGGCCCATGTTGTGCAATTCAATAGAAGAGCTCCTGTAGATGAAATTGCTGAAAAATGTAATGCTGGTTCCAATAGAAAGGTGTCAGAACACACATCGCATCGCAGTTTGTTGCGTATGGGGCTGCGTAGCTACATACCAGTCAGGGCACCTATGATGACCCATGTCCACAGCCAAAAACACCCACAGTGGGCACATGAACATCAGATCTGGACCACAGAGCCATGGAAGAAGGGGGCCTGGTCTAATTAATCACATTTTCTTTTACATAATATGGATGGCTGGGTGCGTGTGCATCACTTACCTGGTGAAAGAAATGACACCAGGATGCAGTATGGGAAGAAGGCAAGCTGACTGAGGCAGTGTAATGCTTTGGGCAATGTTCACAGGGACGTGCAGTAAGAGGAGGCAGGTAAGGCAGAGCCTCACCTGCCATGAACATAGAAAAAAAACGACCGAGCTTTGAAGGTCGTAGCTCGGCGACCTGGGGTCATAGAGACCCCAAATTTGGGGGGTAGGTAGCCGAAGTCCTACCCCACCACTGGTCTGGGGCTCCTAGAACCTATGGTTCTGGATATATGGGGGTCCTTGCACAGCCTGACAGAAGCTACATACAGCGCGGCCAGTTTAAATACCAGCTGGCACACACTGTTGGTAGAAGACTGAGAGGATGAGCTCACAGTGCCTCTGACTTCTTATTTGAGGCACTGAGCTCAATGGACAGCTTGGAGCCTTGGACCAATGGTAAAGCACCATTGGTCCAAGCTGTCCAATAAAAATGCTGCAGTGGAGGCTCTCCTCTCACTGCAGTGTCATATAAGGGGCATGTGTCTAAAAGACGAATACTCCCTCCCAGCCCAGCGCTCTTAACTACAAGGAAAAAACATGGGTTTATGGGCATGAGGTTTACTTATAATCCCATGTTTTTCTCACACAGTTAAGAGAGAGAATATGCTGCAGCGGCGCTTTGCAGGCGATTTGCCGGCGCTGCCCATTGATTTCAATGGGTAGAGGCGCTTTAGGAGCGGTGTATTTACTTCTCCTACAGCACTGCAAAGAAGCTGCTTGCAGGACTTTTTTTGATGTCCTGCCAGTGCAGCACCCCAGTGTGAAAGCACTCTGGCTTTCACACTGGGATTGCAGCTGAGGCTTTTTTCAGACGCTTTATAGGCGCTATTTTTAGCGCTACAGCGCCTGAAAAATGCCTCCAGTGTGAAAAGGGTCTAATTTGCATAGGGGTTTTTTCACTGTCAGGGTGGTAAAGATGTGGAACTCTCTTCCACAATCGATGGTGTTGGCAGAAAGAATGGATAGTTTTAAAAGACTCTTGGACATGCACCTTAGCAAACACAATATACGGGGATATGAGAAACGATTGTCTACACACACATACACCTACGCAGGTTGAACTGGATGGACTGTTGTCTTTATTCAGCCTTACCAACTATGTAACTGTGTAACACTCATTGCACAGGCATGGACCACTATTGTTACCATGCAGAAATCTACTTTGAGAATTGCCAAGTACCCATTACTGGGGTGCATAAAGAAAGGAAGTGACGGTAATGAGGCTGCAGCAGCACTGAGATGCAACAAAGAATAAAAGGTAAAAACAAGTATTTTACTGAAAAAAATGGCAATTTTTTTATTTTAGATCATGCTATACAAAGTTCTTCTCCAGCTCACTACACACTTTGGTAACCTGGCCAGATTTACTTTACTTCATCTCTCTTCACCTCAGTTTAGCTTATTTCACACAGTAGTAAATCAGAATTGAGAATGTTGCTACATTAAAATTTTGCACAGGGCCCAGTGGCTCCTTGTTGCGCCACTTTCTGTGGCAGATTTTATGAAATTTGGGTCTACATGATTCTCCCATTGGAATTCCTCTTTTCCCTGTAAGCATCCTTCTCTGTACAGACTTCCTCCCCTCACTGACTGCAGCTAAGCATCCTAGAGGATACAAAGAGCGTAATTGTTTACACACATCAAGGAGGGGGATAAGAGCGTTCCACAATGTGACCCACGTGAGACAGACCCCTCTTGTTTTCTCTCTGTAGGGTAGTGTACAGCGTAAGAAGCTTTTCCGCCCCACAAACAAACAGGGAGGATTTGATGGCTTTAAAAAAGTTTCATAGACTATAACAGCTCCTGGGTGGAATATACATTGGCATAGCTACCCACTAATCCTATTGTCAGGCACAGTTGTTGGTTTAAATACACTTTCTTTCATGTGACTATTGAAAGTTTATATATTATTTTTTTAGGGTAATATTAAAAATAATTTACACGCAGTAAAATCAAATCGTGATTCCTATCCATGTGACTTTGCAACTCTGCTTGTATAGTGGATTTGAAAATGTTTTCTTCTTTTTTATTGTCTAAAGTAATGATAGATAGATAGATAGATAGATAGATGGATAGATGCAAAAACTTAAATTAAAAAAAACAAATCTGTTTGTGCCATTATAGTTTTTATTTTAGTGGTTTTGTACACGGCTGTGCCTTATTATGAATAGGGATAAATGCTCTTTTTGTCAGGAAATATGTGCCTTTAATGCATATTAATAATATGTAGTCTCCTAGTATTCCTTAGTCCAGCTAGCTGAAGTTTCCTTTACAAATCATTAGCATTAATACTTTTCAGCTGTGCTAAAACAAATCGTGTTGCTTAATTTAATTGAAGGTTTCAATTAGACAAATAGGGTTACTAAGCAAGCTGCTCTGCTATACTGACACTCAGGACTCTGGCTAACCCATAATGCTCTGGTAATCCTTTGCCATGTCTTCAATTTTTTTTTAACAAATATCAGATATCAACATATGCTATCTATCTATCTATCTATCTATCTATCTATCTATCTATCTATCTATCTATCTATCTATCTATCTGTCTGTCTGTCTGTCTATCTGTCTGTTTAGATTAGATAGATAGATAGATAGATAGATAGATAGATAGATAGATAGATAGATAGATAGATAGATAGATAGATAGATAGATAGATAGATAGATAGATATATTTAGATAGATAGATAGATATTTAGATTTTTTTTATATATATATTTTATTTATATATATATTAGTAAGTACATATAGCAAAAAAAAAACAGTTTAAAAACTTAGAAAACAACTAAAATAATATTAGTCCAAACTATTCTGGGTTTCAATTACGTTATAAAAAAAACACGAAATTTAACCTAACCACTTAACGACCGCCCACCGTAGATATATTAGTACGTTATCTGACACTTTTGGATCTGGGGAGCGCGCATGCCACTGGCGACCCGCTCCTGCTGTGATTATACAGTCCTGCTGTTCTGCTGTCATGCTGTGTTAGGGTACAGCGGACTCGATGCCTGCCGGCACTCGCTGATTACACAGGACACAAGCAGAACGACAATCTGTCTATGTAAACAAGGCAGATTGTCGTTCTGTCAGAAGGGAAGGCACTGATCCTGTGTTTCTGCTAAGCAGGAACACTGATCTTTGCCTTTCCCTAGTCAAAGCACCTCCCCCACAGTGAGTAAGCGCAACCTAGGCACACAGTTTATCGCCCCTGATGTTAACCCCTTCCCAGGCAGTGTCATTAGTACAGTTATTAAACATAAATAAATACATTTCCCATAGTTTGTAGACGCTATAACTTTTGTGCAAACCAATTAATGTACGCTTATTGAGATTTTTTTTTAATAAAAATATGTAGCAGAATAAATATTGGTCTAATCTGATAAAGAAATTTGATTTTTAAATAATTTTTATTGGATATGTTTTATAGTCTTTTTTAGTTTATAGCGCAAAAAATAAAAAACGCAGAAGTGATCAAATACCACCAAAAGAAAGCTATTGTGGAGAAAAAAATGCCAAATATATTATTTGGGTACAGCGTTGCATGACCGCGCAATTGTCAGTTAAAATAACGCAGTGTCGTATCGAAAAAAAATGACCTGGTCATGGAGGGGGGTAAACCTTATGAAGCTGAAGTGGTTAAAGTAGATGTTATGTACACAAAAGTATATGAACTGGCATTACCGGTATACAACATGTCTTGTAGTGTGGTGATATGAAATGGAAAATTAAGACAAATCACCTTAGCTGGAGCACAGGAAGCATTTTAGAAGTTGACAAGGTTTGTAAGATTTTACTGCTCTTTCCGACTCTGAGAAAATATGTTTTCATGAACAACATGCTTTAAATACATAGATATTTAAAAATAGAAACTCACCCAGGGCCATGTGCATGTATTCAGAATATTAAGTGTTGCAGCTTTGGAAAACCAGGCTTCAGCCCTGGTTCACATTGATGCGATTTGGCATGTCAAATCGCATTCCAAATCGGCGGCAATGGCAGCACCCAATGGCAGTTTCTGTACTACTTTTGGTGATTTCAGGGTGCGACTTCCATTGACATCTGTACAGAAACCGTCACAGATGTCTCTGAAATCGCCCCCAAAGTCAGGACTGACATGCAGGAATGAAATTGTGCGAGTTCAGCTGAACTCGCAGCATTTCATTCCCGCAGTCACTCAGTGTGAACCTAGGCTCAAATCTGAATGTTACACAAACCCACAGGTCTTCATTATGCACCATTATGATTTTCTAGACACTGGCATCCTAACAACCAATGATGTCATCAGTTGATAAGGAGGATCTCTGTAGCATTGTTTGACCCTCCTCTCTTCCTCAGCACTGGGGTCACATTAGCAGACTGATGGAGAGAAATTGAGGTAGAAAAGAAACATAGGAATACTAGTCAGTACCAGTGTGCAAACGTGTATTTGCTTTGGAAGAATAAATCCTCTCTAACGTTGGGTATCCTACATGTGTGGTTGTTGCTGCATTATATAAAACTATTAGAATAGTTTTTTACATTTTAAAAAGGAGTGCTTCAAGATTGTCCATAATTTTAAAGGGTGCCTTGAGATTGTCTATAATTTCAAAAGGTGCCTTGACTGAAAAAGGTGGAGAAACACTGATCTAGACAGTGGAGATCTCCTCATGAATGGCATCAATCTTGTTTTTTAATTGGCTGGCAATCCCCTGAGCAGAAAGTAGGTTAGTGGCTGGAGACAGTGGGGGATGAAGTAAAGAGTTAAAGGTAGAAAGAGATGAAGAGGATTGAATAAGAGGATCATAATGAGAATGACTGAATAGGTTTGTTTGGCAGCACAGAGGCAAGAGTTGTATTTTAGTAGGGTGCATTTGTATAGGGTGAAGTCTAGCAGGAATTTCGTTTTATACCACTATGTCTCTTGAGACTTCTGGTGTTGCCAGGTTGCCAAGGTTGTCAGTGGTCAGGGCCTAATTCTGTGTGTGGTGAGGAGAGCAAGCATGTTCAGGGAGGATGAGTGTGAGCTGTTGTAGAGGAAATGGTTAGGTCAGGGAAGGATAGCAATGAGATTTTGTCATAGAGGTAGTTAGTAGCTGAATAGAAAACAGGAAGGGTTAAAGCGGAAAAAGTTTCTTTAGGTAAATGCAGCTTAGAGGGATAGGGGGTTGAAGACAGGGAGAATGTGAAACTGATAAGGTTGTGATTATGATTAGAGAGAGAAAAAAGTCTGTTAGAGAGGTTGCAATGAGTGCACAGGTGGAAGGACAGATGGAAGGTCAAAGTTGCTGCCATCAGAGTGGTTAGAATTATTCTATTGCATAAGATCAAAAGAACAGGTTAGGTTGGGGAGTTGGGGGGTCGCAGGGGTTTTAACCTTAACCAGAATGTTAAAGCCACTAAGGATGATATTTTGGGTATTTCAAAGAAGAGAAAATAGGGTAGCCAGGCCGAGAAGCCATAAAGGAAACATGACACCAGTCCAGGTGGCCAATAAATCACAACAATCTTCAGAGAAACTGGAGAAAAAAAGATGCATGCAACGAGCTTCAAAAAAGGAGAGGGTCAGAGAATGAAGTTTTAGAAGAACATGAAAGTGCATTGAGGAGATAGAAGGAACCCAACTCCACCTCACTTTTGTCCACAGGGTCTGGGTTTGTGAGTCCCATGGAAGTCAGCATCAGAGAGGACATCTGGAGGGATGGAGTTAGATTCCTGAAGACAGGTTTTAGTAACAAGTAAGGAAATCAAAATTAGAGTGTGAGGGTTGCAGCTGCTGCCAGAGGAAGGAGGGTTGATGGTTGTGGGAATAAAGAAGAATAATAGAAGGTAAGAGCCAAGGTTAGGGGATATATTTCCAGAAGTTAGGAGATTCTGGAGGGTATGGGAGGTAAGATTGAAGTGAGATGTATATGAGGACACATGTCCCAGTGTCTTGGAGGCTATGACATCATGAGTGTTCAGAAAGAGCCGGAGGTGATGAGTGCAATAATACGGTGATGGCAGGAGTGGGAGGGTGATACATATAGGTTGTGTTGGAGAGTGTGCACAGCATAATGAGCGTTTGAGGAGATATGGCACTATAGTAAGAAGAAAAGTTACAGAGTGTATTGGAGGTTTCAGAGACTGGGTAGAAAACTATAAAAGAGAGAGCTAGATGGAGGAATGTAGGTACATTAGCAGACTGTCTGGAATGGAGCCATGTTGTTTTTATCTGCTTTCTTTGCAGTCTACACAGTAGAAATCAGACTGAGAGTGAGAGGTTATGCACTGGGAGCCAATTAGGCTCTACTGCATTTGTTCAGGGCTGCTAATCCAACATGCTTCTAGGTACTACAGACTGAAAAGGGAGTAGTATGGGCAAGTAAAATATTCCACATACTTTGGTGGAGTTGTGACCAAATGATTCTACTTTAGAAATAGAATGTAACATTCTATTCTATCTCCACTGTGACACTCGCTGACACTCTCCCTGATCCTGCACTTGCTCTCCTACATATATGCACTAATCAATGGCCCTACAAACACAGAACATTCCTCAACGAATGGTTTAACTGCAGGGAGACTTGCTAGAGCTAGACTCTAGAAACAGATGGAATGCCCCAATATCCATTGCTTGTTTGATATAATCAATGAGCAGGTTCATAATGAGTTTACCTATGCTACTGTAGCGCTGGTTCCTGATGAGCAGGCGCTATTATTTTTCAAAAATTAAGTTGCCTGAAGCCACAGTTGGGCTTTAGGCTAATTTCTTTAAATTACTGGTTTCTGTACCAGTCCAGCTGGATTGCACTGGGTTCTCCTTGACCGTAGGTGTCGCTGTCACCGCCGGCAAGAGTAGAGACGCAGTCTAGCTGGATGCATTGAATACCATTTATCTCTCGGAACCAGCCCAATGGGAGTGTTTTCCTGCTGTGAATTCTGGGGGGTGGTATTTAAGGTACCGACGCCATGTTGGCAGAGAGTGATTTTCTGTCTTTTTGGTTCTGGTGGTCCTCCTGACCCAGTCCCATGGCCCTCCTGGCCCTGGGGTGTGGGACTATGCATCCTGTGTCTCGGGGCTGGCTGGCCCGAGGCAGCGCTACTGAGAGGATGGGCCCAAGCAGATCTTGGAGCCTTTTGATCCAGGGATGGTCCGGTGCCGTCTCATCTGAAGGGAGAGGCCCAGCAACTGGAGGATCCAGGGGAGGAATCTTTCTGGAGAAGACCGTGCGCAAGGCTGGTTTCTCTGCAGGAGCCTGGAGACTTAGTTGAAGGACACAACCTGGATCACATTTCCTACAGTATCGCCGGTTTGGCTGAAAGAGACTGGGATTATGGAATTATTCTTCAATCTCTCAGTAACGCTAAAGCTTAAATTTACAAGTCTGTGGCAGAGACTGTGTTAAATACCCCACCGGTTGCTAGGTCCAGTGAGAGGGACTTATCCGGTGGGGGCTAGATCTATCAAGAGGAACTATTGTCTTCTAGATCACCAAAGAGAACTTGAACCTGCAATACCATGTGCCTGAACTCACTCCTACCCCTCTGCCCTTATTGAGAGACTTTGTATTTGTTCTAAATAAATAGCCCAAAAAAGGATTCAGTGTCATTTTCAACATTCTTTGGGTCACTTTCCACGGGATCCCCAAGGCGGAGCTACAAGTAGGTGAGGTAACGGTAAGCCCAAAATAAAACCAGCAGCTCCTTCAGGGGCTAGTGCTACACTACTATCACAAAGGAAACATTCTAAAACAGGGGGTATAGAACAGTGGTCATCAACCGTGTCCTCAGGGCCTACTAACAGGCCAGGTTTGCAAGATAACTGAAATATATGACGGGTTAGCTGCTCAGTGATTGCAGTATTTTAGTCTGCATCTCCCCAAGGTAATACATAAAACCTGGCCTGTTAGTGGGCCCTGAGGACACTGGTATAGAACATTTGAAGCTCAGATTTATTTGCTTTAATTTCTTTATTTTTTTGGGAATATACAGTATGTTCATCAAGAGAGAGAACATATTTTATCCTTTAAGTTTCATTCCCCCTATGCATCTCTATCCATGACTATCATTAGCCTTCGTCTAGCATTAAGACAAGTACCTCTTTCTGAAGTTCTTTTAGTTTTAAATGAAAAGACAAAAAAAAAAGATATTACATTCAAATCTTTTATTATATACACAACAACTTGACTGTACGTTAGTATTGCATTCTTTCGTACATTAAGGCATATGTCTATTAATGCATATTTCCCATTCTGTTGTGTATATATCTTTATACTACAATAAAAACTAGTTTTAAAAAATCTCCATATACCTGTATTATTTGGTCATAGGTCTGTGTTAACATTTCTGAAAAGAGTTCTAAAGAATACTAAATCAACTCTAGCGTGTAAGTTAAACTGTCCCAATGGGGAGATATCCCCTTATTTCCTATCTTGGAGACACAACAGTCTCCTTAGCGAAGGGAAATTCCCTCTTAGGCTTCATGTACACTACAGTTCCTAAACTTGAGCTTAGGAGATTTTGGCGTTTTTTTGCCAAAGCTCCTAAACCCAACTCCATAAAAGCCTGTGTGTTCGTGTTGCTTAGGAGCTGCTGCAGTTAGGGGAGCTTCAACTTCCCTCAACCTCCCTCTCCTGAATGCAGAAGAATCGAGAGGATCGGAACATTTTGAACACCGGCTTCCAAAAGATCCAAACCGCTGCAGAATCGATGGTGGCCAAAGTAGACTGTGTGTACACAAAGCTTTAGACAGCTGTCACTGGAATGGATATCTCCATTGAATGTTTTCTGCTCATCCCTTGTTCAGCTGACAACCATAACAATTTAAATCTGTTTAGAGAGTGCATCTTCATAGTGGGGATGCAGACAGCCCAAAAAAGCTCATAGGGGTTTTAGCCCTTAGCCATTCCATCCAAAACTAAAAAAAATAGCAAGAAAAAAAAAACTGCGCTACAAAATTAACCTTAAAGTGATCAGTGAATGGGTATTAAGAGCAAGAAATAAATCTCATGTAATACAATCTCATATCCTGTAACTAAAATAACAAATTCCTGGATATTTATTTATATTTATTATAAAAAACAGACTCCTAAGGAGGAGCGACGTACTGACGTCACTGTGCGCTACTTCCGCTGTTTGCAAGCACGGGCGTGTGTACTGCCGCCGGACGGCCGCAATTTTTTACTTGGAGTGTTTCCTGTTTTTATACGCCTTAGACGTCTGTTTTTTTATAATAAATATCCTACGGCTTTTACCTATGGCCGTTTAATATCTCTTCTTTTGAGCGAATTTGCATCAGTATCCTTTTTTGCAATACCGCTCGCTGCTAGTGGAGGATTGCACGTGCTATACTCACACAGCACACACACACGCTAACTCCTGCAGATGGCTCTCTGGCTGCCTTAGATGACAACAGGGCAGAAGGGCAGATACAGGCTGAGGTGGTTTCGTGTGCTGTGCTATACTCACACAGCACACACACGCTAACTACTGCAGATGGCTGTCTGGCTGCCTTAGATGACAACATGCCAGAAGGGTAAAGGTGGTTTAATGTGATACCGCAGTGCAATACTAACAGCACGCACACACTACACTAATCCCCAGAATCACAGCAGATAATGTCAGCACTCAGGACAGAATGAATCACAGCAGATTATGTCAGCACTGCAGAATGAATCACAGCAGATAATGTCACTGACACCGTCACTGACTAACGCCGGAACACACTACATGAGGCCGCCAATGCGGCAGCCTTATATAGTGTAGGGCGTGTACTAAACCTCCTGAGCTATAATTGGCCACAGGCATCCTGCCTGTGGCCAATTATTGCTCTCCTCGACGCTGGCTCTATGATTGGCCAAACATGCGGGGTCACAGTGCATGCTTGGCCAATCATCAGCCAGCAATGCACTGCGACTGGCGCAGTGCATTGTGGGCTGTTCGCATCACACGAATTTGATGCGAACGGCCCACATAGTTCTGGGCTCGACGAGCGGTCGAACGGCCGATGTTTGATTCGAACGTGGGTTCGAATCGAACACCGGGCCCATCCCTGACGGGGAGTAGCACCTTGGAAAATGTCCTGGGGGACGTTGATAGGCCGAATGGCAAATACTTACATAAATACTTGTGACACTGCTGATGAACTGGGATATGTAAATAAGCGTCTTTCAAGTCTAAGGATAACATCCACTCCCCCTGGCCGATGGTTTGTGTGATCGAGTGTACAGTAGGTACTCCATCCGGAACTTGTATGTATTTGTTCAGCTCCCGAAGAGCTAATACTGGTCTTAGATCGCCTGTCTTTTTCTTGATTAAGAAAAGAGGAGAATAGAATCCTTGATACATTTCCAGGCTCCGAACTGGTTCTATAACTCTTTTTTGTAGGAGTGACTGGACATATTCAACTACTATTTGAATCTTGTGTTGGCACCTGGGAAGTTTTGTGCGTGTGAACCAGGGAAACTCTGGCTAGGTTAAAAATTCCCAATAATGACCCTCCTGAATTACCCTTATCTCCCAAGGGTCCTTGATTTGCTCCGCCCAGACCTGCACAAATTGGCATAGATACCAACTGGGCCCGTCTGGGCGGCGATACCTTCAAAAGGGTATTTGTGCTGCGCCCTGCTTAGACATATTCTCTCATGCCACCGATGTCTGGGGGCTCTTCCATCCTCTCCTGGCATCCCTGTTTGCCCTGAAGGACCGTTTGTCTCTCAATCTTCCTATGAACTGTCTTCTCTCCGGCTGGCGCTGATGCCTTGGCTTCAGGTCCTGTGGGATCAATAATGACCTCCCGTCACTTTTGAGATAGCGGCTTCCAACTTGCTACCAAATAAGGCTGTTCCATCAAAGGGGATGCAGCACCAGTTGGACTTTGATGTACCGTCTGTCATCCAGTTTGAGCCATAACGCTCTTCTTGCCATTACTGATGACAGCATCACTCTGGCTGAGCATCGTAGTGCATCAATTGCGGCCTGTCCTACAAAATCGCCTGCCAGCTTGATTTCATTTAGTATTTTCAATACTGGGTTTCCTCTCGACTTTTTTCCATTCATCATAAATGATATCTTTCACCTCCTCAATTAAGGGGAACGTGGGTACCGATCTTTTCAGCTGCGGATAGTATTTTCTCACTTTTGCTGGTTGCGTAATTTCCTCCTCCCATTCAAGTGCTTCTCTGACCGCCTTTACTAGGGGTTGCACCAGTGTAAAGTCAAATCCGGCAAACACTTCTTCCCCCACTGGGGAATCATCTTCTGAACCACTAGCAATGGTTCCCCTGGGGAATTATTTTGCGCCAGTGGTGGGCTGGTTGTCCTATTTGGCTGGGTCTACCTGCCACCTCTTGCAGGGAGTCTTTGACTGTCTGTTTGATTAAAGAGATCATATCTGCCTTCTCTGTTTCATTGTCTGTTGCTGCCTTTAAGAGACAGGCTCGGCACAATATCTTCCTAGGCAATGCTTTCAGACCACATTCTAGGCATTGGTCCTCCACCTCCTTAGCTTGTAGTTCTTTCATTCCCTGCCGGCCATCTTGGTGGACTTTTTTCTGTTCCTTTTGTACCATCTTGGTCCACCTGCGCCGACCGGAAGTCCTCCGGACGCCATTTTAGAAAGGCAGAGCATAGAACGGCTGCCGGAAGTCTGGCAGTGCCATCTTGGAAGTGGGCAATGCCCTGGACGAAGTGTCTCCACTCCCTGCTTTGAAGCTTGATGCTTCAGAGGGAAACTATGGACCTTTGCAACCTAAGGGGGGTGCTATACAGCCCTGGAAGCTGTGCCAGGTAGAAAGGAAGACCCATGTTGCTCCAGGTGGTGGGGTACCTGTCTCCAGAGACCAGTATCCCAGCCCCCCCCAGTATCTGGACCTGGGGGGAGGGTCACCCTCATATGGGAGTTTTACAACCGAACAGAGGGGCTTTGCCACAGGGAAGAGGCTGAATCTATGTGGCTGGCCAGATGAATCCGGCAAGGTGAGGGCAAAAAATAAAAATCTTCCTTCCGTAGTTGTAACCGTCTGAGCATTTGAGGAACAAAAAGAGAATGCTGCCTTGGGGAGGCGACTTATTTAAATATAGTGTAACCAGTCATGATTGGGCGAGGGGCAGAGCCTATACCCACACGTCAGAAAATTTATTTTTTATGGGTAATTTAAAAACGGCTGTTGGATCAACATAAGAACATATATATATATATGAAGGTCTATGTAGAGGACATATAGACATTGTGAGAGGGTGTGTATTAATAGTCAATAATACATGAATTTTCCTTAAAGGGAAAGTTTTAATCAGACACTCGGATGGTGAGAAAACATTGCATACGACATTCATTGTGTATATCTTGTGTTTTAGATGTAGACCCAAGGAGAAGTATACACAAATAAAAAATACCAAGAGAATATGGAGTTGTACAAATAACATTAACAGGCGCTAAAGTAAGGTGCCATACATGAAAATGTACTTATACCATGTGGTCTGTCGAACAGCAGTAAAAGTCGTTAAAGGTATAGGTTTTCCCTTTGATGGTAACGTTTTTTTGCCCATGTTGTACAAAACTACACATCTTACATAGTGGTTTACGGCATTGGAACATTCCTTTTATGGGGATTAAGCAGGGGTGTTTGAGATTTGGGGATCTCCTATATGTAATTTTTGGTCTCTTATCTTTTGTTTCCTGAAGGTGAGGGCCTTGTAGGAGGATGGTACAGTGTTTTTAGATAATGGATTCCATTTTACCATGCTGGTAGTGGAACCGTGTTATGAATCTGACAAATGTATCATTGGTTTTATTTTCTGCTTTGGGTTGCCTACCATCTAGATACTGACAGTAGGATGATTCCACCAAATCCTCAGGGTATCCTTTGTCTTTGAAATATTTCTTTAAAAGGGAACTCTGTATCTTATAGTATTATTGGTTTGTACAGTTTTGTCTCAGTCTGCAAAACTGACCCTTGGGAATATTATTTTTCCATGTGGGGTGATGGCAGCTACTATGAAGTAAAAAGAAGTTGTCTGCTGTGGGGTTGTCTTCATAAGCCCTGATGAAGCAGAGTCTGGCGAAATGCGTCAGTTAATGAAGACTCACTTTACCAGCATTCTCTTCTGGTGTACACAGTGAGTTCTATCAGCACTAGTATTGTTTTTAACTACAAAAAAATTGATACATTCTATGAATTTCTTTTAACATTGGTTTTAAATAAATTGTTTTATATTATAAATTGTTTACTCCTTGTGTGGCCTGTACAGTCCAAAATCGTCCTTGGCTTGCTTTCCAAACTATACAACATAAATTATGTCCATGAGTGGCATTTAATTGGTAGATCACTTTAATCTTTACTGCTATAATTCTATATTGGTGATTACATATATATAGTAATAATATTGGATTGTGAATTGTATAGCTGCTGTATGGGTTGTGTACAACAGATTCTTGACTAGTGTAGACTAAATGTCCCTTTACCCATCATACTCACACCCCCTTTTACCTTCCCACTTAAGAGATGAGACCACACCTTTCTTTGGAGTAAAATGGCCACAACAGCCTTTTTATTAACAAATCAAATACACTCCAACCAAATATTTATATATATAAATATATAAATAACCATAAATATATATATACACAACAACAGAAATGTTAAACCTGATCTGGTGATCTCTGACGGTGACCCAACTAATACCAACCAACCAAAATCACTGCGGTACCCCGTTAAACTTTTTACCAGGCCTCTCGGAGACAACTTCTGTCAGTGAAACAAAACAAGTATTCCCTCCAAAGTTCAGGAATACACAGGAGGGGCCGATACTACAATGAGCCCCCCACCCCATTCAGATCACCTCTGATTTACTGTCACCGTCAAAGACCACCATACACCGCCACCCTTCTGGACCCAATTTCCTGTCATGACGCCTTCATCCGAAACCTGCAAAATATGAAAAACAGAAGAAGAAACACCGCCAACAACTAAAACTCTTTACAATAGGGAGGTAGGGTGGGAAAACTGCCTCCTCCTTCAGCTCCAATACTGAAAGTGACCCTTAACTCCACCCACCGCCATTTATATCGCTCCTCCCCTTCCTCTGCAAAATTAACTTCATGCCAACCTCTTCCTGCTCTGCTCTCCAGAATGTCAATTTAACCCTTGCAAAGCCTCCTCAGTCACCCCTTACATGTCCGGCCCTGCATTATATTTCCTTCAGTCCTGCATTCCGTGCCTCTCTGGAGAGGCACCATCTCAACAAAGCCTCTGGTGTTGCTCCCAGTCTTGTTGACACTGGTGGTCTTACAGATGTCTTTGACCCCTGTGATCTTCCTGCCCTGGGTTACCTCAATTCTGAGCAGTGGGGCTATTTAAAATAAACGAATAATCCCTCTACTTTTATTTCTTCTTTACTTTGCTTCCTTCTAAACAAACATGAACCAGATGTGATAGATTCACTGGTCAGAAAATAGCCCTGGAACCTAGCAAAGTGTTATAGACTCAACTAATATTTTTTACAAGCCAAAATTAGATAACTTCTCTACAATAGTGTTTCCCACCATGTGGGAATTTGTGCTGCTGGTGGGACAGATTTAGGATTCCAGTACAAAACTCGTTTGTGGGAAAATATGCTGCAGTGGCAAGTAGCACAGGAAACATTGCTGAAACAGTTTCTCAGACTTGTAGGTATTTTAAAGCCATGAGCGAATCTGCAGGTACAATTCTGTTTAAAATTCAGTGAACTTAAACTAAGTGACAAATCCAATTGGTAGGGCAGGGAATTTTCAAGTTTTGATCGTGGATGAAAGTTAGCCAGCAGTTAGCTGAGGCCTTCTACATTCTCATAAAACTGTCCAATTTCCTCAAACTTTAATTAAGAATTAAGAGACTGCAGGGGATACAGCAGTGTAAGCTGGGAAGTTTTTTTCAAGGATAATAGGCCCAACCAGCGTATGCCTCACTTTTATTTTTACTATATGAATAGGGGGTACACACTGTTTTTGCACTTACGGTAGTTTTTTTTTTCAAACAAAGCTAACAAAAAGCAGCTCCATGAACATTTGATACATAAAGAGATGGGGTTAACACCACTCCAGGCAGGTCCACTGAAACAAGAAGTTTTTCCTCTAGGTAATGAAGAGCCCCAGGTGCTGGCTAATGCATATAGCAAATCAAGGTGAATAGAAAGTTCTGGACAGCTGCACTCCGAGTGAAATTTCTTGTGCCTTTATTGAAACATCGGGATCACACTGTACAAGCCACAGCAAAGCAATACAGGAACAAGCTCACCTGTTTCACACTAAAAGAAGTGCTTACTCATAGCTAGTAAGTTGATCCGGAGTTGATCAGGAGCTGTTCTCCCAGTGGAAGCGTGCCATGAAGTTAGATGTGAGCCGCGGGATCACTGAGCGGTAAAACACGCCGTAACAGCTGACATTGAGACTGTCTCCGCTCGGCTCATTCTCACACAGCCCCGCCTCCTCCTAACCCTGTGCCTGTGATAGACAGAATGCATCCCCGCAACACATCTAACTCGTCATGATCTGTCCACCCTGGCAAGGCTGCAATGGGGGCACTGTGAGGCTGCTATTTGGGGCACTGTGAGGCTGCTATTTGGGGCACTGTGATGCTGCAATTGGGGGCACAGTGATGCTGCAATTGGGGCACAGTGATGCTGCAATTTGGGGCACAGTGATGCTGCAATGGGGGCACAGTGATGCTGCAATTGGGGGCACAGTGAGGCTGCAATGGGGGCACAGTGATGCTGCAATTGGGGGCACAGTGATGCTGCAATGGGGGCACAGTGATGCTGCAATTGGGGGCACAGTGAGGCTGCAATTTGGGGCACAGTGATGCTGCAATTTGAGCAAGGTGATGCTGCAATGGGGGCACGGTGATGCTGCAATTTGGGGCAGAGTGAGGCTGCAATTTGGGGCAGAGTGAGGCTGCAATGGGGGCACAGTGAGGTTGCAATTTGGGGCACGGTGAGGCTGCAATGTGGGGCACGGTGAGGCTGCTATTTGAGGCACGGTGATGCTGCTATTTGGGGCACAGTGAGGCAGCAATTTGGGGCACGGTGATGCTGCAATGTGGGGCACGGTGAGGCTGCAATGTGGGGCACGGTGAGACTGCAATGGGGGCAAGGTGAGGCTGCAATGAGGGCACGGGGAGGCTGCAATGTGGGGCAGGGTGAGGCTGCAACGGGAGCACGGTGAGGCTGCAATGATGGGCACAGTCTACGCTGCAATGAGATAATTTATGATGACGTGATTAGGGGCAGGGCAGGGTAAGGGTTGGGTGGGGCAATTGGTGGTGAGTAACCTTTGAGACCTGGCTAGTAGCTGAGGACTTTTTTTAGCCCTGCTGTACCTATACTGCATGCAAGTTAACAGGGACTGTTAAATGTACCAATGATTTTAGAGGCCCCAACGTTAGCTGGCAGAAGGACATCTCAAAGGACTGCCCTTCCAATAATAATTATTCTGCAAGCCCCTTTGTTCCCCTGCCCTGTCCTCTACCATTCTACTTTCTTTTGGACAGTGCATATCCAGTAAGTCTAGGACTACCATTATCGCCATAAATGCACTCTGACAGTATAGTTCCAGCACTCGGTAGATCAAACTTTACTACTGCTCACTGCTGAATTTGAGATGGCCTTTCTACTGTTTATGCTGATCTGGAAGTCAAATGTCATCTTTTGCCTAGTCCTTACTGTTAATTACTTTGTATGCTATATTGTGTTATTACCATTGTTTATCCATTTTATGCTTGCCTAGTTACCAACCATATTGGGTGACAATATATTAAGTTTACAACATTGTATGTTTGTACGCTCAGCTTGGTGTGTTAGAGGTCCTGAGGTTTTTGAAAAGGTCAAGGCAAAGAACAGAGAACACATCCTAATCAGTGGCCCCTATGGGGTAGCGCCACAGCAACATTAAAGCTAGGAGCCAAATGTAGTGCCTAAACTATTGTTAGTTATCTTGGTTCTACAACCATGCAAAATTAAATATATTTATTTTTTTTAAATATTACTATTTCAAAAGCTATATTGTACAGTGAAGTCTTAGGGATTCACAATTGTTATATTCTAATACATTCATCAAAATGTAAAAAATAAAAACTGTTATTCACATTCAAAACCTTCAGCTACAAATAAATCAAAGCAATTAAAAAAAGTTCAAAGTCTTTTTCGCCACATGACAAGGAGTGTATTGAGACACTTTCTTTTGCTACCTTGTGTTGTATATTTCAAAGATCTTTTGACCTTAGCAGGAAATAATCAGAAGGATAAAGAAGGCTTGATCTTAGTTTTTTTCTCAACTTCATTTGAAGGTACAAAGCCTTGCAAAACAAAAACACACTGTCCCTGAAACATCAGCAATGGCAGAAAAAAAGTCTGGCTACCTCTTGATTTGCGTTTATTACCAAACTGGCCTACCATAGGAGGTCTGGTGCGTCAGTCTAGCAAAAATAAAACGATTCCGTGCTCTATTCACTTTCTATATCTGAGTTTCCCAGATAAGAGCCCTACAACGAAGGACATATTCAAGTGCCACAGTAGGGTATCCCTGCCTTTTTATAACCTCTCCCACAGTCTTCAGATCTAGAGCCTTTCACTACCCACTGCCACATTGGATTCAACACAATAAAAGACCTTTCAAAGTCTCGGCACTCTGTTTCTCCCTGGGAGTCCAGGATTCAGGATGCACAGCGTCTCTCCAAAAACAGTCTAATTCCGTTATTGATAGAATGCCGTCGTCCAGTTTGGAAGAACGCAGGCTTGCTCTGAATCTTAAAGGTGCAGCTGTGTAAACAGCATTATTCTTCACTATGGTGACTTTAGGCAGTCTATGCATATGCTCAATATGTTCCATAGGCACTTGCTGTAATATTTATCAGAATCAAAATAAAGGCAATTAAAAGAAAATTGTAGCAAAAAAGAAGGCATTGTATTTATGAGCAGACTCTGTGGTACTTCTATAACTTTTCACTTGAACATGTTTTTCTTTAGCTGTAGTGCAAGTGGTGACTTGAGCATCGATGAAGAGATATTAGCCCTCTAAAGCAGAACATATAAATTATAAAATGATTGAACAATTTCCTTTAAATCTATCAACATTTATGTAGTGCCATTGCCTACCCATGATACAGATTGAATGGATTGTTTAGGTAAGCCTTTACACAACACAGTTTTGGTAAATCAAGGAGATTATACGCAGGTTGTATAATCAAATTGTAATGTCTGTGGTTAGTAAATGTCAGAGGTACTAGATTGCCAGTGTGGGCATATGAGAAGAAGTGGGAACATCAATTCACACATATCAACTGGTCTGTCGTCTATCAACACTGTAGCCACTATAGGTGTGTTGGCACCCAATCATCATACCTATATGAGTTTGATGGGCATCCTATTCCAAAACCGTGAGCATTGCTATGGAGTTGGTTCCCTTTTGGAGCTATACAAGCTTTCACTTACCTGGGAATACTTTCTACAAAGTTTTGGACTGTATGGGAATTTGTTTCTATTCAGCCAAAATAACATTTGGAGAGAAGACTTGGCTTGCAATTGGCATTCCAATTCATCCCAAACCAGTCCAATGGGGTTAAGGTCAGATATCTGTGAAGGCCACCTGGTACATGGAACAGAAACCCTCATAAATGGGACTTTAAATGGCAACAGTACTATTGCATAATGAATTATAATTTGAAGTACTTGATAGAAAAATTTACAAAAAAATCTTTATTATGCCACAAAATATAAAATCATACTATACAAAGTTAAAAATATTATTCAAAGATATAAGTAGATTACAGTAATACATCACAACATTTCCATTGGAGAATGCCAAGCATAAAGCTCCAGATATTGCACACCTAATGTGTTTTGAAATTTGCTTCGTAATCTTCTTCAGGGGTGTATAGAATGTAGAGAACAGGGAGCTATGTTCTGTTTAAAGGAGATTAAAGTAGAAAGAATAGCCAGGTTAAAACAATAATAATCACAACAATATATAGCTATATATATATAGAGATAACACAAAATATGAAGATGTGAACTACCACAAAAAGAAAATGCCCAAAACACCCCTTCCCATAGGCCATTGGAATGAATGGGCAGCGCTTTCAAATCGTCTTAAAAGCGCTTTTAAAGTGCTGCAAAACGTGAGTTTTAACCACCTTTTTTGGGGTTAAATGTGCCACGCTAGCGGCCGAAAAGCAGCGCAAAAGTGCAGCCTAGACAGCGCTGAAGCACTGCTAAAACGAGCAGCGCTTTAGCGCTAACGGTGGGTGCTTTCAGTTTGAAAGGGGTCTTATACAAGCTCATATGGATTGTTCTGTTTACCTCCATGTGAGTTTCCATGGAGGAAAGTGACCTCGTGGGGTCAGTGGCCCTTGCCTGACCTCAGCCTTTAACCTCTCCAGAATATCATCCTTATGTGTAAAAATGGATCTACACCTCCAGGCTACATTATCTGTTGTTCAAAGGAACATTTTTTTTTCTTTTTCTGCAGCCTTCTTTAGTTTGTACATAAGCAGAGAATGTCCCCTAGTTATGAAGGGCTCACTAAATCACCAGATAGCTCTTTTGCAACTACCATTTTCAGAAAGAGGCCATCAAGCCCTATATTTTCCTTTGATAGGTTTAGTTTAACCACTTCAATACAGGGCACTTAGACACCTTCCTGCTCAGACCAATTTTGAGCTTTCAGCGCTGTCGCATTTTGAATGACAATTGCGCGGTCATGCTACACTGTACCCAAATTAAATTTTTATCATTTTTTCCTACAAATAGAGCTTTCTTTTGGTGGTATTTGATCACCTCTGCGTTTTTTTTTTTTTTTTTTTTTTTGCTAAACAAATAAAAAAAGACTGATTTTTTTTTTTTAAATAAGTTTTTTTTTGTTTCAGTTTCAAAACGTTGTAAATAAGTAAGTTTTTTCTCCTTCACTGATGGGCACTGATGGGGCTGCACTGATGGGCACTGATAAGGCAGCACTGATGAGGTGGCACCAATAAAGTGGCACTGAGGTGGCATTTATGGGCACTGATATGTGGCACTGATAGGCGGCACTGATATGTGGCACTTATAGGCGTCACGGATGGGCACTGATAGGTGGCACAAATTGGCATGGATAGGCAGCACGGATGGGCATGGATAGGCGGCACAGATGGGCATGGATAGGCGGCACGGATGAGCATGGATAGGCACTGATAGGCGGCATGGATAGGCACTGATAGGTGGCACGGATAGGCACTGATAGGTGGCACGGATAGGCACTGATAGGCAGCATTGTTTTGTACTGATGGATGCCAATCAGTGCCAAACAATAATGCATGCCAATCAGTGATGCCCATTGTGGGAACTGATTGGCATCCATTGTGGGCACTGATTGGCATCCATTGTGGGGCACTGTGTGTCATCCCTGGTGGTCTAGGGTGGCATACCTTGTGCTGGGCATCCCTGGTGGCCTGGTGGCGCCCCTGGTGGTCCAGTGTGGGCATCCTTGGGGGGGCTGCACTGATAATCGATCAGCGCAGACCCCCCCTGTCAGAGGAGCAGCCGATCGGCTCTCCTCTACTCGCGGCTCTTCCTATTTACACTGTGATCAGCCGTGATTGAACATGGCTGATCATGTGGTAAAGAGTCTCCGTCTGAGACTCTTTACCAAGATCGTAGTTGCGGGGTGTCAGACTGACACCCCGCAACAACGTTCGCCGCGATGTGTGCCCCCGGGGGCGCGCAGCGGCTCAAAATCCTGAGGACGTCATATGACGTCTGGTCAGGATTTTAAAACCACTTTGCCGACGTCTTTTGACAATGGGCGGGCGGCAAGTGGTTGAACAATAAACGAACTTAAAAGCTGAACACCTGGCACAAAAGTGTTCATTAAATATATTCCTCAACAACCACAAAGGCTATAAATCAACATTGTGTGCACCAATGCCTTTGCATACACAGTTATATAGCTACATATATAGCTACTATAATAATAGTTATAAACTGTCAGGGCCCGTTCACACCACTGATGTGTGGTAGGACTACAGTGGTACTGATACGCCAAACCCGTAGCATTGCACTGTTTACTTTTTTTAAGGAAACTTTATTGAAATGTCAGAAAGTGCCATACTTTCTCTCAATGCACACTACTGCAACGCAGTGGTGTGAACTGAGCAGGTAGGAGACAAGGCATTTGTAGTGGGACTGTGCTACCCAGTGCAGTTCTCACCACATGTGGTGTAAACCTGCCTTCAGTGGGGTAATAAATGTTCCTGCATCAGTGGTCAGGTGGACTAATAAATACCCCTGCGTCAGTGGGAGGAATAAATACTTCTGCATCAGTGGATGGAATATAGTGCCCCCACATAAATCAGAGGAATATAGTAGTCCTGCATCAGTGGGAGGAATATAGAGCATCTGTAATGCCCCGTACACACGAGCGGAAATTCCGCCAGCAAAAGTCCGATGTGAGCTTTTGGTCTGAAAATGCGACCGTGTTTATGCTCCATCTGACTTTTGCTGGCGGAATTCCAGCCAGCAAAAGATTGAGAGCATGTTCTCAATTTTTCGGTCGGAAAAAGTTCCGATCGTCTGTACCAATTCTGACGCGCAAAATTCCTAGGCATGCTCGGAAGCATTGAACTTAATTTTCTCGGCTTGTCGTAGTGTGGTACGTCACCAAGTTCTTGACAGTCAAAAGTTCAGCCAACTCGAGCTAGAGCGGAATTCCGTCTGAAAAAACATCCAAGATTTTTTCAGACGGAAATTCCGCTCGTGTGTATGCTGCATTAGAGTGATATAATGTTCCTGTATCAGCAGGAGGAATATAGATCTCCTTGTCAGTGGTAGAAGTAAACCCCAGCATTTGTTGTTTAGTGAGAAGAATATAGTGCCCCATCAGTGTTCAGTGGCCCTTGCATGCTGCTGTCAGGGGCACGACTTGAACCTGGGATCTCCGTAGTGTTTGGCAATGACTCTGCTTACTGAGCCACCTAGAATGCTAGATGGCTCACTGGATGGCTCTTAAATGATCCTGCCTTGAATCTTATTTGCCATGAACCTTGAACTCTTTGCTCCTCCCTTGAACTTCCTGATTCAAGCCATGCCTCTGCACTTTCTGTTTGCCAGATTATTGTGCTCTATCCAGCCAATATCTCACTTTTGTCTTTCTTCTGCCATTAGTTTTTTCACTACCATTCATTACCGACCTTTGGCTTGTTCCTCGACTAAGCTTTTGCTTTATCCCAAATGGCAACTATTCGTTACTGCCCTTTGGCTTGTTTACTGACTATGCTTTTGCTTTATCCCTACCTGCTATATCTGCAACTGGTCCCTGGCTTGCTCACCTCTTGGTGGGGAGATCCTGAAGACCGTGACCTGGTATTAACACGCAGCAAAGCCCATCCCCACCATCAGGAGCTCTGGTGAATACTGGTTATTACTAAAGCCCCATACACACGCGCGGATTATCCGCGGACCAGGTCCGTCGGATCATGTCCGTCGTACTTTGTCCGATGTTGGTGTTGCATACACACGGTCGGACAAAGTTGTCGGAAAATCCGATCATTCTGAACGTGGTGACGTTTCTTGCCTACGACGGGACTACGTAGAGGCTAGTAGCTAATAGCTTTGGTCTTGTAATGTGATCTGAGCATGCGTAGCACTTTGTCCGTCGGACTATGCTACACACGATCGGATTTGGTGTGATCGGACTTTGTTGTCAAAAAATCTATCCAGCAGGAGATAGGACTTTGTCCGTCGGACAATCCGACGTACACTGTCCGATGGTGCCTACACACGGTCGGATTTTACGACAACATTGTCCGATAGGACAGAATCCATGGGAAAATCCGACCGTGTGTATGGGGCTTTAGACTCAGGTGAACCTGTGTCATCAGCCAGGGTGACCTGCATGTATACGTGTCCCGCTTCTCAGTAGGTGCTACTCCATAGCCAGGGCAGCCATCAGAAATTTTTTGGCCCCTTACACAGCTTTAGGCCTGGGCCCCCCTGACTACCAACACTCCCCAAGGCTTGCCCACGTGCCATCCCACCAAATCCACACACCGTCCACCTCATCTGTAAGCCCCCCTCAATCCTGTATATATGTCAGCCCCCTTCAATCCTGTATATATGCCAGCCCCCCTCATACCTGTATATATGTCAGCCCCACCCCCCACACACCTGTATATATGTCAGCCCCCACACCTGTATATATATGCCAGCCCCCTCACACCTGTATATATGTCAGCCCCACCCCCTCACAAACACCTGTATATATGTCAGCCCCACCACCTGTATATTTGCCAGCCCCCCTCACACCTGTATATATATCAGCCCCCCACACCTGTATATATGCCAGCCCCCTCACACCTGTATATATGTCAGCCCCACACCTGTATATATGCCAGCCCCCTCACACCTGTATATATATATATATATATATATATATATATATATATATATATATGTATATGTCAGCCCCACCCCCCCACAAACACCTGTATATATATATCAGCCCCCCCACCTGTATATGTGCCAGCCCCCCTCACACCCATATATATGTCAGCCCCCACACCTGTATATATGTCAGCCCCCCACACCTGTATATATGCCACCCCCTCACACCTGTATATATGCCAGCCCCCTCACACCTGTATATATGTCAGCCCCCACACCTGTATATATGCCAGCCCCCCTCACACCTGTGTATATATATATATATTTATATATTTATATATATATATATATATATATGTCAGCCCCCCCCCCCCCCCCCCACACACACCTGTATATATATCAGCCCCCCACCTGTATATGTGCCAGCCCCCCTCACACCGTATATATGTCAGCCGCCACACCTGTATATATGTCAGCCCCCCCACACCTGTATATATGCCAGCCCCCTCACACCTGTATATATATATATATATATGTCAGCCCCCACACCTGTATATATGTCGGCCCCCCACACCTGTATATATGCCACCCCCCTCACACCTGTATATATGCCAGCCCCCCTCACACCTGTATATATGCCAGCCCCCCTCACACCTGTATATATGTCAGCCCCCCCACACCTGTATATATGCCACCCCCCTCACACCTGTATATATGTCAGCCCCACCCCACACACACCTGTATATATGTCAGCCCCCACCTGTATATATGCCAGCCCCCCTCACATCTGTATATATGTCAGCCCCACCCCCCCCCACACCTGTATATATGTCAGCCCCCCACCTGTATATATGCCAGCACCCCCCAAACCTGTATAAAATACCGTTCAACATTTTGAGATGGAAATGAGGGACACCTACTAACAAACATATTTAGGCAAAGGACACGCCCCCTGTCACACCCCCTTAAAGGAGAATTAACCAAAAAAAAGGTTAACGGGGTTGTAAAGGTTCATGATTTTTCACCTTAATGCATTCTATGCATTAAGGTGAAAAAACATCTGATGATTACCGGCCCCCCAGCCACCCGTTTTACTTACCTGAGCCCTGGAAAGTCCCGCGTCACGAACGCGCTCAATTGTTGTCCGGGCTTCTCGGCTCTTCATTGGATAGATTGATAGCAAACTCCAAAGACATGCTGGTAGGTTAATTAGATCCTGTCGATAAAATTGGCCAAATATGTGTATGTTGTATGTGTATGTGTTTGTAAGCGTGTCGGGACCCCACAGGGCGAGGACCACAGATGGACACCAGTGGAAAAAAGCGCCCTGAGGCGATTCAGTTCGCATAGGTTCACATAGCTAGCGCTATATAAGTCATTCATTCATTCAGCGCAATCATTAGCTCCCGCTGCTGTCAATCAAATCCAATGACGCGGGCGCCGGGGGCGGGGCCGAGTACTGCAATTGGCGGCTATGGATGCTGAATGCAGGACTCGGGAGCGCGCCCGTAAGGTAACCCCCTTGGGAGAGCAGGGACAAATGAGGAGGAATGAGGGACAGAGGGACATTGCTCCAAATCAGGGACACTCCCCTCAAAATCAGGGACAGTTGGGAGCTATGTGTATATATGTTAGCCCCCCCCACCTGTATGTACAGTGGTGTGAAAAAGTGTTTGCCCCCTTCCTCATTTCCTGTTCCTTTGCATGTTTGTCACACTTAAGTGTTTCGGAACATCAAACCAATTTAAACAATAGTCAAGGACAACACAAGTAAACACAAAATGCAATTTGTAAATGAAGGTGTTTTATTATTAAAGGTGAAAAAAAATCCAAACCATCCTGGCCCTGTGTGAAAAAGTGATTGCCCCCTAAACCTAATAACTGGTTGGGCCACCCTTAGCAGCAACAACTGCAACCAAGCGTTTGCGATAACGTGCAATGAGGCTTTTACAGCGTCCTGGAGGAATTTTGGCCCACTCATCTTTGCAGAATTGTCCTAATTCAGTTACATTAGAGGGTTTTCGAGCATGAACGGCCTTTTTAAGGTCATACCACAACATCTCAATAGGATTCAGGTCAGGACTTTGGCTAGGCCACTCCAAAGTCTTCATTTTGTTTTTCTTCAGCCATTCGGTGGTGGACTTGCTGGTGTGTTTAGGATCATTGTCCTGCTGCAGAACCCAAGTTCGTTTCAGCTTGAGTACACGAACAGATGGTCGGACATTCTCCTTCAGGATCTCTTGGTAGACAGCAGAATTCATAGTTCCTTTTATCACGGCAAGTCTTCCAGGTCCTGAAGCAGCAAAACAGCCCCAGACCATCACACTACCACCACCATATTTTACTGTTGGTATAATGTTCTTTTTCTGAAATGCAGTGTTCCTTCTACAGCAGATATACTTGGACACACACCTTTCAAAGAGTTCCACTTTTGTCTCATCGGTCCACAGAATGTTGCCCCAAAAGTCTTGGGGATCATCAAGATGTGTTGTGGAGAAATTGAGACGAGCTTTGATGTTCTTTTTGCTCAGCAGTGGTTTTCTCCTTGGAACTCTGCCATGCAGGCCATTTTTGCCCAGTCTTTTCCTGATGGTGGAGGCATGAACGCTGACCTTAACTGAGGCAAGTGAGGCCTGCAGTTCCTTGGACGTTGTTGTGGGGGTCTTTTGTGACCTCTTGGATGAGTCGTCGCTGCGCTCTTGGGGTAATTTTGGGCGGCCGGCCACTCCTGGGAAGGTTCACCACTGTTCCATGTCTTCGCCATTTGTGGATAATGGCTCTCACTGTGGTTCGCTGGATTCCCAAAGCTTTGGAAATGGCTTTATAACCCTTTCCAGACTGATAGATCTCAATTACTTTCTTTCTCAATTGTTCCTGAATTTCTTTGGGTCTCGGCATGATGTGTAGCTTTTAAGGATCTTCTGGTGGACCTTACTGTGTCAAGCAGCTCCTATTTAAGTGATGCCTTGATTGTGAACAGGTGTGGCAATAATCAGGCCTGGGTGTGGCTAGAGAAATTGAACTCAGGTGTGGACAACCACAGTTATAGTATGTTTTAACAAGGGGGGCAATCACTTTTTCACACAGGGCCATGATGGTTTGGATTTTTTTTCACCTTTAATAATAAACACCTTCATTTACAAATTGCATTTTGTGTTTACTTGTGTTGTCCTTGACTATTGTTTAAATTGGTTTGATGTTTCGAAACACTTAAGTGTGACAAACATGCAAAGGAACAGGAAATGAGGAAGGGGGCAAACACTTTTTCACACCACTGTATATATATATATATATATATATATATATATATATATATATATATATATGTCAGCCCCACACATACACAAATCTGTGAACACACAAGCCTCTGGCCTCTCCCTGTACACAAACAGCCCGCTCCCTTTCCTTCACAGCCCCTACTTGTAAAGAAAATCTTCCTACCCAGTCCCAGCTCGTTTTCTCAAAGCTGACATGTTGCTGACACCAGGGCCAGATTAAGAACATCATGTGCCTGGTGCTGAGGATTTTGGTAGGGCCTTTTATAAACAATAGATAAATAAAAATGCAAACATTTTTTGTTATAAGAAATTAAAGTAAAGAGAGAGAGGGAGGATGAGAGAGAAAGGGGGGGGGGGTGAGAGAAAGAGGATGCACATGAGCATGCGTGGGAATGACATCTACGCAGCCCGGCCAAGGCAAGTGACCGAAGGCACAGAACCCAGAAGGAAGACTGGGTGAAGATGGAAGTGCCCTGGCCCCGCCAGATTGATCACAGCACAGCACTGGAGGGCTCAGTCTGACAATTTAAGTGTACCCTAATGTGCTATTATGCTGTGCATACTTGTACATTATGGCATAACCTACCCCAGGGCCTCTAAAAAGTAGTAATGTTAGAAAAGTTTACTACTGCTTAAATATCACAGGAGCCTCTCATGGGGCCCCCTACTGACCCGGAGGCCCTTGGGCAGAGCCTAAGTGCATAGTTGTCAACATTTCAAAAATATTTTCAGGGACACTTTTTTTTTTACAAGTGCTACATTTAGAGTAGCTGACATCCCCTATGTTCCTCTATACATCACAATAGTAATTACAAAATTAAATAAGTAAGTACTAATAATGGGGCAGAACAAATATGACAACTGAGATTTCCTTTAGTTGAACTAACAAAAGTGTGCCCGTGTGCCCATACTAGAGCTGGTAACATTGAGGATATTCAGTATAATTTTAAAGAACAGTTTTTGTGGGTAAGAGGCATAGGGGAGGAGTATGGATGGTATAAAAGTGGGAAGTATGTGCAGGTAAGGGAGAGGAATGTGGAGGGTCTAACAGTGGGCACTGTGTACATGAGAGGAGTGTGGAGGGTATGGCAGAAGGCACTATTTACAGGAGAGGAGTGTGAAGGGTATGACAGTGAGCAGTATGCACAGCAGAGGAGTGTGGAGGGTATTCCAGTGGGCAGTATGTACAGGAGAGGAGTGTGGGGGGTATGACAGAGGGTAGTTTGTACCAGAGAGCAGTGTGGAGGGTATGACAGTGGGTAGTATGTACAGGAGAGGAGTGTGAAGGGTACGACAGTGGGCAGTATGAACAGGAGAGGAGTGTGAGGGGTATGAAAGAGGGTAGTATGTACCGGAGAGGATTGTGGAGGGTATGACAGTGGGCACTATGTACAGGAGAGGAGTGCTGAGGGTATGGCAGAAGGCACTATGTACAGGAGAGGAGTGTGAAGGGTATGGCAGTGGGCAGTATGCACAGCAGAGGAGTGTAGATGGTATGACAGTGGGCACTATGTATAAGAGAAGAGTGTGGAGGGTATGACAGCGAGCAACATGTACAGGAGAGGAGTGTGGAGGGTATGACAGTGGGCACTATGTACAGGCGAGAAGTGTGGAGAGAAGGACAGTAAGCAGTAATTACAGGAGAGGAGTGTGGAGGGAGGGTATGACAGTGGGCACTATGTATAGGAGAGGAGTGTGGAGGGTATGACAGTGAGCAGTATGTACAGGAGAGGAGTGTGGAGGGTACGACAGTGGGCACTATGTACAGGAGAGAAGTGTATGACAGTGGGCACTATGTTCAGGAGAGGAGTGTGTAGGATATGACAGCGGGCGCTATGTATAAGAGAGAAGTGTGGAGGGTATGACAGTGAGCAGTATGTACAGGAGAAAAGTGTGGAGAATATGACAATGGGCACTATGTACAGGGGAGGAGGATATAGGAATCTGGGAAGGAAAAATGTAAAGGTTTGTGTAAGGATGTTTAGGAACTGCGTAGTGGTTAACCGCTTCCCGACCGCCTCATGTAGATATACGTCTACAGAATGGCACGGGCAGGCAAAACCACTTACCTGTACGTCCCCTTTAAGTTGCCTGCCCGTGGGTCGCGCCGCCAGCGGCGCGCTCGCGACCCGGTCGGGAGCTCCGTGACCCCGGCCGCGGGACCAACGGGGAGAGGTTTGTGAAACAAACCTCTCCCCGCGCTTCCTACTCTGCCTGTCATTGATTGGCTGTTCCCGGTCATCGAGAAAGCCGATCAATGACGTCAGACGTCAGCCCCGCCCCCTAATGTAAAAAAAACACACACGTCAGAGCCCATAACCCCTCCCCTCCCCCTAGTGGTTAACTCTTTCACTACAACTGTCATTTATACAGGAATCAATGCATTTAAATAGCATTGATTGCTGTATAAATGACAATGGTCCCAAAAATGTGTCAAAAATGTCCGATGTGTCCGCCATAATGTCGCAGTCACAATAAAAATCGCTGATCGCCACCATTACTAGTAAAAAAAAAAATATTAATAAAAATGCTATAAAACTATCCCCTATTTTGTAAACGCTATAACTTTTACGCAAACCAATCAATAATCGCTAATTGCGATTTTTTTTTACCAAAAATATGTAGAAGAATACGTATCGGCCTAAACTGAGGAAAAAAAAAAGTTTTTTTATATATTTTTTTGGGGGATATTTATTATAGCAAAAAGCAAAAATTATTGCATTTTTTTCAAAATTGTCGCTCTATTTTTGGTTATAGCGCAAAAAATAAAAACCGCAGGGGCGATCAAATACCACCAAAAGAAAGCTCTATTTGTGGGAAAAAAGGACGCCAATTTTGTTTTGGAGCCACGTCGCACGACCGCGCAATTGTCAGTTAAAGCGACGCAGTGCCGAATCGCAAAAAGGGGCCTGGTCCTTTGGCTGCCAATTGGTCCGGGGCTGAAGTGGTTAAGCGGGCCATACATGGATTGAAATTACACCAATTAAACAGAGACCAGACATAGTCGATCTATGTATGGGCTAGCTGGTTTTACACAAGTCAGCCTATTAACTGACTTGAGTACAACCAGCCTGTCAGGTTTTCCCCAAAACAATCAGTGCTGCCAGCTATAGTTAGCAACACTGATCATTGTATTCACTGGCAGAACACAATAACACTGCAGGAGTGATTCCCCCATTCACAGGTCAGCAGGTGAGAGGGTGTGTGGGGACAGGCTGGGGAGAGATACTAGTCAGTGGCTGGGTAGGCACTGGCTAGTATCAGAACCAGATACACACAGGTTACATATGCCACGATCGTTAGAGGGAGAGCAATAATTCTAGCGCTAGACCTCCTCTGTAACTCTAAACATGTAGTTAACTCTAAACATGTACACCCTAGTGGAATACCTATTTTGTGTGGGAGTAATCTCCTCACAAGGGACACTACCATATGTACTGCATAATTAAATCTTAGACCTTGAACCTATGTTACTTTATGATTGCTAGGTCTTGTGCGTCCCCTGCTACCAATTTCCTCTGGCGCCTTCCTTTGGTGACCCCACTTGGGGACCGACTGTCTGTGTGGCCGAGCTGAATATCCATCCAGGGTCTCTTTAGGTAGGTTCATCTATCACATGCCCTTACTGGGGGTACAATAGTCAGGGGTTACAACGTAGATCAGTCCGTGCATTCAACCGCAAACTATTTAATAATTTACTCATGACTTTGGAATGTACATTGTGGATCTTATATTCTGTTCTCTATATTTAGAAAGGTACCATTGTGAGAAGGCATTGGTCTCTTCCCTGAGGAAGCCATCGAAAATGGCGAAACATGTTGGAATATGACAGCCTGCATCAACTACTGGCCTGTATTGACTATCTCCAGGCCTTGTCTTGTGTAGTAACACTATGTATATGTCTTTTTGACACCAACTAGAATGTATTGAAACTTATGTGTTTTCTCGTTTTCTTCTCTCTATTTTACGAAATTATATTAAAATTCTACTGCTTTAATAAATAAAAAACTTTTTTTCTAAATATAAACACGTTTCTGACAAATATATTAATTGGCACCGTTATAATCCCTCTGATCTACTCCCTAACAATTCTCGCTTATATAGAACTGTTTTCAATCTGACAATTCAATGTGCATAAATTACAACTTTCAAAAAGCACATTATGCACTAGATTTTTAGGAAGAAACCCTTACACAAGTTAGGTAATATTCAAACAATAAAAATCACTTGGAGAGAGAAAAAAAAATAATACATTTACTTTTTGAGCACCATATGGAAATATATTAAACAGGCAGCTCCTAAACCAGTGTCAACTGCATGATATGAAAACTGATCTGTTGTGGAACATGTTTTATTATAAAAAAACAAATGCTTATGCAGAATTCATTGAGGTTTTTTTTGACATCTTGACACACAGCATCATTTTCAAGACAAGCATTTGAGAGATCTTTTTTTTTTACCAGATCTCTAAAAAAAAGTCAGACAAATAAATGCATTAAAACCTAAATAACCACTGCATAGGAAAAGGCTTCTTCACAGTAAGAGCTTGTTAAGTTATCAGGGTGTCCTCGTTGGGATTAAAATTCTGTGAAACCTCTTGTCATGTTAGAAATAGAAAGCTATGAATTT